>JARFIW010001126.1:3757398-4357398 GCA_036346225.1 Platerodrilus igneus | reverse complement strand
GCACCGTAATTAGGCGCCCAATACAATTATTGTATCCTTTAGAAATAAAAAGTGATAAGCTAAGTTGTACCGCCGCGCCGGAGGATGTGCAAAATATTTCAGACCTTCTGCGTGCGTCGATAGACCTAAGGGTAGTAGAGGGAGTAAGTAAGGGGTTACAGTAACTTGTTGTTCAGAGATACAGGAGAACGTAAGAAGCTCTCATGATGTGTAGTCGCTTAGCTTGATTTATATTTAAATAAACCTTTCTTTAAACTTGATGTTGTTTATTGCATTACAGTTCGAAAATAACTGTTAAATGTACTATTGTGAGTAGCCTAAGCAACTGCAATATTAAAGCTGAATACTTTGACTGATTGCCGGGTCTTGGAGCTCCCAAGCTTTTTATAATGTTCCTACCTCCTCACATGGCTGTGGGAACTTGCAGATCTCATGTCTGCTTATTCTTAATACTATTCATAAATACAATGTTGTAATCTTAATTTCTAAGTAGTTACAGTATCTTAACCGTCTGTGACCTATCGTCTGCGATACAAAGTATTGCATCCGTTCTCATAAACTGTTGATAAATTTTATAGATTGTCCTTGTGTTACTTTGTTGCACTTCACTTAGCGTATTCTTAACACTTTCTAATAATTTCCTGATTATTCTATTTTATAATATATACATCAATTGGGGCGATACATAACTCTTCCCCTCGTACATAAAAAATTAAGGAGTTTACTTTCTTAATTTTTCATTTAAAATTCATTACTTAATTTCATTGCTTAAAATTCATAGTTTCTAATGGTATATTTGTTTCTTTGTTTACCTTTGTTGCCTTAAATCTAAAACTGTTTTTTTAATTTTTATATCTACTATACATTTTGTAAATTACATAAATGATCAATAAAATAGTCAAAATGATTAATACAATTGTTCAAACATGTTGTCGTAGTGTAACTTAATTCACTCAAATGTATCTTATAGTTTTCCATCAGTTTCATGGCGTGGTTGAGGTCGTCTAATTCTAGATGTTCTAGTTGCATGGGTTTTGAATTATTTTTTCGTCTTCGGTTGGTGTTGTCTTGATTTGTAGCTCTGGTAGGTTTGCTAGTTTCTTGGTTGCTACGGGATATTGATAAACTCTGATTATCTCATTTTTTAGTTTTAAATAACAATCTTCTTTGAGGATAATTAATTTACTTCTGGTTAGGGCTAAGTTATTTTCGTCTTGATTGCAGTGGACTGTTGCTATTACTTCTATAGGGAAAATGGCTATCCATTTGTTTTCTGTAACTTTTTGAATTTTCATATTGGTGATTTGTACGGGTTTGGCTTCACAGTTGTCGTAATGATTTTAAAAATTTTAATAATTGTACTTCGTAAAGGCTGTCTTCTTGAATAATTGTTGTTGTAAACGATTGGCATAAATATTGATTTGGTGTGACTTCGTTGCATTTTTCGTTTGTATAACCATATCTTAGTTCATTTAAGGATAGGAATTTGGTTTTTCGTATGATAATACATGCTAGTAATTTTCATTGGAAAGGCAAATAAATGATAATAATTATAAATGTTATTTTCTACTATCGGAATTTCTATTAAAAATGTTATGTCGTTATTTTTTACATAGCCTTTAACTATAGCCATTTTTTCAAATATTAGAATGTTTGGTTTTACTACATCAAAGGGTAATTTACTGTTGGTTATAAATGATCTAATTCTTAATAATTCCTTTAATAAATCAGTTGGTTCTATGATACTTGAGTGTAAGGTAATTAATTTTGCAAATATTACTGCGTTTGCTAGTGTGGCTAAAATTTGTTGAATTAAAGTAAGGGTTGATATTATTTGGGTGAATATTGTATTGAATCTAATTAAATCTCGCATGCCTAACATGGTAGTTTGCATGTTAGTTTCAAGGCTTTTTATTCGGTTGCTATACTATCTTGGTTTCTTTCTAGTTTTCTTAATGTTTCATTGAATTTTATAATAGTTGATTAAGTCACTGATATTTGGTTGCTAATTATAGTTTGTATATCGTTGTGATTTTCGATTAACTGTTGTATTGCGTGATCATAACGTTCTGCGTCTTGCTTATCAAGGTTTCCTGTGATAGCTTTTATTATGTTACCTAATCCGTTGATTAGTCCTCTTTTCGTCTTGCCGTTTGTTCTGTGGGTATTAGTCGGTTAAATTTACCTTCTATGTTTCTCAAAATATTTTCTATTATGCTGTTATAGTTCATCATTTCTATTGCATATTCCTTTTCCAATTTTGCTGTGTCCATTGATTGTTTTAATCGGTAATTATTAATTTTGATTATTTGAAAATCTTGTTTTAGTTCCGTTAAGTCTAATTTTTGTGCAAAAATCTAATAGTCTATGGTATTCTGCATACTGCCTAAATTTATTGGTATTACACCGGAGTTGTTTTTTATATCTTCAATTACTATTTCGGTCTCCGTTCTACCTGGGCGGAGGTTGACGGTAAGGGCGATGATTGTCCATCTGAAAGTATAAAGTGTCTTAAGTTTTTCAAGTGAATATTTTTTGTTATTTTGCCGTTGTCTACTACGGCTATGTTTTGGTCCGATATTCTTTTAATTTTCAATGGCCCAAAATTTCTGGGTGCCGTTTTGTGTCCTTTGCTTTAGAAATTTTTCTCGTACACTGTTTGTCCTATTGAGAATTTGTTTGCGTTGGTATTTTTATTACGGGTTGTGGTGATACGTTCCTTGTCGTTATTCAATTTATCTTTTACTTTGTCATAGGTTATTTTTCTCTTCTCTTTATGATCCTTGGCATATTGCTGATATACTTCTTTGTTATAATATATGTCATAGGGGTTGCGTGAATCTGATTGTCCTAAAGTTAGTTTTAATGGCGTAAAATTGGTTGATGAGTGGATTGTGTTATTATAGGCGATTAGTGCGTATGACGTTAAATTAGTAATGTGTTCTTTCTTATAAGTTATTCTTAGTAATCGGATTTGTTCTAACAGGGTTAAATGTAGTCGTTCAATCAGTCCATTTGATTCAGGGTGGTTTTCAGTTATAAAATGAATTCTTATTTGGGGAGTTTCAAAGTGTTTTGTATAGTTTCATTTTTAAATTCGCTGCCGTTATCTAACGTTATTGTTTTGGGTGTTCCATAAAATGTAAAGTACTGTAAAAATCCTTGGGTTACGTCAATGCTATTTTTAGAGGTGATTGGTATTGCTTGGCCTATTTTTGCGAATGCGTCTACAATTGTCAAATACCTTTGCGCTTTTACTACTAGAGTATCGGCATGTAATTTTTGAAAAGGTTTGTCAGGTGTTCTAGTTAAAATTAACGGTATTTTTGGGAGTTTTCTGTCGTATTTTACTCTGTCGCATAGTTTACATTGATTAATAAAGTCTGTAGTTAGTTCTTTCATGTCCTTGAAATAATATCTTTTTATAGTTGCTTGATTGTTTCATTAATTCCACGATGGTTGGTTTTTCCTTCATGTTGATTCCGGATTAATCATTTATTTTGTCAGGGTCGTCTAATGTTGTTAACTTTCTTGTGCATCTGATAAGTTCAGGGCCAAAATTATTGAATAATTTAACATATAACTCTGAAAATCGTTTATGCATGTTTTCGGTGTTAAAGTAAAAGTAAAATCGTTTTTTCTCGGTGGTGTATTCTTTTAGAGTTTTAATTATTTGTTCCTCATTGTGGTCTTTGTTTATTGGAATTTGATATATTTTTTTGTTATCTACTTTAGTATATTTTACGGGATTGAGGTTATTCAAAACATTAGTGATTATAAATCGACTGCTTCGTTTAAAATTTTTAATCGCGGTTGTTGGCTCTTCATTTTGTGTTGAATGTATTGTGTCCATATCGTCTGGATCTTCTCTTATTTCCGTTTTGTCTACGTTTCCTATAATTGATTCCGTTTCCAGTGCATTGAGTTGTATTCTACTTAGGGCGCCTGCGCTATTATTATAATTTTTTTTTTGTATATGATCTCGTAGTCATATTCCTCCGGTCTAATTTGCCATCGTTATAATTTTGAATTAGGTTCTTTAAGCTTGCATAGCTATACTAATGGTCTATGATCGGTGCATATGTAAAATTTTCGTCCGTATAAGGTATGGTCTAAAATACTTTGTTGCTCAAATTATGGCTAACAATTCTTTCTCTATCGTGCTATACTTTTGTTCGGTTTCATTTAGGGTCCTGGATGCGTAGCTAATGGGTTTATCGTTGCCCACTGTTTCTCGGCTCAATACTGTGCCTAATGCTACAGTTAATGTGTCTGTCGTTAATATGAATGACTTTGAACAGTCCGGGTATTTTAATACGGGGTGATTTGTTAATATACTTTTAATTTTATCTACGGCTTTAATAAATTCTGGGGTGTGTTCAATTTTATTTCCTTTCTTTAAACAATTTGTCAGGGGCTAGGTTATTTGAGCATAACCATTAATAAATTTGCGGTAGTAATCACTAAGTCCTAAAAATCCTATAATTTCTTTGTTTGTTTTTGGTAGAGGGTAATTTAGTACTGTATTTGTTTTGTCGGGGTTTGGCATGACTCCGTGGGGTGTTATTATATGTCCTAAGAATGCAACTTCTTTTTGTAAAAATTCGCTCTTGTCTAATTGTACTAGAAAATGTACTTTCCTTAGTCTTTCAAATACTTCTCTTAATCTTTCCATGTGTTCTACTAATGATGTTGAGTAAACTATGATGTCGTCTAGGTACACAAGACATTTTTCGTTGTGTATCCCACGTAGTATATTATTGTGCATAACTCTTTGAAAAGTTGCGGGTGCATTCTTTAATCCAAATGGCATCCTTTTATATTTGTAATGTCCTCTAAGTGTGCTAAATGCTGTTTTTGGTGTATCCTTTTCATCCTTTTCTACTTGATGGTATCCTGAAGCGAGGTCTAATGTTGAAAAATATTGGCACTTGTCTAATTTATCTAAAATTTCGGTTATATTGGGTAGTGGGTATTTGTCGTCTACCGTTTTTTCATTTAGCTTTCTATAGTCTATTACCATTCTATATTCTCTCTTCTGATGCGTCTAATTTCTTGGGTACTATTAATACGGGGCTGCTCTATGATGAGTTGGAGTGTTGTATGATGTCTTGGTCTAGTAAGTCTGCTACTTGTCTATCGGCTTTTTCTTGGATTGCCTGAGGTAATCTGTATGCTTTTGTGAATATTGGTTTGTTATCCGTTAGTTCGATATTAAGTTTGACTGTATTGATAAATGTTAGGGGTATTCCTCCACAATAGAATATTTCGCGGTATTCAAAACATAAATTTTTATTGCTGTTTGCTCTTCTTGATTGATGTCGGTATTAAAGCGAATGGTTTTTAAATTTTCTCTTAACATTTCGTCGTTTTCTACGGGGTTGTAATTGTCGTTTGAATTTTCGTCTATTTCCATTTCGTTAAAATTTAAATCTTCTACATTAATTGGGTTGGTTAATGATAGTTCTACGGGGTAGTCCTTTGAGTTTAAAATCGTCGTTGTGGCATAATTATCTTTTATTTGTACTAGTGCGATGGAGGTCTCTACTCCTTGTTGACATGTTATGGGATTTATTATTCCTAACTTGTTATTTGAATTTACTGGAATTTTTATTTTTTTTCTCTGTTCGGGGTTCTATTGTGTATTTTTGTTCGACTTGGGTATTTTGAAATTTAATAAAGATTCGTTCGTATTTCGTTCTTAATAAACGGTTCTTTATGTCAATGTTGGCTCCTAATTTTCTTAGAAGGTCCATTCCTATTAGTCCGTCGTATTTGTCTTTGGATTCGAAAATACAAAATTTATGTTTCATTTTTACGTTGAATGTTCTAGGTAAGGGAATGTTAGCTACGAATTGGTGTAGGGTTGTTTGATGGGCTGTTTCCAATTTAAATGGTTCCCTCTCTACATAGTCTAAATAGCGTTGCTTTACGGTTCTAGGGCTAATTAATGTTTTTGAGGATCCGGTATCGATTAATAGTTTAAATTCGGCATGGGGTATTTCTATATAGGGTAGTGCTAGGTGATTTATGTTGTTTAAGTTTATTAAGTTTGGCCGTTTATGAATCGGTTTATCTGAAAATTTGACCACGCGTTTTCTTCGTCGTCCTCGTCGTACATTTCGCATGTTTCTTCGCGTTCATAATTGTTCGAATGGTTTGGTTCATTGTTCGTACTTGGGTGAATGTAATTATTCTGGTCATTATCAAATTCCTTTACATCTTGATGAAATAGTTCTTCCTATGTAAAGTTTCGTTTTCGATGAGGGTTTGGTCGGGTGTGTGTTATTTTTGTATTTTGTCTGGTGTTACCGGATGAGGTATCCATTGGTGTGGGTTTATAATAGTTATTAGGATTGTTATTGTTATTTGTCATTGGGGTATTTCTAATAGGGTTTGCGCTGAATGCTGGTCTCTGTTGGTATACGTTTTGGTTAAATCTTGGTATGCATGCGGGTTTTGTGAAATTCGGGTTAAACGTTGGTTTTGGAAATTGTTTATATTGATTATTAAAGTTCGCGTTATTAAAATTAGAGTTATTACTTTGCGGTTGGTTTGTTTGTGCATTGAATGCTGTGCATTTTTTGTTGAGGAATTGTTTGTCTCGCGGCTTGTATAGTTTTCATTGGTGAACTGCTTTCACTCGCGTTGGGGTTATATAATCTGTTTCTGTAATACATTACGTTCTCTTCATCTATTAGCATATTCATGGCTTCCTCTAAGTTTTGAGGACGTTGGAATCTGATTTTGTCTGATAGTCGTTCTGGTAGTGCATTTAGGTATGTGTCTAATGCCATTTCGTTATACATCTTTGTTTTTAAAAGTCTGATATTTTGGTCGGGTTCTTCAATTTTTAATTTCGTTAAGCTTAAGCTTCTTACGTCTTGGCATTTCATTCCGAATTGGTGTGGGAATTAATTGTTTACCGTTCTAAGGTTTATTAAGTCGCGTACTGGGTTTTTAGGTTACGTTGATCGCTAAAATATGCTATCAGTATGCGTTTAAAATCTTCCCATTGTTCTCAGTCGTCTCGGCTGGCTATTAGTGTTAGTGCCCGTCCGGTTAGTTTCCTAATGATTAGGTGTAACCGTAATACGTTTCTATCTTTGTCTCCGGGTTTGTAGAAGGTTTTCAAAAATATTTCACAAGCGGTGATAAAATTTCTAAGAAGACATTGATCTCCATTACAAGTCGGAATTGCTTTGAGGTTAATTTTCATATCTGAATTCATGGTTTGTTAAGGGTTGTTCTAATAATTAATATTTAGTTTTAATTTCAATTAATATCAGAGTTTTGCAAAAATTGGGATTTATTTCGCGGGCTGTATTGTTAGTCTTTGCTTAGGTTTATTAATTTTCAGTTTAGATTGCGTCGGGTTACTTGTTACTTTTGACTTGAGTCGTTTTAGATTATTTAAAGGATTGAATTGCTTGTATTTATACTTAGTTGTACGGTGATGTAATTAACTTATGAGATTTAGGCTTCGTAATGTCTGATTGCTTGCTGTAGTTTTGATTACGTTTATTTTTACTTTGCTGATGTTAACTTTATTGTAGGTTTGATTTTTGAAAGTTTCGATGTGATAGTAATTTTTTGTGGTAATTTATTTTAATTTTGTTCGCGCCAGTTAAAACCTTATTTTCGTTTATTTCTGCTGATTTAATTGTGTCTGTTACACTTATATCTTGTCGTTGGTTTGTATAATTCATAGGCAGCTTTTTTTGTAATTATATTGTCTGGTTACCTTGAGTCTTAAATATAAGTTGTAATTTTCTGTTTAATTGATTTGTTCAGTGTTGCATAAAATACAATGAATTGTTTTAATTACAATGTTTTAATCTACTCAAGATTATTGTTTTTCAGTTTGTGATACTTTAATTGCGTAAATGCTTTTGTATAATTTAATATGCAATTTGTTAATACTTTTCTAAAAGATGTTGTTATCGGTTGGTATAAAAATAGATTTCGCGCTTTTACTTCGTTAATTACTGAAATATTTTAATTATAAAATGTCACGTTTGAATTAATGTAGTTATACCTTTTATAAAGTTGCAATGCGCGTTTTATTTTTGGAATGAATCTTTCAGTAACTGTTTTACTATAATTAAATTTTGTACTGAAATAACTTCTTATAATGTGGCGATGGTGTTTTCAGTAGCGTGGATAGAGTTTCGTGAAGTTAATTTTAGATATCGGAATGCGTTTTTGGTAATTACATATATATTTGTATCAAAATAGCTTTGTATTCGTTGTGGTGAAGGTTGCGTTTTAAATCATTCAATTTCAATGATGAGACTTGCATTTGGATTTGCACTACATTTTAATTCAAAATAATGATTTAATGGTTTAAGTTAATAATAGATTGCGTTTTGTTAATTCTATTAATAATTTTAAGGTGATTCCATAATTTATGAAAATGCGGTAAAGGTTACGTTTAAATAATTCGTTCTTTATTTAGTTGCGTTATATACAAAGATTTCGGTATTAAATTCTAAATTAATTTACGTTCTATTTTTGGTATTTTTGTGCGTTAGTTAGTTTTTGTATCGGTGATATAAAAATTCGTTTTTGTTTTGTTTCTATAATTCTTGCGCCAGTTAATTCCTAATAATTTGTTTCATTTGCGCATGTGATGCGTCTTTTTATTTTTCTCGTTCTAAAAGTATCTTTTATAAAAATAAATTTGAAAATAATTCCCTTAATACATAGGTTAATTATTTTCATTAAATAGCATAAAATAATAGTAGTAATAGTCAAAATTTGACATACATAAATAATAAAAGCATAAAAAAATTTCCTATACTAGCAAATATCAAATATTTGTAAAAAGATCAATTGGTTTAAGGAAATGAACTTACACTAATTGCCTCGTTGGTTTCATGGACTTAATCAATGTGTGTATCTTGTCCACGTCGGTTTCGGATTTGATCTATTCTTGTATCTCCTCCAAGTTTCTGTTTCTGCTGGCGATCAATTCTTGTATCTTCTCTAACTTCTGTTTGGGTTCTGCCAAATTTGGAATTGAAGTTCCAGATCACCAGTTCTTTAAATTTGGGTTGCTAATGACGCTTTGACATCCTACCGACTGCGCCAGTTAAGATTGGGGCCTTGCGAGCAGCCTTTTTAAAAACCAGTTCCAAAACTTCTTAACAAATTTATTTTAGAAGGACATTAATTATGGAATTATGGAAACAAAACTTGATTCGAATTACTGTAAGTTTGAAAATAACTATTAAATGTACTATTGTAAGTAGCCTAAGCAACTGCAATATTAAAGCTGAATACTTTGACTGACTACCGGGTCTTTGAGCTACCGAGCTTTTTATAATGTTCCTACCCCCTCACATGGCTGTGGAAACTTGCAGATCTCATGTGTGCTTATTCTTAATACTATTCATAAATACAATGTTGTAATCTTAATTTCTAAGTAATTACGGTATCTTGACTGTCTGTGACCTGACATCTGCAGTGTCACTATCATCTGCGATACAAAGTATTGCATCCGATCTCATGAACTATTAATAAACTTTATAAATTGTCCTTGTGTTACTTTGTTGCCCTTCACTTAGCGTATTCTTAACACTTTCTAATAATTTCCTAATTATTCTATTTTATAATATATACATCAATTGGGGAATACATAATTCGCTTAGAAATTCGATCTTTGCAATCAAAGTACTAAAGTACGTTTGTTATTAAATGAAAATTCCTTTTAGAAGATGAACTTTTAACCTAAGCTTGACCTGCTTTACGAGTATCTTATAGACGCGGCTTCATGTAAAATTGCTTATTACTCTAAATACAATGATAGTAAGTTTGTTGTGTGTCATTGCACAGCATGTACCTACTTTACATGTGATTTTCCAATGCTCCACTCGAAGATACTACATTGGACAGGAAGCGAGTTTTTTTACCTGAAAAATTTTAAATTTTGCCGAACCCTTTCTGTTCCACGCAAGGTAGGAGCCTTTAACGTGCGTGACAACACACACACGGGATCTCCAGTTTACCTCTCATCCGAACAAGGGCGTATTTTTGTGAAAAATGCTCGCTTAACATTTTTCAAGCGGACCGTGTCGGGATTTGAACCCGGGACCTAGCATGTATCTACTAGTGGTCGTAGCGTGGGCAATTTTCTGCTGACTTACAAAGTAACCCCCTTGGAAACGGAAGTTTTAGCTTGTATTGAGAGACGTCGGGCACACCTGGAGGACTGGGAATCGCGACGACGTCTGTGGCAGAGAAACTAAACATGCCAACACTGAACGGTAAGGTGTCGTTAGCGTTGCTAGAGAAAACGACAACGACAACGTTGCGATTTAGGTTAGTAACCTGATTCAATCTAATTAAAACTTACTAACAAGCTTCTTGTTTCATTAGATGAATAGCTACCGATTCTAATTTAGAATACTCAACACCAAAACAAATAATTTATAGCACCAGTGCAAGAACTTTCGTAATTCAATGAACAAGTTATAACATAGTGGTCCGTACAGTTTGAGATATTTTGCATCTTGTTTTTACTTCACTAAATATTCAGCAAGCATCTGTTAAAGTTTGAGTCCTCTACATAAGCACCGATTGTTTTAAAAACTGCAGCACTATATCATGCCTTCTAATAGGGTTAACTTTCCTGAAGTCATTAAGAAGGTTTTGAATGCATGAATCTATTATCCTCGTAGACGAACTAAGCTTGCAGTTTGTTCTCAATTTACTATATATTATCTCATTTCCATTGTTGTTAACTACTGATAGTAAACTCCAACTACACGTTGTATGAAGTTTTATTATCGGGTTAGCGCTATGCTTTATTGAATTTGATTCACTCTACTTGTAGTTATCCTAGTTTAATAAAGTGGGAGTCCTAGAAAGTAATTAAGTAACTAATGGAAATTTAAATTTAAACTCACTAGAAAATTTGAAAAACTTACTTTTCTTGGAGCTTAAATTTGTTTACATTGGTAACTGGTACAGCTGTAGTTAGCCAATATTATAGTAGTTTGAAGAAGATGGTTTTGAGTTATACTTGTGAAAAACTTCCTCACGGAATCAAAATAAAGAAATCTGAAACCAAATTTATATACAAATCAACGCTCTTTTTGATACAACGCGACAGAATGTTAATACTTAAAGTTTTTGATGTGGTTTTGTATCTAAGACAAGGTATAGATGGTCTGAGATTTTTAATTCTTCAAGTTAAAAATAATTACACTAAATAGGGTATTCGATTCTTCTTGTAGTTATAATCTCTATTGGGGATTTAGTATAGAATTAGCGCTTGCTTGAGGAACATGTTAAACCTGCTTTTGCATGTTGTGTCCTGAACATAATCTACAACTTTAAACCAATTCTAGAACAAACCAACTATTATCGGCCAAACCAAGAGACAAACAACGTCTATTAAAATGTTATTCACCTTAATGTCAAAATTCGTTTTTAATACAAGTAGAGGAAAATTGGTTAAACCAGAACCTCATTTCCTCCAGAATCCCTCATTTCCTCACTCATTTGGACCAAATTTACATGTAAATTCCCATAAGGAGGAAATGAGAAGATAAATCTCCTCCTTGCGCCCTCCTTGCTCTCCTCCTTGCTCGGACACCGCCACATCAACCATTTTGATTACGTCACACCCACCTTCTTTTCACCCGTGAGATATACCTTTGTCCAAATTTCCACCCACGAGATAAATCTATATTATTTGGTATCAATTAATAATAGATTTTTCTCAGCTACCTGAATTTCTAGGAATTTTTTTAATAGCATCATCCCCCAGGGAGCTACCCCAATTTTAAAAATTTTTTACTGCTAGCATTCTGAACCAAATAGTTTTCTTCGACTAGCCATTTCCACTCACGAGATAAATATATCTTATTCGGTATCAATTAATATTAGATTTTTTCAGCTACCTGAATTGCTAGGAATTTTTTAGGAAGCTACCCTCCATTCAAGAATTTTTACCGGCAACGATTTCTGATAGTCCTTATAAATTTGTTAGTCATGCGAATTTTAGAATTTTACACAGAATCCGAATCTGCAAACAAATTTAAAATCTAACCACCCCTTACTGTTTTACATACACACCCTCTAGCGAGCATACCGCCACCGCACCACTACTCGCTTTTAATGTCATACCATACTCTCTATCTTATTTAGTTTATCCTTCGAGATAAATCTATCTTGTTTGGTATCAATTAATATTAAATTTTTCTCAGCAATTTGAATTTTTAGGAATTTTGGAGAATAAATCACCCCTCCCCCCCAGAAAGCTACCCTCATTAAAAAAATTTTTACCAGGAGCGATTTCAGACCGTCTTTAAAAATTTTTTTGTCACGTCATACATCAAATTAGTCTAGAATTTTATGCAGAATCCGAATCTGTAAATAGACTTATAATCTGATCCCTCATTACCGTTTTACACACATACCCTCTAAATTATAACTTTCCTGGAGCTCATACCTAAAAGAAAATCTAAAAACCAGTTTTTAAAACTTTTTATTATAGACAATTTTTACCAATACAGTTTAAATTTTGTAAACCACATTTCTAAATACATATTCACAATTTTTATTCTTAACCTAAAACTCCTCACATCGGCTTATACTTATTAATATTTATTTCTAAATAGAGCACCTTTTCCAAAGACCAGGACCCACGTGTTTCAAATTCCTCTGATTTTGTTCTCTTGGTTTCGCTTAAGACCTCGTACATATTTTCCAGACTACTAGAAGTTCTTATAACCATATTTTTTGTGTTAAAGGATATCACATCGGTAGTCTCTTCCCCCATTTTTGTGTAGACGCCGTAGAGTTCGCAATTAAATTTCATTGCTGTATGTTGTGTTCTTTTTTCATTAAGTAATCGAATAAACCGCTCTTTCTGCTTCCAAAGAAACTCGGACACTCCATCGTCGACACTGGCGTTCTTTATGCGATAGCTAGCCATACGCTTGTTAAACGCTGTGCTAACCATTTCTACACTATCTTTGCTAGTAGCGGTAACTGTTGCATTTTTATGTCTGTTGCTCCTCAAGTGTGCGGCATACGTAGTCTTTTCTATTTCGAAAACGCATACTTTACACATAATTTCTGGTTGTTTCGTACAAGATTTTTAACAGCTGGCGGAGCTGAACGTTTACGGTTTAATAACATACCGTGCTGTTTTTTCTTGTGTCGCAGTAAGTTGTCCATTCTCGTAAAAGCGGTACAGCAAGACACACATGTTTAAGTACTTTGCTGCTGCCGGATGTGTAAGATTAACCGTGGACGATGCTGCACTACAACATTTGTTCTGGTGTCGTTTAAGAGCATTTTTTCAGGCATAGGAAGCACCACAAGAGTTGCAATTAAAAAAATTTTTGGATGACATTTTTCTTCGACCAGCTTGCATGGATAGCGCCATGGTTTATATACACTTTGGAAACAATCGAAGATTGCCGAATACACTCAAAGAGTGCACAAACGCGGTCACCAAACAAATTAGCAATAATACCAAGTATTCCGAACTTTCGTAGGTTGCTCATTTCCTAAAACCAAATCTTCCGCATAGCGGTCGGTAGCACGTAATTATTTTTAGAACCGGTAAGTACTCGATATCACCCAAATAGAGAATTAGATGCTCGATGTCTGTCAACTTCCGATTCCCTCGTAAAAGGTAGAAAAAGCTCGGTCCAATCATCCATCTAACTTATACTTCGACCCGCCCCCGTTCTGATAATTTCCAAACATTTTTCAAACACCAATGGTCTCAGAATTTTTAAACTTCCAAGAGATCTATAAGTCGTGATCAATTACACGTTCGAGCTACCCGTAAACTAACATATTTTATAGTAACAGTGCGCTGTATAGTACATGCATACCCCTTCTCTGCGCTACTGCTATTCTTGTAGTTGCTTGAAAAAGTCAGTCGCCCTTTTTTTACTGCTAGGACCGCTGCAAAGCACCATTCTATACTTTCTTAGAAAGTATAGCACATTGCGCACTTTTTTGTCTGATAATTAAATTTTCCTTATGTCGGCTTTTACACTTTCGCATATTTACACATCTAATACGATCGCTTAACCACTTTCAATTATTCTAACGGGAACCACCATGCATTCCGCCGCGCCGTTCTTTTTGAATTCCAACGATCCGATGGGCTTCCACACACTAAACCTAACGTATCTTTCCCAGTATTTGTTAAACAAAAACTACCGGCATCGCCATGTCCATATGTGGACATAAGCAGATGTTTGTGGCTGTGTACGAGAATATGTAACCATATAACATTAATCAAGTCTAAGCTATTTTATTTAGTCCACGAAAGTTGCTTTTTTTCCACACCACAATTAATAATCGCCTTTATAGGTTTAACATTTCTACCAATTCTCAATGACTGGTGATACGTACATGGAAACTTTAATTTCTTATTGAATAGAATCTTTATTCTCCCACGCACTGTTGCGTAGTTGCATGCCCACCCCTTTTGAGGATATATGCTGCTTATAGGTTGTAGGACCCTCGGTTTTACTTAACTGCACTTCGTGAGACCCCTTTAGTCTTTATAATCGTGTCTTTCTCGCTTACAATACAGTAGAACTTGGCTTTTGTACCAACGAATTCTAATACTAGACCCCCATTAAATTCGTCTCTGAATTTCCCTACAACTTTTTTGTTGACAAGTGGTATATTGTATTTATTATCCGCGGGGTGGTCACTCTTTTAAGGTTAATATATCTTTATTGGTATCAACTAATATTAGATTTTTCTAGGGAGCCCAAATCTGTAAATGGATTTTAAATAGAACCACCCCTTACAAAGTCACGCCTTTTAAAGACCCAACCCTCTAATTTTTACCCATCTTTATTTGAACTCCATTTTTAAAACCCTTTTTTCGCTACCCAAAACATATGCTTTAACCAACCATTTCCCTAGAATCTAAAACCGCTGTGTCACGCAAACACCACGTGGAGATAACACGTATACTCTGTCCACCAGTATAGGGGCAGGAAGGATTTGGAAGAAGGGAAGGTGGGCTTGGTGACTGTTAACTTCCGCTTCCCTCGTGTAGGCCCCAAACAAATCCCTGCCCGTGCTCACCTCTGCCCATACTCAGCCTGCCAATGCGCACTGCCCATGCGCATTGCCCATGCGCACCCCAGTCCATGTGCACTGCCCATGCGCACCCCTCTCTGTACGACTGCTATTTCGTGGTGATGTCATAGTCTTTTATAAATAAAGAGCAATGTAATACTATTCTAAAGATCTTTATTCTGACATTATACATAACAAAATTTAAAAATATTTAATGTCAAGCATGGAGTCATTTAAACTTAATTTCAATACAAAGTTATACACAGAAGGCAGTGCTTAATTTATGTTTGTTTGGAGCGGTTTTAATTTATCTAATTTTATTCGCAGCATAAATTTAAATCGACACACCAAATCCTCTATCTCCTTTTCTAGCCAATAGTTTAATACATAGAAACCGTCTATGTTTTTGAATTGTAAATGTACCGAAGTTTGTCTCTATAAAGTATTTGATTCCACCGACAACCAGATTCATTCCTTCGTGTAATTCTTGCAGCTTATGACAATCTTTTAATCGCAGCTTTCCCACTATATACTGCATACGTATCTTGTTAGCTTGATCGACTTCTTTTTGTCGGTATTGGAGGAAATCCTAATTCTCCTACAGACTGTTGCGTAGTTGCATGTCCACCACTTTTGGAAATATATGGTTGTTATAGGTTGTAAGACCCTCGGTTTTAAATGATCCAAAAGGTTCTTTACTAGGCAAATAAACAATGTTTAGCGCAACCTTTTTGCGTGTCGTGTATGCAAAGATTACGAAACCTGCATTCCTTAGTTCGTCTTTGTTATCTGCCATTTTGATAAATACGTTTTTAAAATAACCTTTTAAAAAGTATACGGATTTAGTTCCATCCTTTTCCGCAAGAACGTCTACATAACTAAAAGAGTCTTTCTTACTAACCGCAAATGCATATAGCTTGTAGAACTCGGATGTATTTAAGTCAGTCCATAGGCACATAAAATAATCTTTTAATTCTTCCTCATTTTCTCTAATAAGATGTTCTTGTCTAACACATCTTTATATTGTTCGCGTATTGTCGCAGTGTTTTCCATGTAGTCCAATTTTCGCCTTTTTGCATCCATTTCCTCTAATTCCAGCTGTCTTTTCCTTCCACTTACAGCGTATGGCATGCATAATGGGGCAATTTCCTTTAGCGTAAACGGATAGAGTTTACTTCCAATATTTACGCGTTGTCGTACAACCTCTGGACGAATGTTAGGCGTATCTATCAACCCCAATTCCGAAATGACTATTTCTTTTGGAATTGTAGAATATGGTGTTGCAGATTGCGTAAAATATGTACTACCTGCTTTAATGTAGCACTTGTGTATGATTTTTATTTTATCTTGGCTATCCTCCTCTACTATCTCCAAATAATTTACAGGTAAATAGTTAAAACTAAAAGCCGAAAGCACATACTTTATCAATTTTTTTCTTTCCTCTGGTTTTTCGGACAACTTAATTTGCAAGCCCGTCAATTTCTTTGTATTGCCATTACCCCAATACACGTACTGTAGTAGGTTATTATACACTAAACAGCAGCTATTTTGTAGCTTGGCCGATAGCTTACTCCACATTTTGGCAAGTGGTACCGAGTACATTGGCGCCTTTAGGAAGTACAACTTACTATCTTCCAATAATGTTAAACAGTCTTTTAAGGGTTTATAAACCCGTTCCGCACTGACATAGCTTCCAATTGCACAGTTGTATATTGTCGCTTCCAATCGCGTAATACCATGTTCTTTGACCAAAGTAGACGCAAATGTTTCCCTTAAACGTACATCTGGACAACGTAAAAATCTAGTATATGATTGCCAAGTTGTTTATTAACACCAGGACTTGTTATCTGACACACAAATTTTTGTATATCTTAATTCTTGCATTGGTTGTTAGCCATGTTAAACAATCAATCCCGCAGTTTTATCGTTGTCAACTATAATATTACACTTTTCTTCGTATTCTCCCTTATAGCAAAAGTTATGCTTTGTAGTTAAATAATTACGCATCGCCATCTTGCTAAATAAGCCCGCGAAATCTTGGGTTACATCCATGTCAAAAAGATAGAAATAATCTTTTTCGACTTCGTCTAATATATCTGGTAGTTCCTCCAATAAAGTTTCCAACTTAACATTTGCTAGTTCCACTTTGTATGGAACACATATAGGATTTTGGAATTTTTTATTAATGCATTCGAGGTCTTCTTTTCCGATAATTCTTTTACTCTCTGGCTCATCTTGTTAGTGCTTTCCAGAGAAAACGGAAGCTTAGCTTTAACACGATGCCTAGCGGAAACAAATCGGTCGAACTTTCTTCGTAGATAGCTGTTAAATGAACCACAAATTTCTTTTTTTAGGATAAACATCCTTTTGTTTGCAGATAATTGTTCGGTGTCAGAAAGGTTGCAAATTTTAACCAACATTATATTGTCACAAAATGGTTCTGTAATTGGTGTGTGTAGTCCGCCAGTCAGCATCTTTTCGCCTTCGACATAACAAATATTACCAATATCTGTCACCAGATTATTGTTGCACATATTTTCTGCAACAGCCATAATCCAAATCGCTCATTTGTCGGTTTCACTTTATTCACAAGAAGTTGAGAAACGTTAATCACCTTGGAGACGCTCATGTTTACCGTTCTAGCTACCGTCAAATACTAAATTGAATACGAAAATTTGTTCCCTTATGTATCTTACAGAGTGGGGCTATATTACCGAAAATAGTCGAATATGTCGGACACCGCCATATCGCTTACATTCTCTGGTTTAGGAACTGTCTTGTTATCCGACCTAGGTCGGCAGGGATCGCATCGACATATGTCCGGATATATGTAGGATGTTAGGTTAGGGTGAAATTGCACCATAGGGTGAAATTGCCTCCGACCTAGGTTGATATGTGGAAACGTTGTCAGGTAGTTAGCGTTAGCTTTAGTGTTAGTCCGAAGTCTAGTCTAGGTTAGTTGCCACTTGAAGTGGACTTAAGCAGTTAGATAAAAGAAATATCGGAAAAGAAGACCTCGAATGCATTAATAAAAATTCCAAAATCCTATATGTGTTCCATACAAAGTGGAACTAGCAGATGTTAAGTTGGAAACTTTATTGGAGGAACTACCAGATATATTAGACGAAGTCGAAAGATTATTTCTATCTTTTGACATGGATGTAACCCTAAGATTTTGCGGGCATATTTAGCAAGATGGCAATGTGTAATTATTTAACTACAAAGCATAACTTTTGCTATAAGGAGAATACGAAGAAAAGTGTAATATTATAGTTGACAACGATAAAACTGGGGATTGATTGTTTAACATGGCTAACAACCCAATGCAATTATTAAGATATACAACAAATTTCTGTGTCAGATAACAAGTCCTGGTGTTAATAAACAACTTGGCAATCTATACTAGATTATTTACGTTGTCCAGATGTACGTTTAAGGAAACATTTGCGTCTACTTTGGCCAAACAACATGGTATTACGCGATTGGAAGCGACAATATACAACTGTTGCAATTAGAAGCTATGTCAGTGCGGAACTGGTGTATAAACCCTTAAAGGACTGTTTAACATTATTGGAAGATAGTAAGTTATACTTCCTAAAGGCGCCAATGTACTCGGTACCACTTGCCAAAATGTGGAGTAAGCTATCGGACAAGCTACAAAATAGCGGTTGTACGACAACGCGTAAATATTGGCAGTTAACTCTATCCGTTTACGCTAAAAGAAATTGCTCCATTATGCATACCATACGCTGTAAGTTGAAGAAAAAGACAACTGGAATTAGAGGAAATGGATGCAAAAAAGCCAAAGTTGGACTACATAGAAAACACTGCTACAATACACGAACAATACAAAGATGTGTTAGACAAAGAACATCTTATTAGAGTAAATGAGGAAGAATTAAAAGATTATTTTATGTGCCGATGGACTGACTTAAATACATCTGGTTTCTACAAGTTGTATGCATTTGTGGTTAGTAAAAAAAGACTCTTTTAGTTATGTAGGCGTCCTTGCGGAAAAGGATGGAACTAAATCCGTATACTTTTTAAAAGGTTATTCTAAAAACCTATTTATCGAAATGGCTGATAACAAAGACGAACTAAGGAATGCGGGTTTCGTAATCTTTGCGTACACGACACGCAAAGAGGTTGCGCTAAACATTGTATATTTGCCTAGTTAACAACCCTTCGGTTCATTTAAAACCGAGGGTCTTACAACCTATAACAACCATACATTTCCAAAAGTGGTGTACATGCAACTATGCAACAGTGTTTGGGAGAATAAGGATTTTCTCCAATACCGACAAGAAAAAGTCGATCAAGCTAACAAGATACGTATGCAGGATATAGTGGGAGAGCCGCGATTAAAAGATTGTCACAGGCTGCAAGAATTACGCGAAAGAATGGATCTGGTTGTCGGTGGAATCAAAGACTTTATATATAGGGGCAAACTTCGGCACATTTTGCAATTCGAAAACCTAGACGGTCTCTATGTATCAAACTATTGGCTAAAAAAGGAGATACAGGACTTGGGTGTCGATTTAAATTTTAAGCTGCGAATAAAAATAGATAAAATTAAAACCACTCTAAACACTCATAAAGAAAGGCCTGTCTTCTGCGTATAACTTTGTATTAAAATTAAGTTTAAATGACTCCATGCTTGGTATTAAATATTTTTAAATTTGTTATGTATAATGTCAGAATAAACATTTTAGAATAGTATTACATTGTTTTTTTTATAAAAGGGGGTGCGCATGGGCAGTGCGCATGGGCAGGGGTGTGCACGCGCAGGGGTGCGCACGCGCAGGGGTTCACATGGGCAGGGGAGTGCATGCGCAGGGGTGCTTATAAGCTGGGATATCTCTGGGCGTACACGAGGGAAGCGGATGTTAACAGTCACCAAGCATCCAATTCTTTATTTGGATGGTATCGAGTACTTGCCTGCGTATGTATCCGGAGTAAAAAACACGATTTGTACACGCAGATAATTAATAAAATTAGTTTATCGAGCGAAGATGACAAAAGGTATATCATTCTTAATAGTACAACAATCTACGCATAGGGGCGTAAAGATATAAGATAGTTGTTTATATTTGTATAGATTTTGTAAATTTATTGTATATATTAGTTTTTAAATTCCATAATTTTTAAGTTCCTCGCCCACCTTCGAAATCCTTCCGGCTTCCATCCTGGTTGACAGAGTATACTAAATTGAATACGAAAATTTGTTCCCTTACGTATCCTACAGAGTGGGGGCGTATATTACCGAAAATAGTCGAATATGTCGGGCACCGCCATATCGCTTACATTCTCTGGTTTAGGAACTGTCTTGTTATCCGACCTAGGTCGGCAGGATACGCATCGACATATGTCCGGATATATGTAGGATGTTAGGTTAGGGTGAAATTGCACCATAGGGTGAAATTGCCTCCGACCTAGGTTGAATGTGGACTTGTCAGGAGTTAGGTTAGCTAGTGTTGTCCGAAGTTAGGTTAGGTTAGTTGCACTTGTGTGGACTTAGGTTAGATAAAAGGAAAAGGAGACCTCGAATGCATTAATAAAAAATTCCAAAATCCTATATGTGTTCCATACAAAGTGGAACTAGCAGATGTTAAGTTGGAAACTTTATTGGAGGAACTACCAGATATATTAGACGAAGTCGAAAAAGATTATTTCTATCTTTTTGACATGGATGTAACCTAAGATTTTGCGGGCATATTTAGCAAGATGGCAATGTGTAATTATTTAACTACAAAGCATAACTTTTGCTATAAGGGAGAATACGAAGAAAAGTGTATATAGTTGACAACGATAAAACTGCGGGGATTGATTGTTTAACATGGCTAACAACCAATGCAAGAATTAAGATATACAACAAATTTCTGTGTCAGATAACAAGTCCTGGTGTTAATAAACAACTTGGCAATCATATACTAGATTATTTACGTTGTCCAGATGTACGTTTAAGGGAAACATTTGCGTCTACTTTGGCCAAACAACATGGTATTACGCGATTGGAAGCGACAATATACAACTGTGCAATTGGAAGCTATGTCAGTGCGGAACTGGTGTATAAACCCTTAAAGGACTGTTTAACATTATTGGAAGATAGTAAGTTATACTTCCTAAAGGCGCCAATGTACTCGGTACCACTTGCCAAAATGTGGAGAAAGCTATCGGCCAAACTACAAAATAACTGCTGTTTAGTATATAATAACCTGCTACAATACGTGTATTGGGGTAATGGTAATACAAAGAAATTGACGGACTTGCAAATTAAGTTGTCCGAAAAACCAGAGGAAAGGGAAAAATTGATAAAGTATGTGCTTTCGGCTTTTAGTTTTAACTATTTACCTGTATATTATTTGGAGATAGTAGAGGAGGATAGCCAAGATAAAATAAAAATCATACACAAGTGCTACATTAAAGCAGGTAGTACATATTTTACACAATCTGCAACACTATATTCTACAATTCCAAAAGAAATAGTCATTTCGTCTATTTAAAATCCATTTACAGGTTTGGGGTCCCTAGAAAAATCTAATATTAGTTGATACCAAAAAAAGATATATTTATCTTAAAAGAGTGACTACCCCGCGGATAATAAATACAATATACCACTTGTCGACAAAAAAGTTGTAGGGAAGTTCAAAGACGAATTTAATGGGGGTCCAGTATTATAATTTGTTGGTAGTAGGGCTAAGTCCTACTGTAGTGTATGCGAGAAAGACGCGATTAAAAAGATTAAAGGGGTCTCACAAAGTGTAGTTAAGTAAAACCGCGGGTGCTACAGCCTATAACGAGCATATATTCCCAAAAGGGGTGGGCATGCAACAATGCAACAGTGCGTGGGGAGAATAAGGATTCTCTCCAATAAGAAATTAAAGTTTCCATGTACGTAGCACCAGTCATTGGGTAATGGTAGAAATGTTAAACCTATAAAGGCGATTATTAATTGTGGTTTTCGAAAAATAGCAGTTTTCGCGGACTAAATAAAATAGCTTACAGTAATTAATGTATATGACATATTCTCGTACACATCCACAAACATCTGCTTACGTTCGTATACGAACATGGCGATGCCGGTAGTTTTTGTTTAACAAATAGTAGGAAAGATACGTTAGGTGTTAGTGCGTGGAAGCCCATAGGATCGTTGGATTCAAAAGGAACGGTGTGGCGAAATGTATGGCGGTTCCCGTTAGAATAATCTAAAGTGGTTAATCAATCGTATTAGATTTTTCAATATGCGAAAGTGTAAAAGCCTACATAAGCAAAATATAATTATCAGGCAAAAAAGTGCGCGATGTGCTATACTTATAAATAAAGTATAAAATGGTGCTTTGCATCGGTCCTAACAGTAAAAAAGGGCGACTGACTTTTTCAAGCAACTACAAGAATAGCAGTAGCGCAGAGAAGGGGTATGCATGTATTATACAGCGCATTGTTAGTTTACGGGTAGCTCGAACGTGTAATTGGTTACGACTTATAGATCCCTCGAAGGTTTAAAAAATTCTGAGCCCATTGTCGTTTGAAAAATGTTTGGAAATTATCAGAACAGGAGCGGGTCGAAGTTTAAGTTAGATGGATGATTGACCAAGTTTTTTCTACCTTTTACGAGGGAATCGGAAATTGACAGACATCGAGCATCTAATTCTCTATTTGGGCTATATCGAGTACTTACCGGTTCTAGAAATCATTACGTGCGGCCGACCGCTATGTGTAAGTGTAAAAGCCTACAGAAGCAAAATTTAATTATCAGACGAAAAAGTGCGCGATGTGCTCTACTTATAAATAAAGTATAAAATGGTGCTTTGCATTGGTCCTAACAGTCAAAAAGGAGAGTGACTTTTTCTAGCAACTACAAGAATAGCAGTAGCGCGGCGAAGGGGTATGCATGTATTATACAGCGCACTGTTACTATAAAATATGTTAGTTTACCGGAAGCTCGAACGTGAACAAATTAAATTTTAATCTATAATTAACCACGGTCGTAAAAATGGGAAAATAATGGTTAATTTTAATACCGCTAAGCATATACTTTCGCTTGGTGATTCATTTAGAAAATATTCAAGCCTACCATTTCCTAAAATATGACGTAGAAGTTATTTAAAATTAAATTGTAGTAAGTATTCTGTAGACAACAAGTTTGGTATTCCCTTAGTAAAGGTTTAAAGTGTTTTTGTTTATAGTAGCACTGCATCTTCTACAGCACGACTTGCACACAATTTGTGTGCGTGTGCTACCACCCTTTTGGATTTTTAATATGCACGCGATCCGTGTAACATGGAAGACGTTTCCGATGTTTGTACTAGCGGCATTCGCACCATCGACGATGCGAACCAGGTGCATGCATTGGCGCTAAATGTATTAGACAAGCAGCAAGGATTATGACGTCATTTAGTTCCCCGCTGAGTCCTCAACATCGTTCGGCCGTCATCGGAAACCTTCGGTTTGCATTCTATAGGGTACATAAAGCAGGCAAGCAAGAGTAAACTTTTTAGTTATAAGTTAGTTCGCTTACAAGTTTAACCAAAGTTTTATTGTGCGGATTTTGTTTTGTACTAAAATGGCACCTGCAAACGTTTTTAAATGCGACTCGCGCGGTGCTTCCTATACCTGGAAAAATGCTTTCAAACGGCACCAGAACAAATGTCGTGGTGTAACATCATCCACGGTTAAGCTTATGCATCCGTCCGCAGCAAAGTACTTAAACTGTGGGTCTTGCGGTATTGCTTTTACGAGAATGGACAACTTACAGCGACACAAGGAAAAACACCACGGCATGTCATTAAACCGTAAACGTTCAACTCCGCCAGCTGTTAAAGGGCCTTGTACGAAACAACCATGGATTCTGTGTAAAGTGTGCGACATGTAGATGTTAAAGTCTGCATACCCTGGTCCTAATAGTACAGCAACATACGCATGGGGCATAAATATATAAAGTAGTTACTATATTTGTATATATTTTATTGTGTTCCTTGTACAAACAATTAAGGTTGGTCAGTAAGCAGTATTAAATTGCTATTAATTGACTCGCATTTAGCGTACTTTCCTACTTTAATTGGCGTATTTGTTTGGAGAAGATATACGCTTTTAAACAGAAATTATATACAGCTTTTACATGTAATTCGGAGGATGATTACGCTAAAGTCGACCTTCCCATTTATATATTAAAAACACATTACATTGGAATGTTTTTACATTATTCTCATATTGTTAGATTAACAACAATATGTCTTATTGACCAAAACACGTCTCCTCTTTTTTACATTAATCTCTTTTTGTTATAGGTCTATTTAAACATCTCATTAATCTCTTTGTGTTGCAGGTTACTTTAACCTGCATGGATTTGGTTAAACAAAAAAAATAATGTTATATTTTACAATTGTATTCTACTAGTTTATTAAACTGTAAATAGGATAAAATAAATTATTAAACTTTTGCGTGCTTAATTTATTTGTTAAGTTTGCTTATAGAGCAAAGAGCAAAATTTAGAGGTTTGAGAGCTTTAAAATGTAACTTTGCAGGGGGTAGTCGGATATTAAATCTGTTTGCAGATTCGAATTCTGCGTAAAATTTTAGACTAATTTAATGTATCGCATGACCAAAAAAATTTATAAGAACGCTCAAAAGTCGCAACAGATAAAAAATCTTAAAATTCGGGTAGCTCCCTGGGGGGTGATGCTATCTAAAAAATTCTAGAAATTCGGGTAGCTGAGAAAATTCTAATATTAAATTGATACCAAACAAGATAGGTTTATCTCGAAAGATGCATTGGTTAGACGAAGAAAACTATTTGGTTCAGAATGTTAGGGTAAAATCTTAAAATGAGGATAGCTCCTGGGAGATGGCGCTATCTAAAAAATTCCTAAAGATTCGGGTAGCTGAGAAAATTCTAATATTAATTGTTACCAAACAAGATAGGTTTATCTCGAAAGATGATAAATGGCTAGTCGAAGAGAACTATTTGGTCCAGATGTGGGAGGAAATGAGGATGCTCATTTATCTCAAAAGATGAAAATTTAAGATATATTTATCTCGAATGATGAAAAATGGTTAGTCAAAGAAAACTATTTGGTCCAGATGTGTGTGGAAATGTGGATGCTGGTGGAAATGTGGCGGTGATTCTCCTGTCATCCATCTACTGTAGGTGTTGGGCTGAAAGACGACCTAAATTGACCCTCCTTGTATAGCCTCCACCTCCTTATGGGGATTTCAATGCTTGATACAAAAATGACCAGAACGGACCTTGAGCCTCCTTATGGGATTTAACATGCGAAAATGGGTGGTTTTGGGCTAGAACATAGGTATCTACCCTACTTTTATGTATGGTGGATGATGATGATAGACTCTTTTGAGAAAGTCTTACTTTCAAAAACCGAATTACAGCATCTAAAATTCTGTATTACAAATAAACTCGCCAATATTCTTTTGCTGTTGAGTCTGAATCATCAAAATATTCTGCAGCACTGATGGTTGTAGTAACGATTAAAGATTAAAACCTAGTAGCGATTTCTTTCTTTTGGAAGATATAGACGGCTGATAGTAGTTCAGTACGTGAAGCATCGAAAATGCCCAGAGTACCCAGAAAAACGTTTGAAAGAAAACTTAAAACTAGAAACAAAAAAGTTCAACCTTTTGTAGTTTATTTGGCAAAGCAAATGAGAAAAAGCTCCTCCGTTATATTAAAAAGTTGCAACGAACTGGGTTTCCGGTTACTCAAGAAAATCTTTAATTTCGCTGAGCAGTTAGGTCTTTCTCACAATTTCAATAAAGAAACGGATCAAGCAGTATACGACTGGCTTCAAATTTTCTTATCTAGACACCGTGACCTTATACTACATAGGGCAGAAGAAAGGTATTACCCGTAAAAAAGTCGGTAAATACTTCTCTTTGTTAAAATCTATCTTACACGATGATGCCCTGATAAATAAGCCATCATGTATTTTTAATGTGGACGTGACGGGACTGCAATTAAATAGTCGCAGCAGTTACGTCGTTGCTGAAAGGAGCGCAAAAACTGTGCCGAGTATATCGTCGTCCGAAAAAAGTGAAACAATAACGGTTATCTCTTGCTGTAACGCGGAAGACATGTTCCTGCCACCAATTGCCATTATGAAACGTAAGATCAAAAAACTGAACTGGGAGAAAACATGCCATCTGGGTAAGAAATTATCATGTCACAAAAATTAGCGTATGTAAATACAAGTATTTTTCCTTTGTGGTTTTCTTTCTAGAAAGCCAACTGGCAAAGTAATTTTAATTTTAGATGGGCATACATCGCACACTAACTTTGTTGAAGTGTTGGAATTTGCCGACGCTAATAGTATTGCCTTGGTTTGTTTGCCCAGTCACATTACAAATTATCATCAACTTCTTGATTGTACGATTTTTAAATTACTTAAATCATTTTTCTATGCAACTCTTAACAGGTGACAAAACCAGCATAAAGATCGCAAAATTGGTCGAATGCACTTTGGAGAGCAATTGAGTGATTGTTGGAGATAATCTGCCACCAAAAATAATGCGATATCAGATTTTCGTGCTACTGGTATTCTTTCTTTCAATCTAGATATCATACGCAATTATGCATCTATTGTAGTTGATAATCAAAATGAACAAAGACCTAGAACTATTTTAGAGAACAAAATCATAAATGCTTACCGTCCATTCAAATTCCGCCAAAACACGCAAACGCAGAAAACCGTCCACACATTCGGTCTGCTCTCAAGGTAGAATACCTGACGTTACGCCAAACTAAGCAGCTACATGACATTTCGCCTATTCCATCCATCTCTAGGTATACTGCTAATACTCGCCAAAGAATTGAAGCCACTGTATTTACATCACCCTAAAATATTGTCAAAGCTAAAGATACAGTCAAAAAAAGCGACTGAAAGGACCAGGAAATTAAAAATGTTCCAAAACAGTCATTAAAAAAAAGGCAAGTGAAACGACAACAGCGGGTAGTTTCCAGCAGCTGTAGCTGTCTTGTGAATGTAGAGTCCAATGACAGCTCTAATCCTTCTCTAAGTGCTGTAGAATATTCCTGCGTTGAATGTGGCCAAGATTATAATCAAACAACAACAGGCGATGACCGGTTTGAATGCATGCGATGCAAACAATGGCTGCATGCTAGTTGTTCGTTATTTACAGATATTTGTAATCTCTGCAACAAAGCTGTAACAAATAGGAAATTCATATAAAGTAACCAATGTTAATACTAGTTACTAATTACTCATAAATAGGTATAGATACTTTGCCTTGATTCTTTTATTGTTTTTGTCAAGAAGAGAAGAGTTCAATCAAATCTCTGTCTCGGTCTTGTCTCGACAATCTAGGTTTTGTTCTCTATCTTGAGTCAGATAACTTGCCTCAGTTTCGTTCTTACCTCTTACGTCTCGATTCCGGTCTCATTTCGAAAATGAGACGAAACCGAATCGACACCGATAGTGATCTCGTTTCAACAGACATGTCGAGACGAGGCAGGACAAAGCTGTAACACAGGAAATTAATTACACAGTAACCAAGGTTAATACTAGTTACTAATTACTTATAAATAGGTATAGATACTTTGCTTTGATTCTTTTAGTGTTTTTGTCGAGAAGAGAAGAGTTCAATCAAATCTCAGTCCAGGTCTTGTCTCAACAATCTAGGTTTTGTTCTCTATCTTAAGTCAGATAACTTGCATTCGTTTCGTTCTTACCTCTTACGTCTCGATTCCGGTTTCATTTCGAAAATGAGACGAAACCGAATAGACACCGATAGTGATCTCGTTTCAACAGACATGTCGAGACGAGACAGGACGAGTCCAATAAATTCTAGGTTTCGTCTCGATAATACAGGTCTCGGTCTCGAACTAGGTAATTGTCTCGGTTTTGAAATAAGTAACTGATCTCGGTCACACTTTTTATATATTGTTCTCGGTCTCGTCTCGGCAGAAACACTAGTTTTTTACTAATTTTAGTTAAAATAGCAAAGTTATATTAATGCTAATAGCTAATTACTTACAAATATATTTTTCTTAGGTTATTATTTTTTGAGTTTTGTTTTAAGGAAGATGCTACGTACATTGACGTAGCTGACAGAACAATGTAAGAATGCCAGGGCTTAGTTGGCGGGTCTCACAAATACAAAAAAATAAAGGGTACCCTGAAATAAAAAAAAATAAAAAATTAACAGTGCTCATTAATACATATAATTACTCTCAGTGACATTTTGGAGAGACATCACAGTGCAGTATAACAAAAAAACAAAAAAAAATCAATAGCAATAACCTAATACACATATATCAGGAAGAATATCAAAAAGTTACTTCTTAAAAGAGCGAGTTGTAGTTTTTAGGTTACTCCCCTAAATTAATTACAAAAAAAAAACCTGCAAAATTACAACACTAAACCAACAGCTCTAAATCACCATCGTAAATATCATCCAATAGGAACTGATAAATATGCAAATATACAACATGGTCATAATAAGTACAATATTATTAATATAGATCGTCTTCTGTAACGATAATCATTTTATCTATGAGGTTTAGTCATCCAACAGGAACTGATAAATATGTTGCCCCGAACAATTCCATAGGGTTCATATACAAACTAACTAATAAAAGCTCACCCGCCTATTCCCGGTGTAGATTTTGCCACAACGCCCTCCCTATCGGCAGAAAAAAACAGACGAATTTGGGATTACGATATGCGAGTGTCCTTCACCCCAAAGAAGACAGCAATCGCCTCGTTAATCAGGGGCCGAGGTAATGGACAGTTCTCTTCACCGGAAAGACGCACACAGTGTGTGCACGAAAATTTAGCAAGAACAGAAACGTCAATTTCTCCCAGTCGTATGCAGAAAAGAAAATGAATCTTCATTCGTTTAGCAACCAGAATTCAAAATTCAATCCTCCGTTATCAAACATACAAAATGTGATTAGAAACCCGAAATACGCTTTATCAAAGAATACGATACATTATTTCAACGAGTTTCTAGATTGAAGTAATATATGTAGTAATTACGCTTTATAGCAAGGTGCATCAAGTCAACGGACACCTAAAACAAGGTACGGACAATGTACTTTATCGCTGAAACTTTCTAATTCGCAGCAAATGAGTTTAAATAAAATTATTGACAAGCGTACCCATTGCAGGAAGGCAAAATATACAGAATGGTGTTAGAAGACTGAAGCAGAATTCACGCAAACAAATAACATAAGACAAAAAAAGCGCGTTTCAACTTCACCGTGGGACAGTGAACGTAACAGAGAGGTATAAAATACTTACAGCTACCGCATTATTTCACTTTTTAATAAAATAGGTCTTATGTTACATTAAAAACTTTTGGTCGATCTCTCGCTTAGAGTCATGAATAATCGGAGTGATAGCTATTACGATAACTTTTTCAAAAGTAGATATTTTTTAAATATGCTTGAAAGTTAGGTATTCATTTTTGACAGAATGCATCATGTAGATAAACTGTGACAAAATTGGGTTTATTTGAATTCTTGATTACAATAATTGGATTTAAAATGGTATTGAAAAACTTCGGCTATCTATCCCGGACTTACGTTTCTATACGTCATTATTGAATTTGATTCCAGATTTATTTCGAAGCAATAGTTATCTTGCATGATGTAATATTTATGCAAATGTCGCGTTTAATGAGCTAATTACGTGTAAAGTTAAAGCGTTATTATAATTAATGACTATCGTAAAACGGCGTTTATTCTTTTCTAATAAATAAAGTCCATGTTTGCCGTTTCCTTTTTTTGTGGTACGTAAAGCTATTAAATTCGTTTATCTTATCTACTTTATACCTTTTTGATATACGTCCGTTTCTTTGTATTGGAGTGTTTATTTATTTACGGGAACGGTTTTTAGAACATTTTTAATAAATGACATATGATTTATGACTTTACCAAACACTCTCAAAATCGTAGTTTGTTTAGGCAAACAAACATGGTATTTTCGTTTTGGATTAAAAGATATAATTTATTTTACAATTAACCCAAAAGGAGTTTTTTTGAAAAAAAGTTCTCATAAAAATTGTATTTTTAACGAAAATAAATATTTTATTTATATCTTAAAATTTATAGTTCGATAGCGAATGTAAATTAACGCATTCCATCTATTAATGATGGACCTAAACGTTGTTTATTTCTCTTAAAGTAAATATTTTTCAGTTTGTAATAAATGTCTACACGGAATTTAGTTAGATAATTAATGAAGGTTTCGTTTTATGATTTATAGATGCAATAAAAACTTGCTATTGAACTCTACTTTTCAAGAAAATCATTATTTTCACAAGGCTTAAATTGGGCTTCTTCTTAAATGGTATGATATTACTATTATCCTTAAAAGTGTTATCTTACACGGGAATCTCATTTATGTGCTAGTTGAATACGCTTATGTTTTATACAGGGTTGTAAAATTAAATATTGAAAAATTTTACTTTTATCAGTTTTTCTTCTTTTTGGGTGGGCTTTTTCATAAACTTTGGTATTCAATAATGACCCCCTGTGACCTCAATATCACATCAATATGTGATAATGAAGTCACCAAATATTGGAAAACGGATGGTGATTATTCCTACGTTGAGTGCCAATTTTTGTTTTTCTTAACTCTTAGTTACTTCCCTTATCTAATACTCGCAGATTATCCTACCTAAGTAAGAGAACCCACTTCTACAGCTATATCGGTGATTCCTACTCAAATTAATTGGTATATTAAACCTCACAAAATTTTAGGAACACAAATATTTACGGTAAATATTAATAATGAAACAAAGAAAAAGGAAATAGGGCAATGCAAATCACTTAAAAACTACAAAGAGTTCACCAAATTATCAACTTACAATTAACATATACTTATATTAACCTATCAGGATCAGTGTACTCTGGCATTTGTGTAAATTGTTCTTTATTATAGATTGTATTCTAAATAAATATTCGAATTGTTTAGATTTTAAAACTACAAAATTTCACACTAAATTATCGAACACACATTTCAATAATTCTTTATAGAAAAACATAAAACTAAAAGCTAACTTTACCTTTATAACAGTAGTCTTGAATTAAGTCTGGTTAAACAGTTTCTTACAACAGACGTCTATCTCAAGGATTAATATCTACACATATTATTTAGACCTATCACACAGTTTAAATCCAAACGTAATGTGTAACAAATTTTATTTCAGCTGCATCAAATCAAATAGGTTAAAACTTCATTTGCAGTGAAGTTAGAAATGAGCCAGTAAAACTGTAAAAGTCTTAATAATCGAAGACATTTTTGCAATACCATTTAAGATTTTCAATTACATCATAGTATTTAGTGTGGTACTTAGAGTACTAATGGAAATCCAAAGAGAGCCTTGCTTAGATTCTTAATAAGGTAGGTACCGGGAATGTACTCGGAAAAGCTTTTAACGTCGGACTCCGAAACCAATTTTCAACCGACTAAGCCAAACTACATTTTAATTACACTTTTCAACATAAAATATTTTTATTCTTACTTAATCGTAACAGTTTGTTTATATTAAATCGTCACCGATTCTTTGAAAATGCAGCAATTTTCCTTCTAAGTGAATTTACGCTATTTATAACGTTTAGTTCAGATTACGAGACCATTTGCATTAGAAAAATTTCATTCCAAGCTGCTAAACTTGGCAAAAGGCAGGTGCACCATGCCCAAGAAGCCACCAGCAATTTCCAAACATAAAACTCTATTCGTTGAATGCATTGATTTACGTTCGTTTGGCGTGTTTGTCACATGTAAACTCCAATACCGTTTATTTTGTATTAACTCGTAAGCACGAAGTTTAAATAACAAACGCGTTTTGATATCTCCGCTATTATTTGCAAGTTTAGTTTTATATGACGAAAATTAGCTAGCCTACTTGACCATCTGAGGGTAGTACATTTACAATAAGAGTTTGACCCTTGATATTTTTGTGCACATTGCAACTTTTCATGAACAGAATCATTTTTGCATTTCACATCTCTAGATTTACTACTATCATCTGAATTACTTAGCACATCAGAAGAGGCGTTATCTGAATAATCTATAAAAAGTATTATACAGTGATATATGAATGATCTAGAAGTTACTAAAATATGCAAGAAAGAATTTTCTTCTGCGTCTTTTGCTGCAATGTGCAAAATAAATTTTGAACTCGATGGAATGTTATTTCTATAGCCTACTACATTATCTGTAGTGATGTGAATATTATTTCCCATAATTCCTTTGCAGTGGAAATAATTGAAGTAATACAATCTGAACATGATGGTATATTTCTGTTACTTGTTATCTCTCACCTAGGATACAAAATGTTTACTTATTACGAGTATTTGTTCTAAAAAGCAAAGTTTACATAAATCAATATATCAGGCACATAAAGGACACTTGGTGCTCTTCAAAGTAACCCACTATAAGTATTTTTGTAAATATCGACACGTTTTTGACAAAATATCGTAAGTAACAATTTTGACGAAATAGAGATTTTTGCGGTAACGTAAGCACGACCCTATTCTGCACTCAACTACCAGTTATCGCGAGGAAAGTATAGACCGTGAAAGAAGAAACATTGATTTTGATTTAACGTAACCATTATAAAAATGAATTCAAATTTGCATTTGCTATAGCAAACATCGTAAGACCACTGAAACGTCGTAAGATACAAATCACACCGCACCTTTCGTTGTAAAGTTGTACCTTAAGACGCGTGAGTTGATTGTGAATTGCCAAAGTGAGGAGACGTCGTAAGTATAAGTCGATCCTTAATTATTGCAATTCCATTTGGTTTAAATTTATACAAATCTACGACAAGTTGTGCAAATAAGAAACTGGGCTTCATCGCTTCAGAAACGTGCTATGATAATGTCCTATTTTAATTTTTATATGATTAATAATTGCCGGGATTATACAAGTATCGGTTTACCGCGTTGAGGTCTTTGTCTATGAGATTGAAGTTTATGTTTAAATTTCCGGTGTAACTTATTTAAGATCAATTGACTTAATAATTTATCTAGCAGGACTTGCACTATATTTGTTGTTAGTATTTATAATACACCATCACATTAATAAACGTAATAATTCTTGTTGATAGTATTGTATGGATGGAAAAAATATTAGTTAGAATTTCACAACTTCTTAAAGGCTATACAGCTTTTTCACTATAGCGAAAATGAAAAAGAATAGCATCTCACTATGTATATAGATTTTAGTCAAGCATTTGCAACTACAAATATGATTTTGTATGGGAAACGAAACAAAAATGTAATATTACTGTTAAAACAATCATAGTTTCTTCATACCTACTGATTGTGTATGCCTTCTAAAAATAATTCTTAATGCCCTTTTTTTGTCTTTAAAACTAACAATTGGTATTCTCTCATTCCAGGTTATTGCCATGGCCAAATTGTCACAGTCTCGACGAATTGTACTGTCCTCTCAAAACAAGAAAGGACTAAAAACGACAAGTAATGAGGCATTAACAGAACAAGAACCTCTATTTCAATTAACGGCGGTCGTAGGGGATTCTTTAGGAACAACTCAAATTCTGAACATTCGGCTGTATCCAACTGACAATATTATTATTCCACTTATAGATTTTGATAGAATAGAATGTTTAGGTGATATTAATATTACTACAGACACAATATTAAATTCAGAACAAACTCCAAATGCATTTGTTGATCAAAATTCATGCAATATCGAAGGGTGTTACCAGCAATTATCCTGTTTAGAAACCGCGGTAGAAAATGTGCAGACTTCAGAAACAATAGTTATTAACTTAGACGAACCATTGCAATTTCACATAACCACAGAAGGAAAAGAAATTGTAACTAATTTTGCTTTATCAGCCGTTACTGGTATTTCTTCGTGCAATAAAGTTAGTTGTGACGTCTCACCTCAAACATCTCTTACATCACCTAGAAAAAAATTGGTTGATTATGATTCATTTAGTCGCCATGCAAACAGAATATTGAGCCGTAACGTTTGCCCAAGTGTAAACACATCAAAGCGATTTCGTCGTCATTCTTCTGAGTACACATTCAATGATACTGCTTCTAGTGTAAGCAGTGCTAGTTCTTGCGGTGCTAAAAATAACACCGGTGAAGAACCTAATGCAAAAATTGGGACTAGAGGATTTCGGAAACAAAAGCGATTATAATAAAGAAGTATCGACAAGTCAATGAAAAAGTTTGGATCAGATGTTTGTAAGAGCAAATCCTTATGCAGAGAACTGTCCTAACCGGTGTATCCTAAAATTTTATGAAATACTTAGAGATCAAGTTCATGAATTTTATTGGGGCTTAGGAAGCCCTCAGAGCCAACGAGATTGGTTACTCTCATGCATTAAAAATGCCGACATTAAACATCGAAAACAAATAGCGTCAGAAAACACACGACAGTGTTCTTACAAATATTTCATTACTAAGAAATATGTCAACAGTTTCTTATAAAAACTTTAGGCATATCCCAAATGACTCTAAGGTACACGATAAACAATTGTGTTTCGAGTTCATGTTCAAAGACAGATCAGAGGGCAAACATATTCCTCACAACAAAACTGGAGTAAAGCAGAAACAAGATGTCATAGAATTCATTACAGAATTCCCTGCAGTTCCATCACACTATTGTCGGAATAGAACAATAAGGGAATATTTGCCGGTCGAGTTACGTAATGTTGCATTTTTATACAACATTTTTAAGAAACGCCTAATCCAGGAGGACGTAAAGAGAGATAGTGTCGTTTCCCTATAAGTGTTTCGAAAAATCTTTAAAGGTGAATTTAATATCGGATTCCATCTACCAAAAATGATAATACAGAATTTGTGAATGTAACAAAGATAAAGGTTATAAGCATACAGAACAATCCAACAAGAATTAATAAAACATTTAAAAACAAAGATGATTGCAAGGAATCCTTTTTGGCTGATCAGAAAAATACTCTGGTAGATCCTAGCTTCCTCTATGTAAGTTTTGATTTACAAAAAGTGTTAAACACCCCCGCATGGTGATAATTTACTTTTATACCATTCACGAAAATATGCTTTTTATAACTTGACGGTTTATGAAAGCGGTTGTTAAAATGGTTTTTGCTATTTATAGGGCGAGGGCGATGGTGGCTGCGGATGCAATGAAATTTGCTCAATAATATTTAAAATTTTTCACGAAGTCGATCAAAGGGGAAGCATTAAACACATATCCCTCAACTATGATAGTTGCTATAGGCAAAATAAAAATAAGGCAATGTTAGTAATGATTAATACGTTTCTCAAGAATACCATAAATAGAGAGTCCATACGTTTACGTTATTTATTGCCCGAAGAACACGCACGGTTGGTGTGGTGTCGCTTCCAAAAGCTCTCATACAACTGTCTTCTGTAACGGTTCGAGTACGACTGTGTCACTTCACGCACTTCCACTGCCGGCATATATGTTTCACTAAACTGTAGGGTACCAGCACTAACGGTATTGTTCGATGATGACGTAACATACCGCCCACCAAATTCATAGAATTTTGAAAAGGAGGAAGTAGGTTGGGTGAAGGAAATCACATGGGATTTGACCTTGCTAGGAAAACAGGTAACGAAAGATAGGGTGGTACACTACAGCGAGCGATATTACCAACTATGCAAAGTATAAAATATATATATATAAATATATATATATATATATATATATATATATATATATATTACTCATATTTAGACCAGGGTAGAAAATTAAATAATCACATCAAATAATTTTAATCACCGTGTATAAGGAATTTCATTAAATAATACGCGTTATTAAAACCTTGAAGCATAAATAAACTCGGTCGTTTCAGTAAAAATAAGAAATTTAAATTATTTATAAGACGCTTTATATCAAAAGAAGCAGTATTAAAAAGCTCTGCGTGTAATGTAATTATTCCTAAACAAAGAGAAATTACGTGCAAAATTTATCTTAATTAACTCTATTTCGAGTAACCGGTATTAAACAAAGTGTACACATAATAATTAATATTTAAGTTGTATTCGCTAAAAATGAAAGGATAGAAATCAATTTAATTGGAGTTAATTAAACCGTTAGTAACATATAATACCTATAAAAACTTGTGAAAATCCAAGATTAAAATACCACGGAATAAGGCTCTGAGAATTAATATTATATTTGAACACCTGCGTAGTTTAAATGTCACATTCGGCGTAAAGTTTGCAGATAATTAATGTTTCAAAGAATCTTGGGGAAAACGTCGCATAATAGTTACGAGAATTGCTAAAGCTGGGTTATTTCACACTCCATGTGGACTAAAATAATCGATAATAAAGAATATCAATTTGCACCAATACGAACAGGTTAGAGAAGGAAAGAGAAAATGCGTCAAGCAAAGACACATATTGTAAAAGGCGGGATTTAAGCAACGTCACGAGGGTCACAATTGGTTGAAAATAGGATGCAAATATCAGAGGTAGAACAACAATTTCTGTATAAAATTAATTAGTTTTTCTCGGACAGGTTTGCGTGCCGTGTGAATTTCTGAGATTTAAATGGGGCGAGTGAAAATTCGTAAAAATCGACGCGCGAGCGACAGACTGGGAACATAAAATGAGAAATTCTTTAGAATTACCCGTTTTGGGGAACAGACCGACAGACAGGCTTTTGCTATATATACCGAGATGAATATAAACAAGTCTCTTAGACTCTTAGACTTTTGACGATTCGATGCGTTAAAAGCTCGTACATACGCGACTTGATTGAAGATGTTAAACAGTGCATTTTAGTTTGATTAAATAATTTAAAGTTTGCTTGTATATTTTGTGATTCAAAATAGTTTGTTATTTACGTGCTAACATGAATGTACTTCAGTGCACTTAGATACAAGGTAATAAAATTTAGTTTCACTGTACCAATTAGCAAAATTTACAACGACAAATGTATACACAAAAGTAGGCAGTTTTGGCGTATATTGGTGACAGACGCATGAATTTCTTTGCTATTTTCGGGGTGTTAATAATTAAATGGTTCAAATACGTGTCTGGATCCATGAAACAAGGGTCAGATAAACACAGATGAGTTCCGGAAAAGCCCAAAACAACTTTAAATAAATGGTGATGGAGAAAATTTTAAAAGCGTAGAGAATCAGAAGCCGTAAATATAATCCTGTTGAATGGTGTGATTAACTAAAGAAACGATACTTTGAAGCTACGAGGACAGTAACCTTCAGGTAAATTATACTATTTTGTTTGACATTTTGTGTGTATTGAATGACTTTATAATTGATTTACTTTAAATGGACATTAGTGAAATTGTACTAACCATAAAGTTTAATTTTAAGATGAAATTTGCTTGTTGAAGTAGAAAGGGGTATTTAGTTTTGATGTTCGGTAATATGATGAAAATTTGGGTATGTCTTTGAGCTCAATTAGACGAACCTGGTTAATTAACGTAAAGGGGTGGTAGATGCTCCTTTAAACTCAGACTCCGGTCTGCTTATATTGTTATATTAATTACTAGGCATCCAACAAGGACTTTAATTTTGGATGCACATTAAAATGATAATAAAATTAATCTTGAAATTCTTTTAAAACTGAAATTTATGCTGAGTTTTAATTTTGAAATTTTAATGTATTCTGAATATTGATGTAAATAGAGTTAACGTTGATGTTTTGGTAGGAATGTGTTGTTTTTTTATGAATGAGGAGGTTTATAACATTAGGTGAGCAGCCGAGGCGAAAAGAGGACCACAGCCGTTTATGACGCCCAATCTGTGGGACTAGAATTTTTTTGTTGAAAGGACCCAGTTCCCGCATTCAAAGGAGAATATCACAGCAGTATTTTGGCGACCACAACGTGAGGGCTCGAGTTCCAAATAAAATTTTGTTATTTTATTCCAGGAAACTGGCGATCTGAGAAAGAGAGTTTCTGTTTGTGTATAAATTTAAGAGTATTTTAGAGTGTGTGTGAGTGATTTGAACGTATGCAGAGAAAGGAGTGGTTAAGGAGTCAAGGAGTGGAAATTGGAAGTGACGATAGTGCATTGTGTGAGAAAATTTCGAAAATGGAAGAAGCTGGAGGCAGTAGAGATCAGTCGAGGACGGAATTCAGGGATCAAGGAAACGAGATGATAATGAGAATGCTAGAGAGGATGAACGAAGAAGCCAATAGAGCTAGGAAGAATCGAATAGAGCGAGGGAGGAATCCAATAGAAAATTAGAACAGCTAAGCGATGAATCGAATAGAGCGAGAGAGGACTCGAATCGGAAATTTGACCAATTAAATCAGGAATTAGGAATAAAATATAAAATCGACGAGAGAATTTACAGAATTTAAAAACAGTCTTACCGTAAAATGGGGAAGTTGAAAATAGGGTTGATAAAATGAGCGTGATATTACAGGTCTTCGACAGGAAATGGGACATTTAAGGTCACGAAGTACGCATTTTTGTGAAGAAGAGATTAATGTGAAAATGACTGAAGTGACGGACTCATGTAGGGATCAGTTAGGCAGGGTAGAACGTGAAGTTAGTAGTATTAAATACAACATGTCAAATTTAACGGGGATGGTCCCAGATTTTCTACAGGTGGAGTATCATTGGACCAACACATGAAGTTTTATGACGATAACAGGGTAAATCCACAAATTTTTATTAATAGCGTAAGAAATCTAGTGGGAAATTTATTTGACGAACAGACTAAACTAAATACGATAAAGGCTTTATTAAAGGACAATGCGGAGGCATGGTACAATTTAGTAGGACAGGACATAGACACGTATCAGGACTTTGAAAACAAATTTTACAACATTACTGGAGTGATCACAAACAGGATCAGATTAGGGACGACTTGATTACAGGAAAATTTAAGGGAGAGTTTGCAGGTTCTAGGGAGCAATATGCCATCCGCAAATACAGTGTGGCCAAACAACTGAATCCACCATTGACGGACAGACAGATTATCAAGTACCTATCACGACATTTTGAACTGGAAATTAGACAACACGTGGCCTTACAAAACATCACAGAACGGGAGACATTTTAGAGTATTTGCAGAGATATGACGATGTATGTGTAGGACGGACAAGAGAGATACGAGAACGAAACGTTAACACAGTTAGGTTTGACAACAGGACACCGAATTATCCGAGACGGCCTGACTACAACAGAAATTTTCGACCGAATTGGGAACGACGAGGACAGGAATACAGGAGCAATAGTGCGACTAGGGGACCGACGCCAAGACCTAGTTACACGCGACAGAACAGTTTACCGGAAGTAAACAGGACTGTGACCAGCACGCCGAATAGAGACAGGGACACGGATATTAACACGAGGAGGACGTACGCACAGGTTGTAGAAGGACAACCAGGACCAAGCACGGAAAACAGGATGAGACAGGATTTTTAGAACGCGACAGACCACTAGATTTCTGTGTAAATGTATACGAACATCCACGTGAATTTTTCAAAATTGAGGAGGAAGTAGAGCCAGAAACTGAGGAAAAATTATGTTTGCCAATTATTAATTTAGAAATTTTGAGAATAATGTAGAAGTATTACTTGATACAGGGGCAGAGGCGAGTTTAATATCGGAGGAATTCGTCAGCAAAATTAGGGATAAGGTTTGTGATAGAATTATGCCTATAAAGCGTAGCCATTTAGTAGCTCCAAATAAAAAGAAGTTTGCTGTAGTAAATAGTGTTGTGGTGCTTAGGATAGATATAGGAGGTTTAAGCTGTGAACAGGAGTTTGTAATTGTACCTGGACTGAAGTTTCAGAGCATTTTAGGTGTTGACTGTATGATGAAGTTAGGGGTTTTGATAGATATGGAAAGGAAGGTAATAAGGATTAAAGATAGGGTAGTGCCATGGAAGGGCAGTTATGAAGTCACAGAGGATGACACGGGGTTTAGTATTAATGTAGTAGAGGTAGAGGATGATGAAGTAAAACAGATCAACACAATAAGATGTCCAGAGGATAGGAAAGTAGAGGTTCAAGCTTTAATACAAAAACATGCAGAAGTAGTGGGGGTAGAAGCAGCATATCAGGAGCAGGTGAAGGCGAAATTAAGTAAAGATGGCAAGTTTGTTTTTAATAAAGTAGATTTAAGGGATTCATTCTGGCGGATTCCATTACACAAAAATTCTAGAAGGTACGTAGGGTTTTCCATAGAGGGAAAAATCGATAATTGTAAAGTAGTATCGTTTGGTTTGTCGGCAGAAAGGGAAACAAGAATAAATGAGAAACAGACAAGTGTAGGGACTGAAGAAGAAGTAATATTTAAGAGTCAGGATAAGAGGGATGATAAGTTTATTGTATGTGAGATAATAGAGATGTTAAGTATAGATATAGAAGGGGGAGAGATAGGGATGAAGAGTATTAGGATGGTAAGAAGGAAGACTTGGAGGGTCAAGAAGAGAGTTAGATTTAAATAACTTAATGAACAAAGGATAGAGATAGGTGAACTTTAGTATAGATATAGAACAAGGGATAGAATAGGTGTATATAGAAAAGTAGAAGTAAGTGTTTATAGAAAATAAAGCTAGGTATGGGATAAATATGGGAGATAGTTAGAAATAGGTTTAGGATGAGAATAAAGAGTAAAGGTAGGAAGAAAATAAGATAGGTTAAGTATAGATATTTCATATAAGATTAGTGGAGAGTTAGGAATAAAGTTAGAAATAGGATAGGTATATAGGATTAGGTAGGGGGAAGTAAAGTATAGTGAAGATTAGTTAAAAGTTAAAAATAGGATAGGTATATAGGATGTATATAGGATAAGATGGATAAGTAGGATGAAGTTAGGGATAATTTCAGTTTATAGAAGTAGGTGAGAGTTAGGAATAGGATAGGGATATAGGATAGGTGTAAATATTTTTTTTTGATTGGAGACAAAGTAGGTAAGTTAGATAGATAAGGGTAGAGAGAGATAGGCAATTTTTTTTGTAATTTATTTGTCTAAATGCTTTATATTTGCATTCAAATAAGTGGGATTATTTGTATTCAAATAGGGGGAAAATACTCATATTTAGACCAGGGTAGAAAATTAAATAATCACATCAAATAATTGTAATCACCGTGTATAAGGAATTTCATTAAATAATACGCGTTATTAAAACCTTGAAGCATAAATAAACTCGGTCGTTTCAGTAAAAATAAGAAATTTAAATTATTTATAAGACGCTTTATATCAAAAGAAGCAGTATTAAAAGCTCTGCGTGTAATGTAATTATTCCTAAACAAAGAGAAATTACGTGCAAAATTTATCTTAATTAACTCTATTTCGAGTAACCGGTATTAAACAAAGTGTACACATAATAATTAATATTTAAGTTGTATTCGCTAAAAATGAAAGGATAGAAATCAATTTAATTGGAGTTAATTAAACCGTTAGTAACATATAATACCTATAAAACTTGTGAAAATCCGAGATTAAAATACCACGGAATAAGGCTCTGAGAATTAATATTATATTTGAACACCTGCGTAGTTTAAATGTCACATTCGGCGTAAAGTTTGCAGATAATTAATGTTTCAAAGAATCTTGGGGAAAACGTCGCATAATAGTTACGAGAATTGCTAAAGCTGGGTTATTTCACACTCCATGTGGACTAAAATAATCGATAATAAAGAATATCAATTTGCACCAATACGAACAGGTTAGAGAAGGAAAGAGAAAATGCGTCAAGCAAAGACACATATTGTAAAAGGCGGGATTTAAGCAACGTCACGAGGGTCACAATTGGTTGAAAATAGGATGCAAATATCAGAGGTAGAACAACAATCTCTGTATAAAATTAATTAGTTTTTCTCGGACAGGTTTGCGTGCCGTGTGAATTTCTGAGATTTAAATGGGGCGAGTGAAAATTCGTAAAAATCGACGCGCGAGCGACAGACTGGGAACATAAAATGAGAAATTCTTTAGAATTACCCGTTTTGGGGAACAGACCGACAGACAGGCTTTTTGCTATATATACCGAGATGAATATAAACAAGCTCTCTTAGACTCTTAGACTTTTGACGATTCGATGCGTTAAAAGCTCGTACATACGCGACTTGATTGAAGATGTTAAACAGTGCATTTTAGTTTGATTAAATAATTTAAAGTTTGCTTGTATATTTTGTGATTCAAAATAGTTTGTTATTTACGTGCTAACATGAATGTACTTCAGTGCACTTAGATACAAGGTAATAAAATTTAGTTTCACTGTACCAATTAGCAAAATTTACAACGACAAATGTATACACAAAAGTAGGCAGTTTTGGCGTATATTGGTGACAGACGCATGAATTTCTTTGCTATTTTTCGGGGGTGTTAATAATTAAATGGTTCAAATACGTGTCTGGATCCATGAAACAAGGGTCAGATAAACACAGATGAGTTCCGGAAAAGCCCAGAAACAACTTTAAATAAATCGTGATGGAGAAAATTTTAAAAGCGTAGAGAATCAGAAGCCGTAAATATAATTCTGTTGAATGGTGTAATTAACTAAAGAAACGATACTTTGAAGCTACGAGGACAGTAACCTTCAGGTAAATTATACTATTTTGTTTGACATTTTGTGTGTATTGAATGACTTTATAATTGATTTACTTTAAATGGACATTAGTGAAATTGTACTAACCATAAAAGTTTAATTTTAAGATGAAATTTGCTTGTTGAAGTAGAAAGGGGTATTTAGTTTTGATGTTCGGTAATATGATGAAAATTTGGGTATGTCTTTGAGCTCAATTAGACGAACCTGGTTAATTAACGTAAAGGGGTGGTAGATGCTCCCTTTATACTCAGACTCCGGTCTGCTTATATTGTTATATTAATTACTAGGCATCCAACAAGGACTTTAATTTTGGATGCACATTAAAATGATAATAAAATTAATCTTGAAATTCTTTTTAAAACTGAAATTTATGCTGAGTTTTAATTTTGAAATTTTAATGTATTCTGAATATTGATGTAAATAGAGTTAACGTTGATGTTTTTGGTAGGAATGTGTTGTTTTTTTTTATGAATGAGGAGGTTTATAACATTAGGTGAGCAGCCGAGGCGAAAAGAGGACCACAGCCGTTTATGACGCCCAATCTGTGGGACTAGAATTTTTTTGTTGAAAGGACCCAGTTCCCGCATTCAAAGGAGAATATCACAGCAATATATATATATATGAAAATAAACAAATATTTAAAAATACAATACTACTATACATGTAAGAAATGTGTATATACATCTAAACATAAAATAAAATAAAATACGGGTAGCGGCGCTAGTTTGACCAAAGGTCGTTTTAATGTGCCATGTGCAGTTTTGATCTCAGCGACACGTATAATACCGTCCGCACCGGGAAAGGTATTAATAATACGACCAAACTTCCATTGAAGTGGAGAAAGCTGGTCGTCCTTGATGAGGACAATAGTGTCCTTTTCAACTTGTCGGACTCCTACCTTAGAGTGCCATTTAACTTTCTGATTCAGCGTATGTAAGTACTCATGGCTCCAGCGAGCCCAAAAATCTTGATGGAGTTTTTGCAGGAGTTTCCACCTGCTCTTTAATGATAAAGCGTTGGTTGAATGGTCCTCATCTGGTGGTGCAGAAAGAGGCTCCATAGTTAGGAAATGACCTGGTGTTAAGCAACGCAAGTCATTTGGATCCGAACTCAAAGCGCAGAGTGGCCTTGAATTTAAAACAGGTTCAATTTGAGTAAGAACTGGTTAAAGTTCCTCAAAGGTAAGTTTTTGTTCGCCGATTACTCGAGCAAGGTGTGTCTTTACCGACTTAACACCGCTTTCTCACAATCCAACGAAGTGAGGGGCGCTAGGTGGATTAAACGACCACTTTATCTTTTCTGAGGTTACTGCACTATGCAGATAACTCGTAAGCTGACGATAGGCACCTACAAAATTAGTACCGCAATCACTAAATACTTGAGAACAGCGTCCTCGACGTGCTATAAATCGTCGCAAAGCGGCAAGAAACGCGTCTGCCGACAAATCCGAAACAAGTTCAATATGTGCTGCCTTAGTGGCAAAACAAACAAAAATGCAAATACAGGCCTTAAGAGTTTTAGAGCCTTGTAGGCGGCTAGCCTTTATAAGAAGAGGGCCAGCAAAATCAACACCAACAATACTGAACGGTTTGATTTGGGTAATACGTGCTGCCGGTAGGTCTCCCATAGGAGGAGTTGCCAGGACCGGTTTGATACGAAAACATCTATGACATGATCGAAGCTATTTCCTTTGAAAATGTAACATTTTGTACATGCCGAACGATAATCATGGGAGCATTGTGTAATTCAATGTCTGTTAAGGGATCCGTATGACGTTGAGCCATGGGTTTAGAAAATCTATAAATGTAAGAAAAGATGCCTTGGATTTTATATAACGATGAAAAGCAACTTAGTAAAATGTCAATGACGTTTGGATCTGTTTGAGCGACAAATGTTAGGATCTTCTTTTCCGTAGTTACCTCAGCAATTGAGGTTGACAATGTTGGTTGAGGCGGCCACAAGTCACCAGGGTAGTAAAACCATTTAGGCCCCGCCCACCATAGCGAACATGAAATAACCGCGCTTGGCATTAATTCCCGAGATGCAGGATCAGCCGGATTATGTGACGATTTAATATAAAACCATCGACTAGGTGAAATGATTTCTTGAATGTGGCTAACACGGTTTGCCACAAAAGTTTTCCAACGAAAAGGTGGAGAACGTATCCAAGTGAGAGCGACCGTAGAATCACTCCACGCTGAAACATAGGAGATTTCAATCAAGCCTTGATAAGACCGAATGGTAAAAGAAAGTAAATCGGTTAATAAAACGGCGACACATAATTCCAAACGTGGAATGGGAATGCGCTTAATTGGAGCTACTTTTGTTTTAGCGGTTACAAATTGTACAGTTATTTCTCCAGTAGTTTGATTTATGAACTGGAAATATACTACCGCTGCATACCCTACCTCGCTAGCATCGCAAAACCCATGCAAATGACAAGTAAAAGGATCCGAAGGTGGTAAACAACGTGGTAACTTTAATGACGATAATAACGGCAACTCTTCTTGATACTGATGCCACTGAGACGAAATGTCTGCTGGTGGGATGTCATCCCAATTTAAACCTAACATCCACTGATGCTGGATTAGGCGTTTCGCAAAAAGTGTTAGTGGGGCTAAAAATCCTAATGGATCATATATTCTGGCAACTTGCGAAAGTATGTTGCGCTTTGTACATATTGGGTTTAATGATTTAACCCGAAATGAGAAAATATCTTCTGTAGGTGACCATTGAAGACCTAATATTTTTATTGATTCGTCAGAATCGAAATCGAGAGAAGTATATTGGCAAAAATCTGACGGAACGCCTTCCAAAATAGAAGCTGAATTAGAACTCCATTTTCGAAGTTCAAAACCAGCCAAATGCAAAAGTCGAATAAGCTGATCTTTAATTTCTCGGGCAGATTGTATAGAATCTCCGCCGGCGACGAAATCGTCAATATATAGATTTGACCGTATAGCCTCAGTGGCTAACGGAAACCTTTTGCCTTTGTCAATGGCTAATTGCTGAAGGGTTTTTAATGCTAGATAAGGCGATGACTTAATACCATAGGTCACTGTATTCAGCTGATAAGTCTGAATGGGTTCTTCTGCGGAGAACCGCCAAACAATTATTTGAAATTTTCGATGTTCTTCGGTAACCATAATTTGTCGATACATTTGGCGAACATCACAAGTAAAAACGAAACGATGAGTGCGAAATTTAAGTAAGATTGACAAAATGTCGTTTTGGAGACTAGGTCCAGCCAATTGAGTGTCATTAAGTGACACGTTGTTTTTAGCCTTTGCAGAGGCGTCAAAAACCACACGAATTTTAGAAATATGACCTTCCTCTTTAAACACAGGGTGATGGGGTAAAAAATAATTATCGTTCCCAACGGGCGGAGAATCGAGTAATGCCATATGACCCGCATCAAGATAGTCCTGCATGAAATTGTTGTACTGTGCGCGTAGCTCCGGTTGAGCATGCAATTTGCGCTCTAACGAAAATAGTCGTTTTTTAGCCATGTCAAAAGACTTATCAAAAATGGGCAAAGTATCGTTGAACGGTAACGCAACAATAGAACGACCGCTAGGGTCGCGAGAAAACGTGTTTTCAAAAATCAAATCTGCCTTTTCTTCTTTTAGAGAAGTATAAGGCTTGGATGGAAACTCTTCTATCTCTCAAAACCGCCTTAGGGTCTGGTCGATAGGATCTTCTACAGAAGTAAAAAATGCTTGGACAGTATCAGACTGCATGCTTTTTGTGGGACCAACAATAGTCCAACCAAAAATTGTATTTATGGCGGCAGGCTGAAGAAATTTGCCATGTATAACACCGCCATTGATGATGAACGGATAAACATCTGCGCCAAGGAGCATGTCAATGGTTCCTGGAGAGTTCCAGGTCGGGTCTGCAAAGTCTAGGCCGCATAAGTGTTCCCAATTATTAGGAACTTTAACGCTAAGTAATTTGCCAGATATTAACGAAAGCACAAAAGTTGTGACTTCTAGAGATTTTTCAGAGTCTAAAGTAAAGCGAATGGTGCAGCTGACGGCACCCCTATTGACCGCTGAAGTTGTCTGCCCAAGTCCATAAATCAGAACTTGAGAACGTATGCGTGGAAGCCAAAGTTTGCTCGCGCAATCGTCTCGAATAAAGATAGCTTGGGAGCCAGGATCTAAGAGAACCCTGATCGGTTTGTATCTACCAGAACGATCTTTAACTTCCACAACAGCAGTGGAGAGTAGGACAGTAACCCCAGGATTTAAATTCGTCTGTGAAGACAAAACATTTGCCGGAATAGGAGAGGCTGACTGCGTCCTATTGGCATTTTTATGCATATGTGTAGCGGTCGGTTCAGCTGAACGGCTAGAAGCAGGTTGCGCTTCAAAATATAGCTAGGTATGATGCGGCTTGGCGCAAGCTCGACAAGAATTACAAGATTTGCATTGCATGGACGCATGGTATGTTCGTAAGCAATTTAAACAAAGGCGTAAGCGTTTGACAATGTTGAAACGTTCTGTCGGAGTTTTCTTTAGAAACGATTGACATCTGTAAATTAAGTGATTGCCCTTGCAAGAAGGACAATGGTGCGAAAATGAATTCTTTGAGTCATTGGAGCTAATTGGTGTGTCCAGTGAAACTACGTTAGAAGAAACTCTTGGTTTAAACTGAAACGCTGAGGATTTCTTAGGCACTGATGTGTGAGCTGTTTGAACAGTCGTCGAATAAGGAACAGGAGCGGTTGAAGAAAAGGTTTCCAACGCTGCACATTGTTGAGTTAAAAAATATCTCAAATCATCGAAGTTAGGTATTTGCTTCGGATCCGATTGGAGTTCAAAGCGTTTTCTAGTAAACGGATCGAGTTTTTCTAAAAGAAAATCGACCAGAATGAAGTTCCAATGTTCAGTAGGAAATTTTAAATTAGTTAGAACTGCAAGGTTCTCTGAAAAACAATCAATAAGTGCCCTAAGTTTCTTAGGGTCTTCTGATTTTAAAGGTGGTCTTTCATAGCTTTCCAATGCAAAGTTGCTAATAAACGTGGATTGCTAAATCGCTTACGCAAGGCATTATATGAAATAATAAAATTATCCCCCGAAACAGGTACAGATTTAATAATTTTCAAAGACTCCCCGCTACAGCAATTAATAAGGTAATTTAATTTTTCAATATTGGTCAATGACGCATTATTATAAACCAGACTGTCAAATAAATCAATAAAGGATGCGAATTCAGTTACCTCATTATTAAAATGTGGGAGCTTTAGCGGTAACAATTTTGATCCTGTACTGCCTGGAGCACTTTCCGTAATTTTCGGTGCCCGCATTTCTTGCATCGTTTCAAGATGCAGCAGTATGCAACAATAAGCGGCATCTACTTCTTTCCGTAAAGCGTTGTAATTTAATAATTCTGCCTCGTTACACGACGCTAAGACATCAAATAAAACTCTATTAAAATTGGAGTAAATGTCATTTACTCCCTTTGTAGGAATATGGAATAACGTTTTTAAACTTGAATCACTTTGTATAGCGTTGCCCAGATCCAAGATCTTCATAATCTTTATTTTAAATAATTCGAGTTGTGCTAAATCTGTCTAAATCTGATAAAATTTACAGTTTACAACGGGCGGCCTTTAACATGAAAGATCACAGGAACATGTGGCTAACATATTGCAAGAAAGGTTGCAGTTTTACAACTTTATTACCCTTTGCAGATGTATTCAATATTTTACTGCAAACCGACTGAGGGTTGTATGTGATACTAAAAACGCGCAATGGCTTTTAATGCAAATTAGCAAATTTTATATTAAAGGATTTGTTTGTAATTAACCGCTTGCTGGTTTAATTACGGCGAAATAGCTTAATTTAATTTAACGAAGGTATATAGCTAATATTTACACATTTTAACCCGCTAAATATGGGGTTTAACACCAATTTAAAGCTAAAGTAAATGACTAAAAACACGCTCGCTGGAATGCAAAATAATATTCAGTTTAGGACATGCGTATAAAACCATAGGACTAGTTAAATTCGGATTGCATGGACCAATAAATGTAGGGTTGATAAGGTGATCTAGATATGGTAATTATAGGGAAGGACCAATTGCTTTTTGTAGCAATACCGATGGCAGTGTAGCGGTTATGTAATAAATAAAGCAACTACAACAAACTACTTAATAAAGGATATAAATACCTTAAAGCCTGTGCCGCTCTGGGCAATAAAAGTCACACACAAAGGTTAGCGGACAACCAAGAACACGCACGGTTGGTGTGGTGTCGCTTCCAAAACCTCTCATACAACTGTCTTCTGTAACGGTTCAAGTACGACTGTGTCACTTCACGCACTCCCACTGCCGGCATAAATGTTTCACTAAACTGTAGGGTACCCGCACTAATGGTATTTATTGTCACCAATACCAAATTGTTCGATGAAGACGTAACAACGAGTATTTGTTTTAAAAAGCAAAGTTTACATAAATCAATATATCAGGCACATAAATGACACTTGGTGCACTTCAAAGTAACCCACTATAAGTATTTTTGTAAATATCAACACGTCTTTGGCAAAACATCGTAAGTAACAATTTTGACGAAATAGAGATTTTTGCGGAACGTAAGCACCACCCTATTCTGCACTTAACTACTAATTATCGTGGGGAAAGTATAGACCGTTAAGGAAAACACGTTGATTTTGATTTAACGTAGCCATCATAAAAGTGAATACAAATTTGTATTTGCTATAGCAATACATCGTAAGACCACTGAAACGTCGTAAGATACAAATCACGCCGCACCTTACGTTGTAAAGTTTTACCTTAAGACGCGTAAGTTGATTGTGAATTGCCAAAGTGAGAAGACGTAGAGTAGTATTATTATCTCATGGCGGGTGACGTCACATGCGCAATAGGTTCAATTTAAACTTAAACCTCAAGATTCACAACGCTACAGTACAACCCACAAACATCTTGCTAGCAATGTGGCTTTAATACGTCGTCACGAATATCCCATTTATTACGTTGAGTAAAATATTGTTTGTAAGGACCCCGTTCATGCTGGCGGTATCTAGAAATTCATAAATATATGAAATAAATCCAGACCTCCATATAATAACGGAGCTTTTACTTGTTTTTACTTATAAACAATTCTGGGTTCGTAGTTTCTTTATTCGTAAATATTTGCAGTGCCAACAGTGCACATACTCAGCGGATCCCAATACTGTATATACCGAATGTGAACCGTAACTGTCATTGTCATTCTCGCTCTTATCAAGGTCTTATTGTTTTCAGTTTTTCGTTTTAATATTTGTATAGAGTAATAGTCATCAAAACAGTTTTTTTTTTCAAAACTAACTGATAGTTAATTTCTTCAGCAATGTAAGTATTTAAAAAGAATGTTCGTGCAATGATTAATTATCATATTTTTTAGAGTAATATTATGAATGAGAAGGAGGTGATTCATAGTCAAGGACGACAGATTCTTTTAAATGTGTTTCAATATTTGAAACGCATAAAAGATTCGGGCGCCTCCAACCTGAACAATTTGCAAGAGTGCGTGGCTGAAGCAACAGGAGTGTCATTGCGGACGGTGCATAGAATTGTAAAGGAAGGCACAAACAAACCACCCTGCAGCAAGTTCAGTTCACCAAGGAAAACCGTAAATAAACCAAGCCCTAAGTCAACAGTGAATGGATTTGACGAAGAGATTCTAAGAACCGTTATGTATCGGTTTGCAGCAATACATAAACGTAGACCGACTTTGAAATTAGTGTTTGACGAATTTAAAAATGATTGCCCTCATTACACGGGAAAATTAGGTTTGTTCAGAAAAATTGTTGTAAGAGCAGGGTTTAGTTGGAAGAGAACTGTAGATAACAGGAAAATTCTTGTTAAACAAAGCAATATAAGGGCAAAGCGCATCATATTTTTGAAAAATCTTAGTAGTATAAAGAAGAGGGCAGAAGCATTATGTATAACGATGAAACATGTCTGCACAGTTCTCACAGTGTAACAAAGTGTTGGGATGACGGCACCACCAAGGGTTTGAAATCGCCAGTTTCAAAAGGGAAGCGTTTGATAATTGTTTATGCAGGTGGAAAAAATGGGTTCATTCCAAATGCAGAATTGATATTTAAGTCTGGTTTGAAAACTGGGGATTATCACGATGACATGAATCATCGCAATTATAAAAAGTGGCTGCAAGAAAAGTTAATACCAAATTTGGAACCAAATTCAGTGTTTGTGATAGACAATGCGTTATATCATAATGTTCTTGTGCATCCTAATCCTACTTCAAGTTGGAAGAAAACAGAAATGGTTGAAGGAACGAAATATCCTCTGTGAATGTAAGGAAACCAAGCCTGAATTATATTCCAAAATTAAGGCACATAAACCTGTTCATCAGCTGTTTGTAATTGACCAGCTACTGGCAGAATATGGTCATGTAGTATTGCGTTTACCTCCATATCACCCAGAACTAAATCCTATCGAGATGATTTGGGCGTTACTTACAAACCGTGTCGTTGCATGTAATGTAACCTTCAAAATAAATGATGTATGGAAGTTGGCAGAAGAACATAAAAAATATTGGAATCAACGAGTGGACTAAAGTATGTCTGCACGTAGAGAAAATTGAAAAGGATTATATGGAACGAGAAACTTTAATAGACGAGGTTCAAAACCTAATTATATAGGTTGATGATAATAGCGATAATTCAGATGGATACTTATCCTCAGGCTATGAGTCTGATGATGGGGATGAAAGTTTAGGATGTGAACCCATTTAAAATATAATTTATGTAAAATAGTTGAATGATGGTCTTTATTTAGCGTTGTAGAAAATATGTGTCATAAATACATTTGTTTGTACATTATTGTTTATTACTGAGGTGTTGAAATAAAACTTGCTTAAAGAGGGAAGCAGTGTTTCTATCAAATTATGTTCAGTAGTGCTGTGACAATCGATCACTTTTAAAGCTGAAACAATCAATGATTGGCATTCAAAGTGATTGAATCATTTTACATTTTAATCCGATCATAATCAATTCTGTTAAACATGTCTATTCTTTGTCTCCAAAAGGGATTCTTGTTGACTGTATTTATCTCGGTGCTACTATCCGATCGTGTTAATCCGATTCAGTTTGGCAACATAAACCAGTTTTCGATCCGATGCAGCGTCTCCAGTCAATCCATTAAAACAAGTGAATTGTACTACTCGATTGGATCTGAATTCCGCATTAGACGACATTATGCAGGCTTGACGATTTAAATAATCTATGATTATAATATTAACAGTACCTGATCAGGCCGGTGTAGTATATCTAACTTCAGTCGTATAAGCAATATTGCTTTTGTTTAATCAGAAAGGTTAAGATTATTAATTATTCAAGGAATTATTTTATAGCTAGATTATCGATGACGTGCGAAAAAATATATCACTTTAGCAAATATTTCTAAACTATAAATGAGGTTATGTAAAAAATATATAACCTGACAAGATGCAAACCTTAATTACCTTTCTTTTCATACTATAACTGTTCCTCTTCCTTCAATTCTACAGCACTGAATTGTTGATTCTATGATCTATTAAAATAAAGCACGAGATATATGCAATTTATAATAATATTAATATAACAAATGATATAAAAACCTTTAGGTATTAATTAAAAATTGTTTTTGTTTTGTTTTTGTTAGTTACAACACCATGAGTGTCATTGTGTAAACATATTCTTAAAACGTTTTTGTAATAAATCTTAGTAATATTTTCGAGGTGGGCATTTGACATTTTTGTAGTGTTTATAGTTTATAGTTTGTGTTAAAAACAAAAACGTCTATTGATTTGAAAAAAACGAATATGTAGTACTACCAAATTGTTTTTGTTTTACTAGTGACTATAAGTGATAAAATATCTTGTGTACACTGATCTAATTAATCAATAATCTGGGGTATCACATCTAACAATAAGCTCAGATCATTTTTATAGAAGAGCAAAAATCAACATAAAACTATTTAAAACACATTCCTTGATTGCTCGACAATTTTTGCTCTGGTAACACTGGACGTGCAAGTAGTCGATGTTTTCTAGTCACTTTTTTATTTTGATTATTAATATAGCTCCTCATCGCGCAGGTTTTTTCAAGGTCACCCGCCATGAGATAATAATACTACTATAAGATGACCCTTAATTATTGCAATTCCATTTGGTTTAAATTTATACAAATCTACAACAAGTTGTAAAAATAAGAAACTGGAATTCATCACTTTATAAACATGCTGTAATAATGTCGTATTTTAATTTTTATATGATTAATAATTGCCGGGACTATACAAGTATCGGTTTACACCGTTGAGGGTGCAGTTTATGTTTAAATTTCCGGTGTAACTTGTTTAAGATCAATTGACTTAATAATTGATCTAGCGTGACTTGTACTATATTTATTGTTAGTAGTTATAATACACCATCGTATTAATACACGTAATAATTCTTGTTCATGGTATTGTATGGAGAGAAAGAATATTAGTTAAAATTTCACTTCTTAAAGGCTATACAGTTTTTTCACTATAGCGAAAATGAAAAAGAATAGCATCTCACTATGTATAGATTTTAGTCAAGCATTTGCACCTATGAATATGATTTTGTATTGGAAACAAAACAAAAATTTAATATTACTGTTAAAACAATCATAGTTTCTTCATTCTAAATAACAACCTACTGATTGTGTATGCCTTCTAAAAATAATTCTTTAGCTTAACGACTTTTTTTTGTCTTTAAAACTAACAGTCGGTATTCTCTCATTTCTGACTATTGCCATGGCCAAATCTTCACGACCTCAACAAATTGTAGAGCTAGTACTGTCCTCACAAAAATGGCGACATTAAACGTCGAAAACAAATAGCGTCAGAAAACAGACGGCAATGTTCTTACAAATATTTTATTACCTGGAATGATGTTGTAAAATGCGGCGTAAATTTCGAATAGCTAATTTAGTAGAGAAGTGTGGACTGTATGAAATTTAAGGTAATTTTAACAAGCAACAAATAATTAAATGTTCGTCAACAAATCAAAATAAAAGCGTTTACTTTAGCACTCACCTTTAATGATGCGACCGTGAAAACAATGTTGTAGCATCTACTCTTCTCTTTGGCGGATAGATCAGAGCACCTCAACCAATAGCGGCTTTCTACAAACAGGCGGTTCATCCAATTAACAGCATGCAGCACGTGCCAACTCGACAGCGGTTCATACACAAAGCGGTGCAAACAATTCAAAGGACGACACTATATTTGTACGATCGATGCGGTATATTCGACGACTGTGTATGCAATAATACTACGCTGGCTTCGTGGATATTTCAATCGATATTTGTTGGCAGATGCGCACTAACACAATGTTCACCAATCACACAGGTTAGCGTGCATAGTAAACACATGGGGGAAATTTGCGCTAACAAATCCAAATATACCGCGACGAATTTAAAATAAGCAACAAGCTTAATGTAATAATAAATTTTACTTTTAAAATATTTACATAACAACTGAACAGATGTAGAATAAGAAATATGTCAACAGTTTCTTATAAAAACTTTAGACATATCCCAAATGACTCGAAGGTACATATTAAATAACTGTGTTTCTAGTTCATATTCAAAGACAGATCAGAGGAGCAAATATATTCCTCACAACAAAACTGGAGTGAAGCAGAAACAAGAATTAATTACAGAATTTCCTGCAGTTCCATCACACTATTGTTGGAATAGGACAATGAGGAAATATTTGCCGGTCGAATTACACAATGTTGCATTTTTATACAACATTTTTAAGAAACGCCTAATCCAAGAGGACGTAAAGAGAGATAGTGTCGTTTCCCTATAAGTGTTCCGAAAAATCTTTTTGGCTGATCAGAAAAATACTCGGGTAGATCCTAGCTTCCTCTATGTAAGTTTTGATTTACAAAAAGTGTTAGCACCCCCGCATGGTGATAATTTACTTTTATACTATTCACAAAAATATGCTTTTTATAACTTGACGGTTTATGAAAGCGGTAGTCAAAATGGTTATTGCTATTTATGAGACGAGGGCGATGGTGGCCGCGGATGCAATAAAATTTACACAATAATATTTAAATATTTGCACGAAGTCGATCAAAGGAGAAGAATTAAACACAAATCCCTCAACTGTGATAGTTGCTATGGGCAAAATAAAAATATGGCAATGTTGTTAATGATTGATACATTTCTCAAGAATTCCATAAATATAGAGTCCATACGTTTACGTTATTTATTGCAGGGCCACACATATATCATGTGATTCAGTACACGCGACAATTGAGCGGTTGGAACACAATTATAACGAATGGCCGAACTAACCCTAAACCATTTCAAGCTATCAAAATGAAATTTAATGATTTTTGCAGTGGAAAAGATTAGCCGACTAAGTTTTGAAGTAAACAAATTTAAGGACAGTGACCAAAAACCCATAAAAGTAAGTGAAATTAGAATTATTATGTTTTCAAAGAATGATCCGAATGTAACGGTAGACTACTCTTATACTGGAACGCGCATAAAGCAGTTTAAGATGGACATAAAATTCAAACGCCAAAAGTTAAGTATATCAGTTCAGAAGAAAAATGACTTGAACAAACTCTGTAATGAAAATGTTACTCCTCAAAGGTTTCATAATTAACATCGACAAATGACGAGTTCTAGCGTTTCAGACACGTTGCCCGAAACTGATTATGAAGATCTGGGTGATGAATTGGAAAATTAAGTTTCACTAACTCTGTTCACTCTATTAGTTTAAGTTAGACGCATCAATTTAAACTCGGTTTTTAATTTTACAAAAATGGTTTTTGTAATTAATATTAGTTTTGATTCGCTTACAAATATTGGTTAAAATATTAGTTTTTATTTTTACTGATAAATATTACCTAATGTCCAATATAAACTTAGAAACCTAATACCGTCCCTTTTTATTGTTGCTACGCTACGGATTTCTGGAAATTTGCCGTTTACATGATAGAAATTGGCGGTAATTGCTTGCGTTCTTGTTCAAATCGTAAGCCACATAAAACAAATTTAGTATTATCGTAAGGTCTAACCTGGCGATACTGCTTCAGTACAAAACCAAAGGCATATAAAGCAAAATAGTTCACTTTAAAACAAATTACACGAAACTAAATACAAGAAATGATATATTTCTCAATAAATCAAGTTCATGTTGATTACTGCTAATTTACAATTTATTTTGAGGTGATATAGATGAGTTACTGAAAAAATCACCTTGGTGTAAAATATACTTCATACACCGTACGACGTTTTGCAAAAAAATGTGTCGATATAACTGTTCATTAATGTATAATACTTACCATTGGCCGAACAGTTTATAGCAAGTTCTACGAGTAACCTGCTTCTCGCAGACATTGTAGTAATTTTTACCAATTTTTATCAATTAGGTATATCAAATGGGTTTTAAGTTTAAATATTTGCACTGTTCACAGTAAAATTTAATAAAATTCATGAGTTTACATGAGCTTAAACAGCCACAATCACTTTTTTTAAGTACTATGTAGAGTTGTCAAGTATTAAGTGAAATTAGTGACGATTTAAAATAGATTAAAAGTTTAAGTGTCAGGAAATCTGAAAGTTCTACGAAATAAAGTATATATATCCTTTATCCAGTGGCATTTCTTAAAATGATGTGTACATATACCCTTTGTGAAACTTATCTATTTTTTACAATAGATCAATGAGGTGTAACATATAAAATTTCCAACAAAATAAATTGTCGACTTTACTGTTATAAATCCTTTATTTTTGTATCTATTCAAAATGTTTTGTTTTACTATTGATTCTAGTACTTTTGTATATTTAATAATCGATTACACGTTAATACGCGCTACACTTTAACTTAGAATTATAATTTACAAAGTATTGTGTCGTCCCAGTTGATCACATAATTACCAACTATTTCACGTGTTCCTAACCCGTATGAAACGATATCTAAGGTTTACAAGTTTTGTTCGTCAAATGTGAAAGGTTCACTTTTCGATTTCGGTTTGAAGCGAAAGGTCGTAGGCTGTTTATCTAACAGTCAAGATGAAGAAGGAAACTGAGTTTTTCTGGCGTAAGCGCCGTAATAGGTTGGACAGTTAGTCAAAGTTATCCAAGACAACTTATGTGAACAAATAACTTAAACTTCGCAACGGTTTGTTTGGTTAGCTAATTAATCTAAATTTATAATAAAATTTGTAACAGTGCAGCTTCGTTTAATTCCAATTTCTACTACGTGCAAGAATTTTATTTACGTAATATGGTTGTGTTCAATTTTTCCGATGTTTAAATTACATCTTGTCATCGTGGAACTTATTTGGTATTTATGTTGAAAGCAGTTCTATAGGACAAGACCCGCATCTACACGTGTTGAATCGTTGGCTCGCAACATGGACTCAAAGATTAACAGGTGGTTGCAGCCATATAGTAAGACCATTTAATTTCCTAAAATTTTTGCTGCATGTGCAGTGTTTCATTCTGTATATTTATACATACATACGTCTTATTAAGTGAAAAGTTGCAAAATACTTAAAGCTCTGTTGTATGCAAGTAATTATTCAATGGACAACACATTACTTTTGTAATATATTTTGTAAAAAGGCTTATCCTATTTATAAATAACTGTGACTTATTAGTTGCAAAGTTTAATGTATAAATTTTAGAGAAATTGCTCATCTTGTTTACTACAAACTATATGTCAAGACGTTCAATTTACATGATTAAAATAAAAAAGGAAAATAACTAGAAAGTGAAAGATAAATTAAGTATAACTAATAAATTTTGCTTATTGAGAAATGCAATAGATATGTAAAGTCTTCGTAACGCTACCCCGGACTACTAATTATTCAAAGTAAATGTTGCTACTAAGGTTTCAGAATACAAATTAAGATTTAGTAGAATTAAAAGTAAAATTCAGTTTTAGACCTTTTGAGTAAAACAGTTATTTCTCTCGTAAGAATTTATTTTTTATTAAATCGCTTTTATAATGTACATATTTGTTTTAAAAGAGAATATAGAATTATTTTTTTGAGTTCAGTTGATTATTCTGTAATTATTAATTTCTTCAAAGGTTTTAAGGTAGTCGCAAGAATTCATTCAATACAAATGCATATAACGATATAGTGATGACTAATTGAAACTGAAAACAAAGGTTTCGAGTTGATTCCAGCTGATCAGACATAAGTAGCATTTTTGTTATTAATAGTTATGTTTCAGAGCCATAATAAAACTTCGCTACTTCAGTGAAGGAGTAAGTAACATATATGTGGTAATCATGTCTTCGATTTAAAGACGTTAGACATAATTTAGGTTTCCACATTTCCCTTTAAGCAATTTTATACAGTCAGTTGCGTTATAAAAAATTTAGGTGGCGTCCATTATTTTATTTTCAACTCTATTAAACCCACTGACCCAATCTTATGCAACCGTGGGTCAAAAGCTCAGTTAGCTAAAAGTCTTAAGAGTTTTCTTTTTCTAAAAGCAGTTTCCCATCCCAACCTTACCCTGGGCTTGTTACTATTATAAACGAATTCTCAATACGTTAAATAAAATCAAACACGATTTTTTAATTTTTACAAAGGCTTAGGACAAAAGAATACTAGACACTTAAAACTTTTATCCATCAAGAAACTTCATTTTTAGGGAAAATGGTACATAGATCCTTGATCCACTTGTGTGGTCAATTATACTATTACGTTCGTTAGACGTTAACCTTATTGTGGATGTTATATTTATGCAATTGCTGTATATTCTCCTTATCAAGAAGACGCGCAGTTTTGCAATATTGAACTCGATGCATCAGTTGTCAGTAGTTTATGGAGACATCCGCCTATAACTTTAAGGGTTTTCATAATGATATCTTCCCAGACGCATTTTCTCTCTTTGTAGTCAGACCAATTGATTAGCATTCCAAACGACCCTTTCTAATGTGAGGTTTTGTAGTTGTCAATACGAAATGTTTTTCTGAATAAAAAGTAATAAAAGCAGTGATGCATAAGTCAATTATGAGTTTATTTCTACGTCAACTGTTTGCCTTAGCCACAAAAAATAAATATTTTGGCATTCATTTGTTGCTTAAAAAGTAACACTGGATTTTTGAAGTAATAGCCTCCTATTAATTATACTTTTGTAGAGGTTACGAAACCTAGACCAATAAAGATACTTTAATGACAACGAAGAAGCATGGAGAATTATACCAAAGGGCGCTTTAAAAACCTCACGGATTATGGGTTTGAAATAAACAGACGCCAAATTAATGCAAATACGCAACGAACCAAAAGAATTTATATTGCTTTTATTCTCAAGCGAATATGCTAATTTCTTTTGCGTTTCTTTCTTTAAAAGATTTATTGAGCTTGAAAGCAAAATCTTGCAAAAATATTATATTTGCATGTTGAAATTTTTAGTTGAAATATCTTAAGGCCATTGGTGAAAATGAAATCATTTGTATAGCTTTTAAGAACAAGTTGTTACGTAATATTAGGAAGTCGCAACCTGAGAGGAATAAACTTCCAACAAATTGATTATAAAATGCTATATAAGTGCGAGGCAACCAGAGCATTAAAAAAAGTTTAGTGAATATGGACTGATACGTACCTAAACGTAGCCGGAAGAAAAGTAAATACCAGGCTAACTACCCACCTCGGAGAGTGGGGTGGATTCGCTTACATACCAAAAAAAAAAAAACAGATCGCTCACGATTATCTATTAACAATAAAAATAAATTAAAATTTCTTGATTTACATGGACAAAGAAAAGTATTAAATTTAACTTATATTGTAAAGAACAAATTTTATAATGGATCCACGAAGTGCGCATTTCGTAGCTAACATGTATTAAAATTCATTGGAAAAAAGTAATGCTTAGATTTTCTCAATAGCAAGTGTGTATAATTAAAGTATTCAATAAAGATTTTCCCAATAGCACGTGTGTAAAATTAGAGTATTAAATGTAGACCAAGTTGCAGTAAGAATTAAAGAATTATAACAAAGCACTAGCGAAGCTAGCTTGTAAACATGTATGGTGAACGGGTTTCACAACATCAACCGTTCATTTACATTTCCAATGCTCCACCTGTAGGTACTACATTGGCCAGGGGGCGAGTTTTTTGTTGCCTGGAAATTTAGAATTTTGCCGAACCCTTGTCGTTCCAGGCAAGGTAGGGATCTTTAACGTGCGTGACAACACTCACACACGGGACCTCCATTTAACCTCTCATCCGAACGAGGGCGTAATTTTGTGAAAATGCTCACCTGCCAATTTTCAAGCAGTCAAGCGTGTCGGATTCGAACCAGGACCTTGGGATCCGTAGTCTTACGCTTACTACATTGATCCACTGCGACGCCTCACCACATCAACCGCTGATAAATAATAATCCTCGATGTGCATAAAAGAAAACGAGTCACATACCTCTATGCGTCGGAATGCAGTTGGTCTACGTAAACGATCAATTGGGCCTACATAAAGAAAGAACCCATTTGGTCTCCAGCTAAGAGCAATACACGCAAGATACCTCCTACTTGTCGAACAAAAAAACGTGCATCGCTGTAGAAAATATTTCAACGTACAAGCCTGCAAGATCAAATTAAAAATTGGTTCAAATAACACGAGTTCGAACTGCAATCCTCGCGTTATCAAAGCGCGATTAGCAAACTGGAAAACACGCTATCAACTAATAGTAGGATCTATTATTTCGACAAGTCTTTAAATGGGAAACACAAAAGAAAGCAATTATACGTTATCGGAATGTTTAACAAATTAACGGATACCTAAAACAAGGTATTGACCATTGAATTTATGGAATACATTTTCGTTCTAGGATAAATAGATTTGAAAGAAATATTATTGCGCGTACTATTATAACGAGGTAAAAATACAAGATGGGGTTTTGAATAGAAACAGAAGCCAAGTGAATAAAAAACGAATTACCACAAAGAAGGACATATTGGAATCTATCATCGAAAATAAACGTAACAGGACTAACATGGTCTCTACAATTTCAACAATTGTTATGAAATCTTGAAACGATCAAATACAAGATCTCCGTTGTACAGGGTGTAAGTGAACAACATAAATGTGTTTTAGGAGCGTATTTCTTGGCTAAAAATAAGACTTTCTCTTCTTATTAGCATGTCAAATGTCCTTAATAATAAAGATACGCACATGGAAAGGATAAAGAATAAAAAACGATTTTATCTGAATTTGACTTTATACAAAAATATGAGATATGTTGGATATTTAAAGCTCAAGCGTTCAAAGTGTTGTAACTTATAAGGAATTCACAACTTGTATACTGATTGATTATATTTTCTTGTAGTAGGATTGGTGCATGCAAAAACAGCGCGGCCACCGCCACCGCCTCTCACTCTAACCTAGGCTTTACATATAAATTCCCAGTATAAAATCTTATTTTAAAGGGACTTCCTCCTTGCTCCTCTACAATACACATATAACTAGGTAGGGCAACCCACAATGCATGGACAACGCCGCCTGAACGCCTCACGCCATAATGCCTCCTGAATGTCTGCATCTCTTTACACACTCACTACGTCACAAGTGACATCCTAATCACTTTTACACTGGGTAATCTGTTAATTGGATCTGCACCCTAATTTCCCGGGCGATCTAACCCCATTATAATTTTTAAAATCGGACTATCTCTTACAAAGTTACACCCTGTTAAAGCCTCCTACTTTTAAATGTTTTGTTCATTTAATTTTTACTCGTTTTGTTTATTTAATTTTAACTCGATCTTTAAATCCTTTTTGCTCACCTGAAATATACGCTTTAACCCGGAATTTTCTGAATAATTTAAAACCGTCGGAATTGTTTAAATCAAATCACCCTTACAAAGTTATACCCCTGATTTTAGGAAGTTACCCGAAATCGTCTTAGGGTATGGCGCATAATATCGGTCTAGATTTTTCTGGAAAACCCAAATTTTTAGGAATTTTTTAAATCAAAGCAACCCTCAGGGGTATTATACTCCTTGATTTTAAGAAGCCACAGATATTGATCTACTTCTTTCAAGCTAAGACAAATATTTAAGGCATATTTAATACCAATATTAATATCTTTTTTTACTCTAAGACCAATATCTGTTGTCTTGAGATTTGAGGTAGTAGATGTTTGTAAATCAATTTAAACTTTTTGAAAAAAAACTTAAACTTTTACTAAGGTTATATCATGCTATTGTCTACAGGATAGTTACTAATAAAGCAATTACATTTTAAATAACTTCTACGTCTTATTTTTGGAAATGGCATACTTGTATATTTTCTAAATGAATCACCGAGCAGAAGTACATGCTTAGTGCTATTAAATTTAACCATTAGTTTCTCATTTTACGAGCGGGGTTAATTATTATTTAAAGTCTAATTTGTTTTAAATAAAAAAATTAAATACTTGACTAGATTCAATGATTCACTCATTACCGACTCATTACTTTGAAGAATCTGTATCTCATTTGTTATACGCAAACCACTTATAAGCTTATCAACGTTGTCGATTGTCCTTACTATAATTAGTATTACGAGGTCAACTTAGTAAATTCTTTGGAAGTGAAACGTCGTTTCCCTAATATTAGTAATGTTTAATTGTATATACCGGAATTAAAAATTGCCATCGGCCTTACTAATCATTTTGAAAAATTTCCGTACAACTTTCCATAGATACTACCAACTTGCGTAACCGTTCAAAAAAGTTTTCTTAGAAAAACCAACATTTCTCACGTTCCAGTAGTATGACCTATCAAATTAGTCAAGAATTTTCTCAAAGGTTTAATGGTTTTAATTCCAAAATATTCATTGTAATCTAGGATTGTTAAAATTTTCAATTAGTGCATCCACCTTCAAATAATAATACATTTAGTGAAATGTGTGATCCTCAGCCTTGCATTGTTTTGTTAATGACGTCTGACTCTTAATTGTGAAAGGTACTTTCCTACAATTCTGGTTAATATATGGGAATAGGCATTCTAATAATTTGATTTAAATTAGGTGACTGTAAGGACAAATTATACTTATACTTTATGTGCATAAATACAGGGAAAATGATACTGAAAGTTCATTTTGAATTTAGTTTTGTAAAACGCAAAGTCGTTCAAAGTTTAATAGTGTTGTAGTTCCACCTTTGAAAATTTGGAGGTAAGACAACGTTTTAAAACTTGCATGTTTAAACTGGGATTTTCTATTGCTATTCAGCAACTTTACCTGCAAGACATCTTCTATATTATCAGCTTGTAAACGTTGAAGTAATTAATATTTACATGTATAATTCAAAAACTGTTGATCATTATTTTTTCTAGAATGAACATCTTAAGTATCTCATGCAGTGTGTGTGAAAGCGTTTATACTGGAGGCATTACAGCGTGAGGCGTTCAGGCGACGTTGTCCATGCATTGTGGGTTGCTCTACCTAAATTATATGTGTATTGTAGGTTGTCTAACCTAGGTTAGATGTGTATTGCGGGTTGCAAACATTTAGACGCTGTTAGGCGTCGGGAGGTGCCAAAAGGCGCTGTGAGGCGCTGAGCAAGGAAGGAGTAAGGAGGATATCCCTTTAAAATAAGACTTTATAGTGGGAATTTACACCATTAAAACCTAGGTTGGAGTGAGCGGCGGCGGCGGCGGCGCTGTTTTCTGATGCACCAATCCTACTACTTATGAACTTCATAAACTAAACTATTTGTTAAACTTGAACATCAAAATAAATAACAATAACCTTTAAAGCAAACATAACACGATGTTTTTTAATTTGTTCCACAGTTCAAATTTCTACTTGAAGTACCCTTTGTTTTTATAAAACATGTCAAAAACGAAAAACAAAACGACACATTCTAATTTTAATTTGAAGTTTAAATTTTGATTTTCAATACTCCCATTCAAATTTTTAATAATTTTAGAGTGAAGGAACCTATAATCGCGTAAGGATCCTTCTTAAGCTAGTTCCATTAAGTTTCGTATGTAATCATGACGGATTCTATTCAACGGCTTAGTAAGTCCATCAGCTGCTTGATCCCTACTCGGTATGTAACCGACTTTCAATTTACCTTGTTGAACGTAATTGCGCACCAGTAGATAACGTAGCTCAATATGCTTAGTACTTGTGTGCAGTTCAGGATTGTGTATCACTTTAATAGCGCTTTGATTGTCGACGTTGATTATCGGCGTTTTGGAGTTACCAGTAACTTCGGAAAATAGTCTATTGGTACACACAGCATGTTTGGTTGCTTCATTGCACGCGATCACTTAACTTTCCATAGATACTACTAACCGCGAAATCGTTCAAAAATTTTTCTTAGAAAAACCAACATTTCTCACGTTCCAGTAGTATGACCTATCAAATTAGTCTAGAATTTTCTCAAAGGTTTAATGGTTTTAATTCCAAACGTCGATGAAAATATTTAATTTTTATATGAAACTGTAATAATGCACTTATTCATACACGAACGGTTTATGTACTAAAATTTTTGTTTTCGTAAAAATAAAATTCTATGCAATAGGATTAAACAGAATTAAAGCAAAACACAGTATAACATTTATTAATCCTGAAATATACATTTTAGTACTGATTATTTTGAAAAATTCCCGTACAACTTTCCATAGATACTACTAACCGCGTAATCATTCAACAAAGTTTTCTCAGAATAACCAACATTTCTTACGTTCCAGTAGTTTGACCTATCAAATTAGTCTAAAATTTTCTCAAAGATTCATTGGGTTTTAATTCCCAACGTCAATGAAGCAATTTAATTTCTATATGAAACTGTAATAATGCACTTACTCATACACGAACGGTCTATGTACTAAAATTTATATTTTCGTAAAAGTAAAATTCTATACAATAGAATTAAACAGAAGTAAAACAAAGCACAGTTCAACATTTATTAATCTTGAAATATACATTTTTCTGTTTTATAAATAAATACATTTTGTTAGGCGCATGCTAAATGGCTATCTATATGCATAAGACAAGTACCAAATCCTCCACAACCCATCCTTTACGTTTTCAAATTTGAAACGTTCAATTCTTCAATATTTATAACATTATTGCACGGCATACACTTGGATACGAGACGCTGTTTTTTCAGTCTTTTCACATAAATTGTAGCATGAGGCGGTATAATAGTTTGCAGGTATAACCAGAGAACATATAATGGTAACAGATTTGTTGATGGGTTTTTCCAGCTAAGCTCGTGCAAGTGCTTTCGGAGCCATGCGCAATGTTTCTTAAATTCATCGCTCAAATACCTATAGTCTAAAAGCAGCTCTAATATTACGTGCCATACTTTGTCGTTTTGCACGTCAAAAACCGCCACTTCTTTAATAAAAAATTTGCTTGTTTTATACTGGAAACATTGTACATCTAGGATGTAAGCCATGGTGTAGTGTTCTTGTCGATGGACGTCAACACCAGAAAGTCCATCTTTAACTTGTAATTTTGATCAATTCGACGATACTTTGACAATTAATGCTCTGGAACATGGCTTCCTCGCTTTTTATGCTGACGGCCGAGTGTACGCAGCTCCTTATTTTGTAAATTGGTGTTATATGCAAGTCTTGACTGGCAAAGTGACGCTTATAATTGTATTATAGTAGGTTTTACCGGTTTGTATTTATCCACCAACACCATTTTTAAAATTTTTATAAAAAATTACTCATAGCGGTATTTTTAATATAACTCCATCATGTAAGATACCATTTATTATTGTGTTTTTCTCAAATTCTTAAATCGTTTGAAATTTTTTTCAAATCGCACATCCCTTACTGATTTACAGATCAACCTTTTACAAACCATACGGTGTTCATTTTTAATCTATTTCTAAACAGTATTTCTCTGTTTTTTGAGATGAACCCATCGTGTAACCTATCAAATTAGTATAGAATTTCCTGGGGAATCGAAATCAATTATCACCTCTTTTAAAATTAGCAGTTTTACATATATTTAACTCAATAATAGAGCAAAACTCAAAAAATATTCATTGTAATCTAGGATTGTTAAAATTTTCAATTAGTGCATCTACCTTCAAATAATAATAAATTTAGTGAAATGTATAATTCTCAGCCTTGCATTGTTTTGTTAATGACGTCTGACTCTTAATTGTGAAAGGTACTTTCCTACAATTCTAGTTAATATATGGGAATATGCATTATAATAATTTGATTTAAATTAGGTGACTGCAAGGACAAATTATACTTAAACTTTATGTGCATAAATACAGGGAAAATGATACTGAAAGTTCATTTTGAATTTAGTTTTGTAAAACGTAAAGTCGTTCAAAGTTTAATAGTGTTGTAGAATTTTCCACCTTTGAAAATTTCGAGGTAAGACAACATTTTAAAGCTTGCAAGTTTAAACTGGGATTTTCTATTGCTATTCAGCAACTTTACCTGCAAGACATCTTCTATATTATCAGCTTGTAAACGTTGAAGAAATTAATATTTACATGTATAATTCAAAAACTGTTGATCATTATTTTTTCTAGAATGAACATCTTAAGTATCTCATGAAGTGTGTGTGAAAGCGTTTTTACTGGAGGCATTACAGCGTGAGGCGTTCAGACGACGTTGTCCATGCATTGTGGGTTGCTCTACCTAAATTGTATGTGTATTGTAGGTTGTCTAACCTAGGTTAGATGTGTATTGCGGGTTACAAACATTTAGACGCTGTTAGGCGTCGGGAGGTGCCAAAAGGCGCTGTGATACGCTGAGCAAGGAAGGAGTAAGGAGGGTATCCCTTTAAAATAAGACTTTATAGTGGGAATTTACACCATTGAAACCTAGGTTAGAGTGAGCGGCGGCGGCGGCGGCGCTGTTTTCGGATGCACCAATCCTACTACTTATGAACTTCATAAACTAAACTATTTGTTAAACTTGAACATCAAAATAAATATCAATAACCTTTAAAGCAAACATAACACGATGTTTTTTAATTTGTTCCACAGTTCAAATTTCTACTTGAAGTACCCTTTGTTTTTATAAAACATGTCAAAAACGAAAAACAAAACGACACATTCTAATTTTAAGTTGAAGTTTAAATTTTGATTTCCAATACTCCCATTCAAATTTTTAATAATTTTAGAGTGAAGGAACCTATAATCGCGTAAGGATCCTTCTTAAGCTAGTTCCATTAAGTTTCGTATGTAATCATGACGGATTCTATCCAACGGCTTAGTAAGTCCATCAGCTGCTTGATCCCTACGCGGTATGTAACCGACTTTCAATTTACCTTGTTGAACGTAATTGCACACCAGTAGATAACGTAGCTCAATATGCTTAATACTTTTGTGCAGTTCAGGATTGTGTATCACTTTAATAGCACTTTGATTGTCGACGTTGATTATCGGCGTTTTGGAGTTACCAGTAACTTCGGAAAATAGTCTGTTGGTACACACAGCATGTTTGGTTGCTTCATTGCACGCGATCACTTAAGTTTACATAGAAGACTGAGCAATGTTCGTTAGTCGTTTACTCAACCATGAAATTGCTGTACCAGCATATTTGTACATAGTGCCTGTTGTAGACTTTCGATCAGCACTACTAGCACAATCAGCATCTCTAAATATGTTCAACTGATTATGGTTAGGATGGTAGACGAGTTTGAGTTCTTTTGTACCTGCTAGATAGCGTACAATTCGCTTGACGCCGGACTAATATTCTTCTGTTGGAGTAGATGCGAACAAACGTGATGTTAGGACGGAAGGAATGAGCTGGGTACATCAGATTACCGAGGAGTTTGCGGTAGGGAGCTTGCGTAGGTTTGGAGGTAGGATTTCGGCTTAAGCTGCATTTTTCGAAAAGGATAGATACGGGATTGCAAATTTAACATTCTAAAATTAGTTAACATTCGTTTCATGTATCTCTTTTGATCGATTGAGATTGATTCGTCCTGTTGATTAATCGAGACACCGAGGTAGCTGGTGCATTCAATTGTAGTTACTTTGAAGTTGGTTTTCAAATCTCTTATGAACTTCATAATAATTTCATTTGATGTTGATATGACCAGACCATCATCAACGTAAATGGCGACAAACAATCTTTTATCTTGGAATTTTTCAATAAGTAGACATGGATCTGCATGACTTGGTTTTAAACCGTATTTCTTCAATACTCGTGCGAATTTCTCATTCCAACAGCTAGGGGCTTACTTCAAATCATACAGGGTTTCCTTCAGTAAGCGAACTTTGTTGGTTTTGTCATGATATCCATCCTCCAGGTTGTTCCATGTAGAGTTCTTCTTGAAGATCATCGTATAGGAATGCGGTCGGTACATCGAATTTCTGTAAAGTATAGCCATGAACAGCAGCAATACTAATCAGAGAGGAATGGTATCAAGTCGGGCAACAGGACAACGTTATGTAAAGTCATTTGCAACAAGTGGGTCTTTGTAACGTTCAATGGTTCCATCGACGTGGTATTTAATTCGAAATATCCACCAATTTTTATTTATCTTGCGGTCTTTTGAAGGCTTGACTAATAACCAGGTATCGCTTTTAGAAAGTGATTTAATTTCGTCGGCCATTGCATGCTTCCACTGATCAGCTTCGATGCCATTCGGTGCTTCATTGTTGTTAGTGGGTTCAACGTTAAATAGGTACTAAACCTCGCGTTTATGCATATGATCACTCGATTTATCAAGCCTACACGAAGAGACCGTTTAGTTTCGATTGGCTCTTTTTTTTCTTCTTGAGAGCTAGATTCAGGATTCTTGATCAATTCGTTGTCACCAGCTCTTGATTCAGAATCATTATCTTCTTTTTTGATTTGATTTATAACATATTTTTGATTATTGGCTAGAGCCCATATTAAAATTGGCTCTTCTTGCAATTTTACGTCTATCGAAATACGGACTGACCTGCGTGACAGTATGTATACTCTGTAGCTATCTTTATCGTTATTGTAGACAATAAATATACATTTTTCGAATTTCAAATCTCATTTCTAGCGTAGTTGTTCGGAAATGTGAACGTAGCATCCGGTTGCGAAAACTTTGAAATGCTTGAAAGGCGCTTTACAATTAAACCAGAGTTTGAACGGAGTTTTGTCCTTTACTTGAGTTGGATCTGTACTGTTTAATATGTAGACAGCTGTATTGCACGCGTGTAGCATCGAGCGAGCGGCTTCACATTTGATTTTGATTTTTGTGTTCGGTAGATCCACTTTGTTACGGGGTATAGCTTGCGGTCATTCGAAATTGAATACCATTGTTTTCGAGTAGCTTCTTATACTGTTCATTGTATTCCTATCACCATAGGACAGTATAGTCTTAATTACGTGACCACTGATTTTGGCGAACTGAATAAAAATTCGGGCTTTGTCCACAACTTCCAATTTATGCTTGATGAAGTATAGAGTAGGAAATTTTAAGTAGTCATCTTTGAATTTGACGTAGTATTGTGATCCATTCATAGATGGCTCGGACGTTGATTCACAAACATAAGTACTTATTATTTCACCAACCTTGGTAGTGCGTACTGATCGAGTTTTGTAACTTTCGTGATGATGCTTTCCGTAAATATAGCCTTCAAAGAATTCATGATCATCTTCAGAGTACGCTTTTGAGATTTAAAAACCTCTTTACGTGTTTCTTGTTTTGGTGAACGAGTCTTTTATGCTATAACTGAAGTTGCTGAATTTCGGTCAGTAGTAGGCTGTCGTATTCGGGGGTATTTTTTAAATTACCTGACGGTTTCAAGATTCGTAAATGTAGTTCGTAGATGCATACCTTCTCTAATCTTATAAACCATACGAGTTTCATCATTCGTTGTGAATGTGCAGAATTATCCCTTGAAGGCAAATTCGTGACCTCACCGAGTTACTGCACTACCAGATAAAATATTTCGTGTAATATCTGGAACGTACCATGCATCGGTGATGGTATGCTTGTAGATTTTGTTTCCTACTTAGCAGCTAATACCAATGTCACCTTTGGCAAATGGGTAGATAATTCTTGAAATCTCCAAGTCGTATACGGTCGGAAACGGGCAAGAGTTCAAGTTGTTGGAATGCTTCGCGGTTGTATTGCATAAATGGCGAATGCACCTAAGTCGAGTATTCAAATATTTCAGCGTTTTCCTTACGTAAGTATTCTGCAAACTTCTTCTTGCCTCTCAGGTGTTTGTAGTCTTTTAAAAAGTGACCAAAACAATTACATCCATGACATTGAATGCTTGAATTTGAACTGGAACTTGATGCTTGTGCAGGCGTCGAGTTAACCTTTTGTTGTGGCTGATTTGATACCTCATATTCGTGTTACATTTTAACGATTTAGCAATCACGGCGTCGTGAGTTTTAGCACTGCTTCCAGTCAGATTTTGGAGAGCAATTTCCATTAGACAGAGACCCTCCTTTCGCCCTCGGACATTTTGTACTCCTTTTGGGGTAGATGCACACATATTTCTAAGTTCGAAGTATTCGCTTGGTAATGTGTTCTGTATACGATTGATAACGAGCGTTTAAATAACCTCCTTCGTTGACAGTTGATTATCTTATCTTCGATCTCCTTACCGATACTTTTCCAACAAATACTGTAAACCCAAACTGATTAATTAAGGGAAAGAAAAAACGCTAATGGTACAGTAATAACCATCACTGCTAACTGATTAAATACTATGGCAAAAAAAGTAATCTTTTGTTTTGGCACTTGTTTGCATTTTATAAAATAAAAAGCAAATGATCTAATACGGCGAATCTTCGTACCAGTGGCGTAACTACACCCCTGCCAGCTCATACAATGCATTTCGGCAAATGTTCGTACCAGTTGCGTAACTACACCCCTGCCGGCCCATCCAATGCGGTACGGGGGGGAGGGGTTCCATACAGACTCAAACCATGAGAAGCTCAATTTATTCAACTTCAACGTATCCAAATTTTGCGGGCAAGAAATGGCCAAGAAAAAAGTTAAAGATAAATTAAGAAAGCATTCCAGTGCGTTTAGTTTAATTACTGTAGAGCGGCACATACAAATAATTCTTAAACGTTTAATTTAAATGTATTAATTTTTTCTAATTAAAACATTGTATGTATATGTGTTTTGTAATTTCAAAAGCTATTAAATAATAATTACTTATTTAATTACCTTTTAACTAACTTCATTAAAAATTACCGGAAATAAAATTATTCCGTATAATGAGCCCCACAAGCGGTTCCGCAAAGAATGAAATAGAAAACTATTGGAAAGATTAAAGAGCATGATTACAGAAATAAGTTCCTTTTTTACTTTCTAAAGGGTTCGAAACACAAAATCAAGAACAGTGTATGGAAGAAATTAGGCGCTCGTGATAGTTAAAGCAATAAAACTTAGTATTTAGGAATGGACAACAAAAAGGTCGAACTCAAAAGCGAGGTATAACCAATTCCTATGTTGGTTATTAAAGACGTTTTCAAAAATTGAGATTTATAAATATTATGTAATTTAATATTGGAAATTAAAGAATTTGGAGTGATGACAGGAACATTGATGAATTAGATTCAAGATCTGTTTAGAATTTCTTTCAGTAATTTCTGGCCGGAATTGAGGTTAAGAAACTTAGGTGTTTTAAAGAAAGTATATTATGTATTTTTATTGAAATTATTTAATGTTAATAGAGTTTAAGTTTAGGTTGAATTTAATTTGAATTTATTTAAAACTGGATAAACAGACACAACCTCAGTGATATAATCGTATTGGGAAGACATTTTACTTTTCAATTTTGTTTAAAGCGTTTGTGAGATATTTGAAAGAAAGTAAAGTAAAATTGAAAGATGTAGAAGATCGAAGCAAAAGAGGTCTATGCGTAATCTGTTTTCCGTGTAGAAATAATATCAAAAAAGATTTAAGCGATAGGCGGTTTGGCGTCCCTCAACTTGACAAGTTGAATAAACCTCTTAGTGCAAGTTACAATGTAGCGTTGTTAATTGTATTTCGCCCCTTTTACGTATTATTTCGGTTTCCTTACTATTTTTACTTTGAATTTTTTTATTTTCTCTTATAATGTTTCCATAGGAATCTACTACCCCTACCGCTGCAGTTAGCTGACGCGCCCTTATATAGTTAGGGGCCCCAGTCCGGTCAGAGTAAATCTAAACTTATTAACATACCGCTCATTTTACCCGTATCATCATGTACGTCACAATCTCCGAACGTTTTCATCGATATAATTACCCTAATGTTTACCCTTAATGTTTCTGTATCTAAAGGATTATGTAATGCTTGTTAGCAAGAGCTTTCATTTATTGTAGATATTATGTCATAACGCCAAATAGTGATTTATCATAAAATCCAATTTTCTTAAACATTGTCGTCGTTTTGCTTTAGCTAATGGTTTCTTTATATAACTATTTCAACGCAAATATCGCTTACATCTTCCACTTAACGAAGACAGCTTTCATATATCACACTAGTGATGTCGGAAAGATTCCCTAGGGCACGTCTTTTACATTTTTCTACCATGTAAATTGTATGAAAGGAATGTTGGTAAACATTTTCTCCAAGCATTTACTCCAAAGATAGTTTTCAATTCGTTTTCCCTATTTAATGATAAAAATGTACTGCTTGTTATGCATACTACTGAATAGAAAGTCTAAAATGAGCTTAACAGAGTGACTATTTAGTGTAATTTAGTGTACTAACTTTAACTTCAACGATTTGACTAGGACTAAATGCTTCTGCATACAATATTCCTTATTTGAACGCTTTGTATACTATCCTAGATATAGCTTACATACCTTTTATAAAAAATGTTATACAGGGTGTCTATTATAATACTCGGCAATATTGCAGTTTCTTTGGGTAAAAATATTAAGGTTTGGCCAAATTTACCTTAGGTCATAAGTTGATAATAACTGGTTTCAAAGTAACTAACAATTTATAAAATACACAGAACTGTATTCATGAAAGATGGGTATTCCTTTACTTTTAAACGAAATACTATAGTTCTATTAAACATAAGATAATGAATACTGATTGTCCAATAAATAAAAGGTATATTACGGGTTAATTCACTTGACAGGTAATAAAAAATTAGGACCCTAACTTAAAGACGATCGATAATATTGACGGCGTCGCTGGAAACTATTATCGCGACGGACATTACAGATTGCAAAGCGACGCCTGCACGTGTTCTTGAAACATTTGACACTCCTAGTTTTAGACGTTCGATTCGTGTAAGGTCTAAGGCCTAAACACTTAAAGGACTATATTCTTTAATTAATTGTGGTGAATGTAATAATAAAGCAGTTAATTGCTGAACCTCGTGATCCTTCTAAATTCTTATCTACTGGGTTGTTTTTTAATCAGTTACATGAAAAGTTGTTAGTTAATTAGAACCCTATAACATGGTAGAGCCATTCTAAACGGACCTGCACCTTGAATAAGTGCTAGAATGTTAGAACAGGTAGAATGGCTTGAGTGTTCCAGTGAGTTAAAGAGCTAAACTGTAGATTTAACCTTATTAGTGGGGTCTTTACTGAGGAACTAGAGTAAGACAGTTTCCCGAAGAAAATAGCAGCTTATTAGGTACTTAGAGTCGCAAAGGTCATAGGGGTAGTTATGGCATTATAAGACACACTACTGCTTGCGGAAGGCAATGGAGAAGCACCACATCATACCTTCAGGGTACACAGCGTAGTAGAATTGTTTTTAAGCTGATAGCATCCTCCAGGGTAAAAATTACGGAGTTAAAATAGTTCACTATGCGATCTCCGGGAGGGCATTACTTCGCGAGATGTGATCAGCAAGTTTAAAAAAAGAACCGGGAACATTTTTTGAGTCGTAGCGTGGAATGTTAGAAGCATGAAGCAAGTAGGTAAGTTAGAGAATCCTAAAATTGAAATGGATATGTTAGCATTAAATAGCAGGAATGTGAAAGATTTGGTCACATGAACGAATTATCTGATTCTGAGATTGATGCGGGTATTCAAGTTTTTTGTATGCCACATCATTATGTCAATAAACATGAAAACTTAACTACTAAATTGCGCATTGTTTTTGACGGCAGTGCCAAAACTTCAAGTGGTATATCACTGTATGAAATACAGATGGTAGGGTCAGTCATTCAAGACGATCTCTTTTTCATTTTGGTTCGATTTCGGCAATATAAGTATGCGGTCTTTGCTGACCTAACAAAAATGTATCGTCAAGTTATGATCAAGCCTAATCAACGCAATTTGCAAAGAATTTTGTGAAGAAACGATTCCAATGATCCGTTAGAGCATTTTGTTTTAAATACTGTCACCTATGGCACGGCTTCAACTTTTTTCTTGGCGATCAAGTGTCTTCAACAATTAGGGCACGATAATGCAACCAAATGACCATAAGCGTCTTCAATTATCACAAACGACTTCTACGCCCATAACCTCCTTTCTGGCACTGATTCTTATCAAAAACTGGTACCTGTCCGCCATGATGTGACCATGATCTTAGCTCAAAGTTGTTTTGAGCCAGTGGGTAACAAACCCACCAAATGCTTTGCATTCACTAGCTGCGTCCGATTCCGAATTTGCGTGTCTGGATCCTGATAAAATTGCAAAAACTCTCGGCATGCTGTGGTTACCTTCAGTTGATAACTTCAGCTACAACATAAAAGACATCGCTGAAGAGCTCGGTAACAAAACAGTCAATATTAGCCATCACAGCTGCTATATTCGATCCGTTGGGTTTATTGGCCCCTGTGATAATCATTGCTAAATCAGGAATACAGAAACTGTGGCAACACAAATTATTATGGGACGAATCAATTCTCTCTGATCTGCACTATCATTGGATTCAATTTTGTAAGGATTTGTCTTCTTTACGTTCGTTAAGTATTCCGCGTCGACCACTGGTTGATGACGTGGTCAACATGCAAATACACGGCTTGTCTGATGCCTCACAGCTAACTTATGGAACATGTGTAAACCTGAAAAGCACCAATAGTGGTGGAATTATCACTGTAAGCTTAATTGCTTCTAAATCTGGGCCCCATTGAAAACAGCTTAAATTCTCCGATTGGAACTATGTGGTACTCCACTTCTAGTAAAACTTGTCAGCAAAATCACCAACTATCACTTTAGCATGGTTAAAGAATTCGTCTAGCGTTCTGAAAACCTATGTTTCAAATAATGTGCCCGAGATACAAGATTTAACTAATACCGAACAATGGAAACGTATTCCATCTGTTGATAACCCAGCTGATCTAACATCTCGCGGTGTCCAACTTAAGTTTTTAATCACTTCCAAATTGTGGTGGAATGTCCAATATGGATGACCAAATCCTCTGATCAATGGTCTTCACTTAAGCTGGAATCAAGCAATCACATCTCTGATAATATTTTTCAAGAGCATAACTCAATCAAGACTTTCACAGTGCAAAATGTCAATAATAGTATTTTTGATCAATTCATATAAGAAACTACGAAAATTTGCTGCATGTGCTCAGCGCTTCAAACATAATGCTTCCTCAGTCGCAACTGAAAAACGTTCTAGTTCTTCATCCCGTGAAGAACTGAATACAGCTACAAAAACTCTAGTCTGCTTAGCACAAATTCAAGAATTTGAGTCCGACATAACTGCTTTAAAGAATAACAAAGATTTAAAATCTAAAAGTCGCTTGTTATCAGTTAATCCTTACCTTGATGACGATTATTTACTCCGAATTGGCGGTAGAATTCACTATTCACAGTTTTCAAAAAATAAAATGCACCCACTTCTATTGCCTTCGAAGCATAAACTGACGTCTAATCCGCAGGCTCTATTGTATTATGCACGTGAAACATTTTGGCCAATTTCAGGACGAAATTGTGTCAAGAAACTCGTTAGGGCATGTAATACGTGTTTTCGAGCATCTCCTAAGTCATATGCACCTTTAATGGGTCCTCTGCCTAAAGAACGCATAATGATTGACTTTCCGTTCCACACTTGCGGAATCGATTATTGTGGTCCCGTATTAATTAAAAACAAACTGAGGACGTGGGTTCAAATTCTCAAAGCGCTTCATTTGCATTTTTGTGTGCTTTGTGACAATGCCAATTCACCTTGAGTTAGAATATGATTTAAGACGGTTTTCTAGTAGACGAGACAAACCTGCTATAATTTACTCTGATAACGGCACTAACTTGGTATGAGATAAAACAAAAATAACGAAATTGCTTAAAACAATGTATTCTGGTATAGAAAATAACAAATTTTAAACCATTTTGAATAATGAAGGTATATCGTGGCGTTTCATCCCACCTCGATCTCCTCACTTTGGTGGATTCTGGAAGTCTGGAGTTCGTATAATAAAATATCACCTGAAAAGAGTAACTAATAATTTTCTATTTACGTATGAAAAATTTTGTACCATATTAACTTAGAGTGAAGCGGTGGTTAACTTTCGACCGTTAGCACCTCTATCTGCTAAACCAAGCGATGTTGATCCTCTAACCCCAGCTCACTTCTTAATCGGCCGTAGTCACATGACCGTACCGGACTGTGACTTAACTATGTTCAATAAGAGTCGTGTTTCACAATTTCAAACAGTACAGCAAGTTGTACATACCTTTTGGAGAAGGTGTGCGAGGAATATATCAATGAGCTACAGCAGCGTCGTAAATCGTTTAAGAGTTCCTACTGCACTATAGTTCCTGGCACTATAGTTCTAATAAAAAAAGAAAACTTGCCAAGTGCAAAATGGAAATTAGCACGCGTCTTAGACACTCATCCCGGACAAGATAGTGTAGTTCGAGTGGTGTCGGTGAAATCTGTAAGTGGTGTGCAGAAGCGTCCTGTAACTAAACTGTGCATCTTACCTGGAAATTAGCGTAGAATAGGATTCAATATTGTTTTATTTCATTACGCATTCATTGATCACTACCTGTTCTAATTTTTATTTGTAGAATTCATTATTATCTTTTCTGTTGTCTTGTGTATTCATTTAATATGTTAATCTTGAGATCACCTCAACGCGGGCGACTCATATTGCGAACTTTATTATTTTTAATTTCAATTTAATGTTTACTCTCAGGCGCCTAAGCTCACAATTATGACAGTCCATCAAAAAAAGAAAAACTCACAATGAAAATTGCTCCAAATGAATTTACTAATTAACAAGATAGAAATATATTCATACATAACTCTAAGCATTAAAGTTACTTAATGGTAACACAAAATAGGTTTAAGTTGCAATTGATCACCTACTCTACTGTGCAACAGCCAGAATATCGTTTCTGCATTCCAGTGAAGGTAGAAGGTTTTTTATTTTAATTGCAGCCAATTCGCAACAGAAAGCAAAAAATAGGGTTAGAGGCAGACCTAGATTAGACTATTGCACACAGATAGTGAAAGATGTAGGCTGTTGGAATTTCAGCAAAATGTGTAAGTTAGCTCAGAATAGATAGTAATGCCGGTACGGGTCTAACCAGTTCCAGGACTGATAACCTAATGATGATGAAAAAAGGTAGAATTATCATTACATAAGTATATTATTACAATTACCTCTGTCAGGAGACGAAAACTGCAACATCTGGAAATTTCAATTTTACTCAACTTCTGGGAACAAACCTAGTATTCGTACAGTTAGCACTTTTTTGATTTGATGTTGCTAGTACTTTTAATCCTGATTCCAAATATGTAGTCGATTTTCCGCAGAAATTATCGGCTGCGCCGGTATAGCCGCGCAAACTTTTAAAATTTGTCCTATCTTCATATGCAGCTTATATGACAACAGGAGCAATTTTAAACTTGATGCAATGCGTTGCTATACAATGCAAATTCGGCATGCATGCTTAACCTAACCTAAATTAAAAGTTGATTCATTTGAGTGTAGATAAGATGTTCAAAATCTAAAAATTTGTTTAATTTACAACTATAATATTTACAACAATTAACATTTGTATTGAAATTGATTTACAATGCGTGGTTACTGGGTATCAAACTTAATAGTACTAACAAATTAAAAAAATTCTGTCAATTCGTCAATATTTTCAGTTTTACATTTTTTCAAAAACATGTAATGAGCAAGGTATACTGGAAACTGAGATTTTCTCCGGTTGTAATGAGGCACAAATCGTTTTGCGTAGCGCCAAGTACTTTCGATTCCATTCGTGTGAGTACCGAAGGTTGGGTCAACAAAATTCACTGAATGATTAACGGTGAGGTGACTGTATCCTAGTTCTCCCAAATGTGAGTAGAATTTCCAACAGTCTGACATTATTGTCGTCTCTTTCTCAATCCATTGCTCTATTATCCCAATTAGTGTTTCGGCAGTTCTATATTATACTGCGACTAGGAAGATTTGTCCCGTTTTTCGGTCTAGGTCACCAAAAGCCCAACAAGCTTCCACCTTATGTTCACGATTGTATTTAGGTTTGCCAAATTTAGATTTATCGATTTCTACAACGTGCCCAGGGCCACCGATTTTGACTGATTTTATCATGCTTCATTCTTCCAGTACCTATTCAATGTAGTAATAGTTTTCGGTAAAAGACTTCCAATATAAAACAAGAACCTACTACCAACCTACCTCACAAATTAAAACCAGTCTGTTACTGTTTGTTTCGCCAGTGACATTTTCCGCATAACATCTCCATGAGGGTAGTTTCCTAAAATCATGTACGATAGCATCAAAATTGACCCATATCCAAGATTACTTTTGGAAAACCACGGTCCAGATTTCAAGGAGACGGTGGTGTCACAAATCTTTGGTTTTTGCTTGTTTATTGAACTTTAACTCGACAACGCCAACGGTTTTCTTTCAAAGATAACTTCATTGGAGTGCTGCATCGAGGACAATTCTTTTCACGCTCCACAATATTGCAATCAAATAAGTATTCGAAAAGTTTAGATTCGTTCCGAAATAACTCGTACAATTTCAGTAAATTCCATTTATCCATATTTAAAGTTTTGAAATAAAGTACTAAAAAGACTAAAGAATAAATGTAAATGACTTGAATAAATTAGTTTTCAATAGAAATGAAAATACAATTGGCAAAAACAGGAAATGTCGTTTTTATCCCAATTAGTGTTTCGGCAGTTCTATCTTATACTGCGACTAGGAAGAATTGTTCCGTTTTTCGGTCTAGATCACCAAAAGCCTAACAACCTTACACCTTATGTTCACGATTGTATTGAGGTTTGCCAAATTTAGATTTATCGGTTTCTACAACGTGCCCAGGTCCACCGATTTTGACTGATTTCATCATGCATCATTCTTCCAGTACCTATTCAATGTAGTAATAGTTTTCTGTAAAATACTTTCAATATAAAACAAGAACCCACTACCAACCTGTCTCACAAATTAAAACCAATCTGTTACTGTTTGTTTCGCCAGTGACATTTCCCGCATAACATCTCCATGAGGGTAGTTTCTTAAAATCATGTACGATAGCATCAAAATTGACCCATATCCATTATTACTTTTGGTAAACCACGATCCAGATTTCAAAGAGACGGTGGTGTCACAAGTCTTTGGTTTTTGCTTGTTTATTGAAACTTTAACTCGACAACGCCAACGGTTTTCTTTCAAAGATAACTTCATTGGAGTGCTGCATCGAGGGCAATTTTTTTCACACTCTACAATGTTGCAGTCAAATATGTATTCGAAAAGTTTATATTCGTTCCGAAATAACTCGTATAATTTCAGTAAAATCCATTTATCCATATTTAAAGTTTTGGAATAAAGTACTATAAAGAATAAATGTAAATGACTTGAATAAATTAGTTTTCAATAGAAATTAAAATACAATTGGCAATAAGCAGGAAATGCCGTTTTCATGGTGAAATATTCGAAATTTTTAAATAACGTACGTAATCTGTGTAACTATAATTTGGATATGAAAATAGGACCAATTTTAAAAGTTTGCGCGGTTACACCGGCGCTGCCGATAATTTTCGCCGAAAATCGATTACATATTTAAAATCAGCATTAAAAGCACTATCATTTAACACCATCAAATCCAAAAAATTTTGACGGTACGAATAATAGGATTATACGCATGATTATTTGTTGTAAATACTGCTTGTAATAAATTTTTTGGGATTTTCGTGCCAGGATCTGTATTCTACGAATTTTTCTATTTATATTTAAAAGTACTATCGCTTTACTTTTTGGTTACTGAACTTAATTAGTATTTTAATAAATTTTGGTAGTTTATTGTTTATGGAAATTTTAAGCTCTTGTACCACGATTTGACCACTTTACCGCTTTACATTCCGTAATTTGAAACTGTAACATTTATTTATTTAAACTACCTAGAACAACGTTCATTTTAATAACTAGTTTCAATGCCCTTTTTCTAAGTTAATTGTACCCCTCAAGTAAGGCCGAGGGTTAATTTTTAAGTTCGGAAATTCGAACACGATTTTATATGCGTCCGCTTCGCTGCACTGGCACTTACCAAGTTGAAAAAAAACACGGTTCCATTACATTTTTGGAAATGGATATAGTTTATTTATCAGTACAAAACAAAAACTTTCAAATTGATGCTGCCTCTCGGATAAGGATAAGGGTAAATATCAAACTTCGGAAATTTCTAAAGAACGTTATACGTGTCCGCTCGACTGCTATGGCAATTACCAAGTTATCAAAAGATATTGCGTGATAATATTCACAGGACTGCATACGGCTTATGTAGCAGCACAACCCCATTTTCTGAATTGATTGTATCCTTTAGGTAAGGCTAATGGTTAATACAAAACTTTGGAAATTTGACCAGTTTTATATGCGCCCGATTAGCTGCTATTGCATTTACCAACTTGTCAAGAAACATTGCTCCATCGCATTTACTAAAATGAATGTAGCTCATTGAGTACAACAAAACACATTTTTGAAATTCATTATTGCTCTCAGGTAAGACTGAGGGTTAATATCAAACTTTGGAAATTCTTACATAGTGTTACAGGCGTCCGTTTGGCTGCTATCACAGTTACCAAGTGATCAAAAAGCACTACTTTATCGCTAATACAGGACTGCATATAGCTTATTTAGCAACACAAAACACATTTTCCGAAAGACCGAGGATTAACTTCAGACTTTGGAAATTCAAACAATGTTACATGCGTCCGTTTGGCTGCTTGCTTCATAGCATTTACTGGAATACATACACCTCATTTAGCGGTACAAAATGCATTTTATAAATTGAATGAACCCCTCAGATAAGGCTAAGGGTTAATATCAAACTAACTTTTGACACACGGCATCTACGAATTCAACGTACAACGTAATTTCTTTCATTCGCCACCTCCTTTACTAAGATTTTTCTTCTTTGCCATAATCTTCTGCTGCCTCCTTCTCTAGCTTTTGTTTAGATTGTTAGCTTGTTATCCGAAGATACTCTGAAGTTTTCTATATTCACGAAAAATGGAAACTAATGGTTTTATACCAAAGGTTGAGTTTGCAAAGATATGCTAACGCTTCCCACATTTTGAATATAAGATTTTAGTCAGTTTGATATGTCTATGTAAATTGTATTCGAAGAACCTGTTATAAATGAAAGATATTCAAAGGTAAGCTGGATGTCTACAGTAATTTGACAAATGTTAAATTTCATGCCGCAATCCACAAGATTTTTTTAACTATTTTCTCATATATTTTTGATGCCACGATTTTGTAACTTTGCATAGGACGAAAGCCCCTAATACAGTTTGCGAATAATATTTCTCTTTCGTTGGGGTAGCCTTTCCGAAAGATAACTATATATTTTAGTATAATAGCTTGTGAAAGTAATTTAGTGTTGTAAAGTCTATAAGGGCGATAATAAAAATGTCTAGTTTATTACGGTAATATGGAAATATAGGGTTATTATAATGAGAAGCTAATATTGCTTTTTCCGCTTTTTAAAACACTTTCAGGAGACTTCATTATTCGCGTTTTTATTCAGAGCGTCGCCACATACAGACCTAATTTGTAGGAGCTACATGGAACGTCGTTTTTAGATACGCATTTAAACGGCATTGAAACTAACTGCTATATGTATAGGCGCATCTTTGCTACAAGAAGGAACTTGGTGTAGATGGCTTTTATACGTAAAGTGAAAATCAAGTGCAATCAAAAAGTTTCCTTCTTATAAAACTTTTAACTCTGGGCTTTTGACAATGTAACTCCCTACCTAATTCAGCAAGTTTCAAGCCCCTACTCATGCTATGTAAACTGCAATAAAAATTGTCTATTATTCTAAATAATTTTTATATAGAACAAACGACTCAACACGATCGTCTTTACAAACAAATAAACTAAATATAATGAGATCACTCGCCTCGTAAGCAAAATGCTAACGTCCATCGCCAACATACGAGAAACAGCATGAGGCAACACTACTCTCCGCCGCTTCTTAAACTGAACAACTCATCAAAAAGAGAGCTAGAAGACGGACCAGCTTCCTCAATCATAAATATGTTGATAAAAGAAACGATTTGTTACAAGCTTAAGTGAAATGCTTCATAACACAAGTGTTCCAGTGTTAAATTAAAATAGGAACTATCATTTTAATACCAGGAAACACATACCATAGTTGCATAACTTAGTAGGATCTTCAAATGTATGCTCTACTGCGCTGATGCGGCCAAATATAAATCCACTTTTGCATCGTTTCGCATATGGTCAAACTTATTTTGATCGTTTGGGTAAGTCGTGCGACACACAACGTTGACAAGCGTGTAAAATCTTTGCAAACGTATCTTTTTATAATCGAGAATTATTTATTTTGAGTTGCCCTCTATACCTAGGTAGATTTCTTGTATTTCAATATACATAGATTGGTTGTGATGAGATAGAAAAATTCGAGTTGGAAATGGAATATAAAAATGTAGCAACTGAATTTTTTCTATTAAACATTGTTGGCTTTAGAAATACGTTATAAGAAAGTATGTTTGTTGAGGTTGAGGTTGAGACGACGTTCCAGGAAACAAAACTGTAGCCGATTTTAATTTCTGGAGAACACTGTGTTTATATTGTGGCGGCGTTTGGTCTATCTCTGACCAGAATAATTACTTGAAACGTAAGTGAGACGTTTGTACACTAAATATGATTGATAGGCTCCTGGGGGCGATGGATTTGATTGACAGGTACAAGAGTTTTGAATTTAAGAACTATACAAAGATTACAATAGGTACATACGAGATATTTTTTGAATATCTGGTGTGTTTCCGAACAATTGGATAAAATTTAAATTGCCGCGATGAGCGTTGGCCAAGCCAGCTCTAATTGATGCTTTGATATGAGTTCTGATAGAAGCCTTGATTACAACGTTTGTTCTAATTTATAGGTCTGATAGTCATGATATGAAATCAAGTAGAGGATTATATGCGATATAAATTACTGTTGATCTAAATTACTCTCTGTGATATAAATTAATAATTAGTGCTTTGTTACGATAAATTTTTTTTATACAATCCATTTATGCATCCTTCATTTTGATTTTAATTTCCAAAGGACTTTGTTTTGCTTCTTTTTAAAAGGTGCCTTTTAAAACTTCTAATCTAAACAATTTTACACTTTTTATGCTATTTCAATCATACTAACTTGTAACGGGCATTTTTGTAGTTTTAACATTCTACGCTGTTTCCCAATTTATAAATGCATTTCTGCAAATTGCTGTTTCTGTATTTGATATTTATTAACTCGTTGACGAGTGCGTCGTGTTATAATGAATAGATTGCATCGTTCTTGTCTTGCCGTAAATATAAATTTTGTTGCTTATGTGAATATACAAGTCTAGATAAGAGACGATAAGAAGTTGTAATAGAACGAGTTGAATAAACAGATGAGTGGTAGTTTGTTCTTTGTTCCGACATATTAAGTACGTTGAAAATACTGCTTCTTTCTGCTTTTAACAATAGTGAGAATTAATGCGGGATTAATGTTCGTATTGTTCATGAACAAGCGCGGCGCAATTTTAGTTGTTTTCTTGTGAAGTAAAAGTTGTATTTTAACTGTAGCAGAGTGTAGTTCTGATTACATTTGAAGGAAGTATGCTTTATATGTAACGTGGTTTACGGAACATTGACTTACTGAGTGATTACGCGTGCTTTACTAATTGTGTTTTTAGTTGTTTGTCTTGTGAAATAGTAGTCGTCGAACTTGCTAAACTGACCGATTCTTTCTTTAGGATTAATGTGTGTGCGATCTAGTCTAGTGTCCCTTTGTTTTATCAGATTAGTGCATACTTTGGATTATTTAAATACAGTGGATACTGTAGTTTCTGCATTTTTCTAACACCAAAGAATCTAAAATAGATCATCGCTTGCGCGAATTTCGTTATTTGCGAAATATAACAGAATACCGGTTTACAAAGGTATTGGTTGGAATTAACCAGAAATTTATCAATGCTACATAGTTCCGTCGCGTGATGGTGTCTGCTGCTAACCCCAGTGAAATGCGTAGGTGTGATTAGTGTGACGTGTGATAAGTTCTATCAACACCCTCACAGTCCAGGGTGAAGTGCTTCGTTAGCGTAGGACATCGTGAATCTCACACTTCCGTTGCAAGGAAGCGTTGCTGAAGGACTTTTGTAAGTTGAACTATTTCCTACTTGTTATTACTTTAAATATCTATCCGTTGCTTTATCATATCTTTGTCGTTCTGATACTTTTTACAAAAGACTTGCATGATATTTTAAAACATAAGAAAAAAAAAGAAAGAAAGAAAGAAAGATCAATACTACTGAATTACTCATATCAATTGTGTCTTACCTATTTATTTTCTTTTAACATTTTGTCTGATTTATGTTTAATTGGTGTGTGAGGAAACGTTTCTGCTACTTCCCAATATTACCTCACTTTGTATTAAAAATTTTTGTAATGCTTTTATCGTGATTATATTATATAGTTTATCTAAACAGTTTTATTTACATTCTACAAAGTACTGAATAATTTTAGACTTATCATTGCTGCTATGCTTATTCCTTTTTTTTTCCAGGTTTGCTTAAGTATTTTTCTTGCAGGTATTGTCACTAACTTCTTACCGCCGTATACATTATATGTTAGTCTGCTTTCTACAACCTTCCCTAATCTCCGATTGAGCCCGGTCATTCTTTGATTTTTCTTTGTGTTACGCACGGCTACTAGCCAACGTAACATAAATTTGGCGCCCAACGTGGAGCCCCGAATAACGTAACATAAATTTTTGGCGCCCAACGTGGGGCTAGATAAACGTGGGGCCCTTATCTTCAAATAACCATTCTCTTTAGAGAATAAAGTAAATACGCTTCTTTTAAAATTCTAATTCTTTTGTACTTCTACTTGTTTCTATCTATCATTATTACTTTATTTACCATCCAAAGCTAAATCTGAATCGTTTTCTTCTGTTCTCTACTACTTATTACCTATTCTAATACATTTTTGGTTCTTTCTTACAACATTTTTTATCTTAATTTTTCATCTGTCTCTGTTTATGGTATTTTAATCCTAAACTTAATCTTAATTGTCTTTGCATCTTTTTATGTCATTTTTATTCTCTCACTATGTCTGTTCTTAAGTATTCTTTCTGTGGCTTATTGGTCTTGTGTTTTCTCTGATAAGCTTGTGTTCGAAAACACTGGCGCCCATTTCGTATTCCTATTCATCTTTTTGTAGCTAGCCTATCCCGTGACTTTTTCTTCTGGCTAATTCCACCATTTGTTCACTATTTGACTATTATAGTCGCTTTCTACATCCATTCCTTGAGGTAGGCTTCAGATCTTTTTTCTTTACCTTTAGGAATTTCGACTTGGTCGCTTCTGTAGGTCTGTTAGCCATACTTTGCTTGAGTAATCGTTTCATACGAATCTGTGTTACCTCAGTCGGAAGTATTCTAGATTGTGTACTAGCTTGCCTTTGTCCTTTACTTTGTCTTGGTTCTTTCTTTGCTGCACACTTGAGGTTGACAGTTTTGCTACGAGTTTTCTTCCTCGTTTTTTTCTTTTCTCTTGGTCTCTCCGCGGGAAACCAAAACTTTTCTTCGAGGTGGAGAACAGAAATGTCCCTTTTGGGGACATCCGTCTTTTGACGTCTTTGAAAGTAGCTAAGACCTTTAATCCTCATTGGGTGTTTACTTAATGCTTTCTTTGCCTATTCTGTCGTTGTTGGTTACGATGGATGACTTTGTCTTCTTTTGAAAAAAAATGTTCTTTTCCTTATACTGGTGTTGGTCCTTCGAACCGGATAAAAATAATTTTTTTGTTTGGTTTCTTGTCTGTCGTTTTTCTTTTTTTCTTTCACCCCGACGTCTTTATTTAGCTAGGGGGGAATTTGTAACGGGCATTTTTGTAGTTTTAATATTTTACGCTGTTTCCCAATTTATAAATGCATTTCTGCAAATTGCTGTTTCTGTATTTGATATTTATTAACTCGTTGACGAGTGCGTCGTGTTATAATGAATAGATTGCATCGTTCTTGTCTTGTCGTAAATATAAATTTTGTTGCTTATGTGAATATACAAGTCTAGATAAGAGACGATAAGAAGTTGTAATAGAACGAGTTGAATAAACAGATGAGTGGTAGTTTGTTCTTTGTTCCGACATATTAAGTACGTTGAAAATACTGCTTCTTTCTGCTTTTAACAATAGTGAGAATTAATGCGGGATTAATGTTCGTATTGTTCATGAACAAGCGCGGCGCAATTTTAGTTGTTTTCTTGTGAAGTAAAAGTTGTATTTTAACTGTAGCAGAGTGTAGTTCTGATTACATTTGAAGGAAGTATGCTTTATATGTAACGTGGTTTACGGAACATTGACTTACTGAGTGATTACGCGTGCTTTACTAATTGTGTTTTTAGTTGTTTGTCTTGTGAAATAATAGTCGTAGAACTTGCTAAACTGACCGATTCTTTCTTTAGGATTAATGTGTGTGCGATCTAGTCTAGTGTCCCTTTGTTTTATCAGATTAGTGCATACTTTGGATTATTTAAATACAGTGGATACTGTAGTTTCTGCATTTTTCTAACACCAAAGAATCTAAAATAGATCATCGCTTGCGCGAATTTCGTTATTTGCGAAATATAACAGAATAACGGTTTACAAAGGTATTGGTTGAAGTTTCTCACTGCTTTTTGGAGGTTTATGAAAATAATATACATTTGATCCCAGTTGAAATTAAACTAGTGCTACAAAATATTTCGAAATTATTGTCTCAGGAAATAGAATTAACCAGAAATTTATCAATGCTACATAGTTCCGTCGCGTGATGGTGTCTGCTGCTAACCCCAGTGAAATGCGTAGGTGTGATTAGTGTGACGTGTGATAAGTTCCATCAACACCCTCACAGTCCAGGGTGAAGTGCTTCGTTAGCGTAGGACATCGTGAATCTCACACTTCCGTTGCAAGGAAGCGTTGCTGAAGGACTTTTGTAAGTTGAACTATTTCCTACTTGTTATTACTTTAAATATCTATCCGTTGCTTTACCATATCTTTGTCGTTCTGATACCTTTTACAAAAGACTTGCATGATATTTTAAAACATAAGAAAAAAAGAAAGAAAGAAAGAAAGATCAATACTACTGAATTACTCATATCAATTGTGTCTTACCTATTTATTTTCTTTTAACATTTTGTCTGATTTATGTTTAATTGGTGTGTGAGGAAACGTTTCTGCTACTTCCCAATATTACCTCACTTTGTATTAAAAATTTTTGTAATGCTTTTATCGTGATTATATTATATAGTTTATCTAAACAGTTTCATTTACATTCTACAAAGTACTGAATAATTTTAGACTTATCATTGCTGCTATGCTTATTCCTTTTTTTTCCAGGTTTGCTTAAGTATTTTTCTTGCAGGTATTGTCACTAACTCCTTACCGCCGTATACATTATATGTTAGTCTGCTTTCTACAACCCCCCCTAATCTCCGATTGAGCGCGGTCATTCTTTGTTTTTTCTTTGTGTTACGCACGGCTACTAGCCAACGTAGCATAAATTTGTCGCCCAACGTTGCTGATGTGCTAGAAGTTGATCCTAGATAAAAAGTAATTCAGGTTGAGACTTCCAAGAAAATTTGGGCCCATCGAATGAATTTCTTGGTAAGTAAATATCTATAAATAGAAAAGTAGGCGAGTAGGGACTGTAAAAGTGTTAGGAGTGAGTGCTAGATTAAAACTAATGTGTGAGTGGGACTTCCACGAAGGATTGGATCCATCAAATGCTTTACACTCTAAGCAAATGTTTGTAAATAAAAAGGTTAAAAATTCGGGTTTAGAGACTGTAAAACGATAATGGTTGATTTTAGTGTAAAAAGTTGAGAATACAGAAGTCATGCGGAGTGTATAGGCACCGAGAGATATCTCAAACATTTTAGGTGTGGCGCTACCGTTTTTTTTGGGATGAATAGTAAAATAAATGATTTAAAAACAATAAGACCAACTTGGATTAGTTAGAAACCGTGTGGAGCTGCACTACACAAGGAGAATTTTCCTTGTGTACCCTCTACCTCCTTATGAAGGTTTGTGTGCGGATCCACATGATCCACTGTGCGATGTACATCCAATTCTTCGACTTGAAAAATATATATAAATAAAAAAAAGATTCGAAATAGCAGTTCTTGAAAATATGACCATTTTGTAATAGTTCATATAAATTTTGGCAAGTAATTCAATGCATAGGTATACAGCAAGTTCCAGTTAAAATAAAAATGGAAATAGCGACCTCCAGTACAACAAAAAGTTCTAACTATTGAAAAAGTTTTACTCCTGTAGAAAATCTTTAATAACCCTAGCTGCAAATGTCCAACTGACGACCAACCACTTAAAAAGCGCGCTTATTTTATAGAAGTTACGCACAAAAATTAAAATTAGAAAATCTTAAACACAATTTCGTAGGCTATATCCCTCGCTCCCTCGTAAACCATGGTATTTGGCTTGCAATAAAGGTGCTGGGCACTATAGACTTTTTTGTATCTCAATTGCCTTACTATTTTTCAGCTTTTCCTTCCTCCCAGACCATGATAAATATGAAACCTACGATAAAAATGCATGGCTAAATTTTAGCAATTGTGTGCTTTTTAATACGTTTTCCCTCTATCCACTTTTTCATAGAACCTCTATTAGAAAAACCAGCTTCGTGCGCTTACCCTTAGAATGAGATCCAACACGCATTGGAACTATCGTTTTAGGACCTTTTAAACATCATTGTTTCTAGATCTCTGCAACACCCATTGTACTATAGAGCAAGTCCTTTTCCTTCTGAATTTGATATAAGGGTAACATTGTTAAATTATGGACACTAGTAAAAGAAATTCACCCAAAAATACTCTTATTTTTGTTTTTTGAACTAATTTTCTTCAAACTAAACACACCTGTGCATATGTTAGCATTAATTTCCCAAGTACAAATTCCACTTATTTTTGGAGATGGTTTTTAAATATTTTACAGCCTTTTTCGACGTTTGAAAATATAGGCTAGGTATCTGATTCTTGAAACGAATAAAAGAACAACGCGGTGCCGTCCCTGGGCTATATGAAAAATATTCCAACCGTTTTACATTTGATGCACCCAAAGAATGTTCCAATTGTTTAAGATTGCCGTGGGCGAGTTTCTCCAACATATCTGACAGGTACACTATTATGTACCATTCTGCCGTTGATTATACGTGTATCTTTAAGAGCAACCTCCGAAATTGATCTAAATTTAGAGAAAAAGAGTAGACAATCGTTGTCTTTTATGTGCTAAGTGAATCCTTCACTTTTATGGTATTTGGGAGTATTAGAAAAATATCCATTTTACGGATAGCGGCTTGGATTCAGGTTCAATCGCTTAAATGCAACTTTCGTCAAAGCAAATACTGTAGATTTTTTTGACATATTAATGATATATTTTGTTAGAACTATTTCATATCATTCAGCACGCTGACCTTTTTTAAACATATAATAAATTGTGTTATCCAATGATAACCCTTTTTCTTCACTCTCAAATGATTATGTAGGATCTTTTAATACGCACTTCTAATGATTGGTTAGATAGCACGATTGTCAACTTTACTGTCTGATTAAAGAGTGGATATATTTTCTTTATTGCCTGCGAAAACGGCCTACCTTTTCTTAGATTGCCATTGAGATTAGCACATTCAAACTTAAGTTTGTTGTGAACTATAAACATTTTTTTATGAATGGTATTTGATCACACAATTCTACACGAGGCCATTCTTCATTTTTTTTTGGCACTAGAAGACTATTAATATCTTAATAAACAGTTGCTCCAAAATTATTACTTGAAGCTACATTTTTCGTATACCTCCATACTTTAACAGAATACTAAAAATTAGTTACCTAATTTGTACTGTCTGAGTACAAAACACCCTTTGATCATTTAACGTGATACTAGTTTACATAATTTAATTCTCCTACCCTCGAATAACAAATTTAAGTAGGAAGTGTAACAGAATATTCTCTTAATGTCGATGCTGCACGTGTGTACACCCAGTGGATAGGTAGACAGACAAATGGACACGTTGGAAAGAAGTAATTCGATAGAGTATGCTGTTAAAAACATCCTTTGCTTTGCGGAAAGAAAAAGTTTACAAAGTTTTTCTAAATCAAAAGCTGTTATCATTTGGTCTAAGGGTAAAGTTACTTAGCTTATTAAGATTCTTGTAAACTTGCTTGAAAAGTATCAAGTGGAGTAACTTGAGCTATCAGTAATTTATTTTGTTCGCGGACAAGATCCTTAGTGATGTATTGTATTAAGCCTTATTTAGGGTGCAGTTTCTTCTTACAACTAAAACTAACTTTTGTTTCAGATATCCAAGAATTCTATGAATTAACTTTACTTGATGATACAAAATCGATACAACAGAAAACGGCGGAAACAATTCGTATCGCGAACAAGTGGGAAACTACTGATGGTCCGATTGCACCCTCATTTATTTCTAATGACGTAAGTAGCTCCATAATTTATAGGAAAGTTTTGGTAGTTACGTAAAGTCTAGTTAGCAAAGTGATGTAATGGTGTTTTCTCATTTGCAGTAAAATTCAGTTTTATGTAGGCGTCATTTTCTTAGTTAAACCAGAAAAACATACCGATAATGAGAAAACGGAATTTAAACCCTAACTTTTTGCTAATGAGTTTGCGCGGCCTCAATAGACTTTCAGACATTTTCAGATTAGAGAGTCGAATAATTAATAAACATGTACTGTTGCAGAGAAAACGGAAAGCTCGTTTTCTTAAATCTTCTAAGCCGATTCAACTAGTGATAGGCGAATTCGGTTTTGTAGATTGAAAATAGTGCATGACCTACAGTTTAAAATTACCCTAATTACATCAATTGGTTTAGTACCAGATGCTTTTACGAAAGTCTGTAATTCGTAATACGCGCATTTGTTAAATTAAACAAATTTCTGAACTAATATTTCTAGTATTTATTAAATATTATTTTTATTAAAATATTTTAAAATTTTTAAATAATGGTTTTGCTTAAGAATCGTTGATAGGAAAATTAAAAAATTAATACTAGGGGTGAATTTTGATAAATGAAGGTTGGAGAGTTGTTTTTTAATTGCCTGGGGTTTTAGTAATAAGGGAGACAATAGTTTAACAGAGTACATTAACAAATGCTATAACTTCAGTTAACTACCTGTCTTTTGTGCTTCGGTACAAATTACTCTCAGGTGGGTTATTTTTGTATTTATTATAAGAGTGAACGTTATAATTTGTTGATGGGTTGTGTGATACTGCCATGTCGTTATGCGGTATATTTATTTTGCGGAATCTCAAATCGTCTTGACAAGTATGATTGCGGAGGCTAAGTGTTTTTCCTTAAAGTATGTTGTTTTCTGGCCACCAACTGCCCACGGCTCAATCCTGTTGCCAAACCCAGAACCTCGCCATACTCCACGCTAACTGTTTAGGGACTATTCCCTCTACGTCTCCTAAATTGATCGGAGTGAAATGCGAATATTCCAAATTTTAATTTAGACGGGCACTTATTTGCATTTGGTGTGTTATGGGTTATAAAATTTCTGGTGTACAACGTCCTGGGCCTAACGTAAAACTTTTGGCATCTTGGCGTCTTAAGATCTGTCGTAAATCTTCTGGAGCATGTTTTTTTCCTCATAATTACCTCAATTTATTTGAACTTGACTTTTGGCGTGTACTATAGTTTTATCATCAATTGATTTTGGTAATTGTTAGTGCTATTCTTTCCCAATCAACCCAATTGTGTTGATTTAAATTTGTTTCAACTTATTCATGGATCTTTATTGACTTTCAGAATGCATTAATTTATGAATTGCTGGCAAAGGGGAACAAAGTTTCTGTAACCACTACCAGTGCTGGGATGTCACAACTTAAACTTGTTTTGAATAAAGAACTTTTTGTGAAATTATTAACCTCAAAAAATTTTAAACTTGAGGTAGAAGAAGAATTGAAATATGTATAAGGAAAATTTGAAGTTTAAAGGAAGACATTAAAAGAGCCTGTGTTAGTTTTTTAAAAGTATACACGAAATTAATACATTTATTTGGTCAGTTGAGCCGTCTACAATTTATTATTAACTGACGGGAAAAATTCGAAAGTGCAAGTATTATTATTGCCAGATAAGCCGGTTACAATAGGCATGACTAAACGAGGTGCAGCACCTTCTAAAACTGCAGATACTGAGCGTCGGTGTACTGCCATAGCTCCAGTTGATACTCCAGCAATTTCTTTATTCCCATGTAGTAGTTGTAAAAATATAATACCATACAAGTGGGGAATTTATTTTAATAAGCTACCCCGGGGCTCTAATGTAAATACGTTTATTGAAGAAATTGAAAACGCCCGTAATGTTTCTGATTTAGAACTAACCAATTTTATCATTGACTCACTTGAGGGTACGACATTAATTTGATATAGATCTATACGATCTCATATTGCTTCGTGGTTTGATCTTATAACGAAGTTAATAGCTGAATATTTACGTTTGAATTATCATTCCCGTAACAAATTAGGGGTGCATCGACTAACTACATTGGCACGAGAATGGGTTTCTATGGAAGAAATAACAGAAATACCAAAAAATGATAAATAAAATGGCTGAAATACAAACAAATACGTTTCACTAATTAGTTACTCCGAAAAGTTTTTCTCTTGTCATACTTAAAGAAACTCCAAACCGTCTTGTCTTAGCAGTCCCGTTTATTATTTTCTAAAATATCCTAAAACTTTGTCCTAATTAACAAAATACTCAAAATGAATACCTCTTTTAAATACAAATTTATCACTGGATTTGCTGTAAATACTTTCACAGTAACCTAATTTTGATTCTATTCCATAAATAAATGTAAATAATCTTCAACCTATGCTTAACTTATACTGATATTAAATAATTAAAATATTAATGCAAGTATACTTAAAAGACCTAGTTTCTTAACCTCAAACTGGCCAGGCATTACTAAAATAAATACTAAAAATAAGAAATCGAGTCCATCAATAAAACCCTTTTCTAATTTTTCAGTTTTCCATATTGAATTACATGACATTCTAAATCCCATTTCTGAAAATGCATTTAATAGCCAACATAGAAAACAGTTGAATACTAACCTTTCTTTTATAACTTTTTTGTCCATTCGAAATACTAAAGGTTCATGCTTTAACCAAGACTAAATTTCACTAATAAAACTTACACTTTAAAATCAATATACATTTATTCCGTCGCTAATTTAGTTCGATAAAACAATTACTTGAATGATTTATTAATTTCTAATTACAAGAATACGAACCATTCATAACTTAGGTTTAAAATTCACTTGTACACAGTCAATGAATATAAATGTAAAAGCTCATGCTACTCACAATTTTTAGAAAATTTAAGAATGTCTAACAACATCTATCTTTCTTGCAACAGTTATTTGAGCCATCCATCAACAACAGCTGCCTTATCACAACATACCACAAAATACAAATTATTAGAAGGGTAAACTCGCCATGCCTTAATTCCTTTTAACTTATAATTTCACGAATCCGTGTATTCAAATTTACCCCACCCGTGCAAACGTAGTTCAAAGAAATAAGTTGTACCCTGCCTTTTGTCTTCTGCAAGGAATCCACTCTATTAGTTACGACTTTTAACATGTCTTTATACCAACCCTAACAGGGCGGCAATCCTGCCGTCTTACCTATTCAAATGACTATATTCTGAACATAACTTTCCGGAATAAATTTCAATGATGTTGCGTAGTTGTTATGCCAGGCTTTATTTCTATAAAATCCTGTTAATTACGGTCCGCATCCGGTAGTACAATGTGCTAATTGTACAACGTTTTTGTCACGTTTACTTGTATATCACTTGTATAGATGTTGCAATTGAATATGAACGTCAAGTCGTGTTTCCAGTATAATCTACCCTGTTAACGGTGTCTGTACTTCTCACGTATTTATTTATTTCATTAATGTATTTTTTGTGGTTTTGTTTATTGCGTGACGCCCTGCATTCTATAGCTACTTAACATTCTTATAACATACTACTACATTGTATGTTTTATGGAATCCTCTACTTCAACAATTTTTAAATTAAATCACCGTCCTGGATTATTACGTATAAATTGTATTTAAAAGAATTAAGGTTGTACATTAATAATTGAATGATTTTTATAGAAACAAAATTTGAAATATCATGCTTACTTATTCGCGAAATCTTATGCAATACTTTTTTGAAAGCATTTTCCTTTTAAATTTTTGGGAAAATTAAACTTCAAAATGTGCGTCCGCTCTATTTTTACCAAAGCCATGTTTTCCTCTTTCATGAACGTTTTGAAAGCCACAATGTGACATATTAAATAATCAAAAGATCTACTTTTCTGAATACTGCAACCGTATTACGTCAGGAACGGTTTTAGCTTCGCTTTTCATATCATTGAAAGATATTCTACAGTCTTGTGTCAAGAATTGTATTGACTGAGGTGGAAGCATTGCAGTATGCAAGGGACTCCCTACCTTGTGTTTTGTACTAAGATTTTGCTTTATTAAAAATGTTTCGAAGTCAATGCTATGGATAACATTATTTAAACCCTAACTTTAGTTCTAGTTAAAATAATTAATAACCCCTTACCACAAAAAAATATTGTTAAAAACTAAATACGTATTTTAACCACTAAATAATCATCATCAGTAGTAAACTTAAAAAATAAAACGCATTAAAAATTGTTTAGGAAACCCTTCTGAGGATTTTCTCCTCAACACATAGGCTGAAATGATCTTTCCCAACAAACAATTTACTAAAATTGTTTTGAACATCTGAGGATATCCTCCTCACCAAGTAGGCTGGTGATCTCTTCAAAATAAAGTGAATTGTGCCCCTAATTAACAAAACCACTTAATTTATACTATAATTAAAACTGTTTTAGCGAAACCAAAATCAATCGTGCGTTCCTATTGGTTGTTAAACCAATGGAGAAAGCAATTCAGATTACGTCATTGGAGTTTTGTCAGTATTTAGTAGGGGTGCTTTGTGTTTAACTATTTTGATTGATTCATACGCATTTAGGGAGGAATACGTTGGCACCGCCTTCAACAGTCTGACATCCTCTAGTTTAACAGGTGGCTGGTTTCAAAAATATGTTTGACGACTTGAGATCTTTCATATTTACCATATTTGAAATGAACAATGTGCACTTTAAATCTAGTTATAACATTTCTCTTAGTCTGACTAATATATTTTTGAGAACATTCAAGTCCCGAATAGCTAATCTCATAAATCCCTGACTTTTGCAACTTATCCACTTTATATTTTAGATTACCTAACAGAAGTCTGATTTTATTATATTATTATAAGCAACTTTAAAATTGAATTGTTTAAATATTTTATTAAGACCCTTAATGGTACTGTGAAAAGAAAGTTTGACAAATTTAACTAATTCATTAGTGATGCTAGGTTGCAAAGTCGTTGATTTACGGATGTTATTTCTATTCTTACATTTTCTAAGAAAAGTATCTACAATAACCGCAGAGAAACCATTGTAAATCGCTATTTGTTTAATAAGTGCAAGCTTTTTATTAAACCTGTTGCTATTTAAAGGATAATTAATTAATCTGTTCACCAAAAAATTGAAAGCCGCCAGTTTATGTTGTAAACTGTGGTTGGAGGAAGATAAAATAAAACGACTCGCATTAGTTTCTTTTCTATAGATATCAAATTCTACTTTATTATCGTTTCTAATTAATAGAGTATCTACAGATGAAAATTGCCCGTTATCCTCCAGTTTGTATGTGAATTATATGCTTTTAACTTTTGAATATAGCTCATTAAGGAATTCATCAACACTGGATTTAGAAGTGTCAAAAACACCAAAAATGTCATCCACGTACCTTATCCATATTCTTGGGAAGTATTTTGAATTCTCTTTAAACTCAGTTTCAACGCGCGACATAAACAAATTAGCTATGAATGGTGAAAGGCTGTTTCCCATTGCCGTCCCTTCATGTTGTTCAAACAGTTTGTTATTAAATTGAAAACAGTTCTGGGACATGCAATGTGAAAAAAGCTTGCTGTACCCAGTGGCGTAACTACACCCCTGCCAGCCCCCGCTATGCGGGGGGGCCCCAAGTGCAAGAAGGCCCAAACGATAATAAACTCAACTTATTCATCTTCAACGTATTTGGCAGGTAAGAAACGGTCAAGAAAATATTGCAGATAATTCAGAAACCGCAGGTTAACGAACGTTTTCTTGATGTTACTACTACGAACTGCTGAAATACAAGAAATAATAATTAAGATAAATACTGAACACCACCTGCAGCCTGCATCCTTTCTTCTTTCTATCCGTTCTGTCCTATTTTGTAAGGGTTAATAAACAGATGAAAGAGACTGTAAACTTTAATAACAAAGATGTCTATATTATTCTTAAGTGATAAGTTGTATAAAGTGGTAAAGCATTATTAAACGACGTATAGTAGGGTTAGTTTGGTTTGTGGGATTTTAAATAGGAATAAAAGGGCTATTGTCTGTACAGTACAGATTCACAGGATGGCAGGTAGCTTAGTAACCTTCGCTTTCTAGAAATATAATACTAGAAAGAAATTCATTTTGTGGTTTCTAGTCAGCTGGTTGCAACGTATTTGCATTAGCTGCATTATATATAACGGAAAGGAAGTAAAAAGCATTCCAGTACGTTTTACTCAATAGTGTTGTGTTCGTATTACAGGAGGTCTTTCATATTTAAACGTAAGTATTTATATCTATTTTTATTAAACTACTATTGATTTGATCATAGTTGAAGTCGCGCTGAGAAATACATATAAATAAATCTTTAAGCATTCAATAAAAATCATTTATATTTTGTTAATTAAAGCATTTAAAGCAAAGTATGTATGTGTTATTTGTAATTTCAAAAGGCTTTTAAATAATTATTACTTATCTAATTACATTATAATTAATTTCATTCAAAATTGCAGGAAATAATATACAATGAGCACTACAAGCGGCGCTGCAAAAACGAAAAGGAAACTATTGGAAGAATCAAAGAGCAAGATTCCAAAATAAGTTCCTTTTTACTTCTAAAGAGTCCGAAAACAAGAACAATCTATGAAAGAAATTGGGCTTTCGACAGTAGCATCTACTAGTTCCGCTACAGACGAACAGCAGTCGTCAACAATTTTAAAACTCTCACCCAGGGCGCAAGTACATCACATAATGACGGCCGCGATAGAAATTTGGAACTAGATACCACTACAATTACAGAGGTAAATGTGAGTAGTACTTTTCACTTAATGAACTATCTATGGATCTGACGAAAGAATATCCAACCGATTTTGCACATTTTTAAAAATCAATGTTTTACAACATGACAATTTAAGAAAAGAAATAATTAAATACGGATTGTGTATACCAGATGGTGCGTTTCCTAAAGATAATAAAAATAGAAGTTTTTCAGTTCACTATTATTACTTAATAACTGCAAGCGAAAATAAAAGCAATACGTTTAACTTACCACACAATTCAAATGGGTGGTTGTGTTATTCTAAATTAAAAAATTGTGTTTATTGTCAACCATGTTGGCTGTTTGCTTCAGTAAGATCAAGTTGGACGTCCGGAATTAATGATTGGCAGGGTTTATCAAAAAAAATTAAAGAGCATTTGCTTGCTCAATCTCATTTAACTTGTTGTTTTATTTACGATATGTGGAAAAAAAATTATACCATAGATAAGAAAGATACTCTACTATTAAAACAAGAAACTGAATTTTGGAAAAATGTTTTACACAGACTTTTCAATGTTACTTTAACACTATCCCAGCGCATGCTGTCATTTCGAGGACATAGAGAAAGTTTTTCTGATTCAAAAGACAGTTACAACGGTAATTTCTTAAGTTTAGTTCATTTAATTAGTAACTATGATCCTATATTACAAAAAGCGCTTGAACGACCCAAAGGTTCAATTAAATATCTTTCCCAAAAATTCAAAACGATATTATTAATACTTTAAGCGCACACTTAAAAATATTTTATTAAATAAAATTAGATCCGCTCCTTTTTCTCAATCATAATAGACACTACACAGGATATAACTAAGATTGATCAATTAAGTAAAATTGTAAGATATATTGATTTTAAAAAGACAGCTTGGGAGAGGTAACCAAAATAGATATTTGTGAAACTTTTGTGGGTTTTACAAAAGTAGAGTCCCAATCTGCTGAAGGACTATGTAATACTATATTAAGCAATTTAACCAACATGCAATTAGATATAAATAAATGTAGAGGGCAGGGCTACGATGGAGCTAACGTTATGAGCGGTACGTATTCTGGCGTGCAAAGAGAATTTTAAACATAGAGCCTGCAGCCTTATATATGCACTGTAGTGCCCATAACTTAAATCTAGTCATAAATGATGCCGTTAAAGGTATAAAAGAAATAGAATCGTTTTTCTACTTTTAGAAAACATATATACATTTTTGCTAATAGTATAGTAAGATGGAATTGGCTTTCTGTTTTTAAAGAAAATTTCACACAATTGAAACGCTTAAATCCGACACGTTGGGCGGATCGAGTAAAATCTTTAGCTGCCATAAGAATTCGGTATAAAGATATAGTAATGTCTCTTAATAAAATTATTATGATATCAAAAACAGATGAACGAAATGACGCAAAGCAAATATTAACTAGCATGGATAATTTTAATTTTATTTTTTAAGTGTTTTTTAAGTCAAATTCTAGAAGAGCTTAACAAGCTCTCACAAACTGCTCAGAGTGAAAAGGCGAATATTAATCAGATAACTCTCTTATTTCAAAAACTTTAAAATTTTTCAAGGAAACAAGAAATAACTATTCCAACATCAAGGAGGAAGCAGCGAAAGTTGCAGGGCAATGGAATATTAAACCGGAATTTATAAAAAAGGCAACCAAAAATAAAAAGCATTACGATGAATTATCCAATGATTATCGATTTAATGATGAAGAATTTAAATTTAAAATAAATGTATTTTATCGCGTAATGGATATTATAATTTCACAGCTGTCGAATCGTTTTAAATCGCTTTTCATGTAAACGAAAAGTTTAATTTCTTAGAACCTAATGTATTTTTGAATTTAACTGCAGACGATATTTTATCTAAGGCAAAACAATTGCAAAAATTTTACTACAAAGATTTAAATGATGCTATAGGTATAGAACTTACTACACTCAAAAATAATAGACTTATTTGTGATGAATTAAAAATGTTAACGGTATCTTACAATTTTAGAATATCTAGTACTTTCCAAATCTACAGGTTCTAGCAGTTTTCCAAACACCATAACAGCCTTAATGTTATACCTAACTTTACCCGTTAGCGTTGCAAGTGCGGAGAGATCTTTCTCAAAATTAAAATTATTAAAATTATCTTAGGAACCGCACTTCACAAGATAGATTAGACGATTTATCCTCTTAGCAGTAGAACATGACACTGCCAAAAATATGAATATAGAGGATACAATAAACGCGTTTGCAGCAAAACATGCAAGAAAAACAAAATTTTGAATTTGATTTGGAATGTCTGCTAGCTCATAGGTTTTTTTACTGTATCAAATTTTTAGGTGTAAATAATTTTGTGCAGCGTATAAATATGTAGATTTAATATTAATTAACTTATAAGTTTGAATTTATGTAATTTGGTTTTATAATTAATAAAGCACTTGATTAATATAGTATATGTATTTAATTCTATACTGCTTCCTTCTCTACATGTACTATAATTTAAAAATATGGCTAAATATAAGCCAGTAAAAGTAATACATTTTAAAGAGAGCCCACTTTAAAATTTTTGCGGGGGGGCCCAAAAATCGTAGTTACGCCACTGGCTGTACCCTTCGATATTATCGTCATGAACGTTACTATCTATTAGAGCATCCTTAAAAATATTTCAAAGTACGAGATATATGAACACTAGGAAATCATGAGCTGGCGTCAAATGAAACTAAGATGTAGTTCTCTTCTAATGTGATATCCTTAACTTTATTAATAAACTCTAAAAAGTTTTGTACAAGTAAACCATTTATCTTTAAATTCCTAAGTTCAATTGACAACCACTGTGATAACCGATAAGTCGGTGAATTGATACCTAAAACAATCGGTCTCATCGATTTATCTTTCTTGTGAATTTTAGGCAAGCAGTACATATTTGAAATTTCAGGGTTTGAAACTGTCAATTTTAATTTTAGTGTGGGTGAAATTAGGTTTGGGCATTTCTTCAAAATAGACTCTGTTGTTTTTACCATTTTATTTAAAGAAATCTAATTTTCTCTCTTTGTGACTATTGGTCTATAAGGACGCTTAGATATCAAGGTTTCTACTCTATCAACATAGTCCATGAAATGTATAAAATATTTTCTCTTATAGAAACTAATTATACCCTTCCTAATAAAGGCAAAGAGACTGGCAGAGATAACTACGTAGGCTTGTATTACACATGAGATGTAGGTTTTCCGTCAAAGATTCTTTATGGGGTTCTTGATCTAATTCTGAACTATAACTTCGGCGGATTTCTATGAGACACAGAGGGGTCTGTAAAAGAATGGATTTGTCAGGCGCCACTAAACCTTTCAATGTACCATTTGTGATAGAAAAACCTGAAGGGAAAGTGCAGACACCTTTTGGAGTATTAACACATTGGTTGTTACTAGCGTAACAGTTAGTACTTGTAATAAGTGCATACATATATTAAAACAGATTAATGGAGACAGTTGTTTGCGTCTCAAAACCAACTAAGGGCACATACGTTAGAATATTCAGTGGATTTTAGCATCATACAACATCCATCTCTTTTAGATCAATCTCATTAAATGAAAATTACCAAATTAGTTCATCATTTATAATAGAACTGAATAAATATTCTCATGGTTTCATAAGACAGAGATGAAAAAAATAATTTTAGCATCATAAGCAATAGTCAAAGTTATAATAATCTAGTTTTAATAATCAAAGCTTAAGTTTCTTTTTATAAAATAACAACTAATAATTTCTAACTTCCCAAAAATCAGATCTGACAAGTTGGTTCACATATGTTTCTATTAATTATATTGTTTTTAATTGAAAAACCAAATTACTAGATAAATGCAACATTGAACATCTAAAAATTCAAGTCACTGAAGGTTGATTTATTTTAAATCTGTTAACAACACATGCAACTTGTTTGTTAAGCAAACAAGCTTTTATATTTACACATTTAAATTTCACTCATTGTTTTTTTTGTATGATTGACATCTTTGAGAACCGCCAAACAGGTATTAATATCATTATTTGCACCTTTATTCAACAAAATTTTTTTCACGAAATGCTCTAGCAATGTTTTTAAAAATTAAACTGAACGTTGAAAGAAAAGGAATACTGGATTTTTAGCTAACCACTATAACACACGTTATCGCCACATGACTTTATAAATTAATTACATCATCTTTGTACGTTACCAACAAATAAAATCTTTGTCAACCTGTCTGATACTTCATCCTCAAAGCATGTTAAACTAACCGCTGACACGAATTCAAATATTCAAACCTAACCAATCCAATTCTCAAACAATTGTTGCCATCATACATTTCGATGCCTTGTGTAAAACGCCTAATTCGGTTCCGCCATATTGTGTTGCTAAAGTGGACTTTCTTTAAAAGTGGAAATTTTTATGTTTTCTTATGCTAGTTTATAGTACTTTTTTTTAACCTATGATATTTTTCTTTGCGTTAGAATTTAAAGCTTCATGTGATGAAACTTAAACATTAATTACATATCATTGATAAATGCCCTGTATCTAGAGACCTTGCCACAGGCACCTAAGGAACGCAAAAGTCACATCCTTTTCTCTTATCAGCATTCTTAACTTGTTTCGTGTTACGACGTGACTGTCTATTCAACCGGAAATAGACGCGCATTAGTGATGAACTTGCGCAGGCTCTATCTTACCAATATTGATGCGTTCAGGATAAGGATTTCGTTATGAAATACTCCCTATCTTTATTTTTAACTGAGATAATATTTTCTCAAATTAATTTCATACCAACAAAATTATAACTGTTTATTTTAAACTATTTTAGATAAAGCATTGATATTTTATTGTATTAAACGGCAAAAAATTATGCTACGGTCCTGTTTGTCTAGAATGACCAACCTATTACCCTTTTCCGCTTTAAAATAAAAGCAATCGTTCTGTCGTAATTCTTTAAAAATCAGAAGATCTTTTCCTGCCTGTTTTGAGACTTTTCTTGCGGATGAACGCAAGTTATCCGAAAGTTTAATTTACACGCGTTCCTAATGAAACTTTTTGATTTGTCGTCTAACCTTGAAATAGAGCTCTCAATTCCTACAAGTATATCTTCTAAGGGCATTTTCGTATGTTCTAATCCAAACTTTAAGCCTCGATCAAGGAAAGCCAATTGTTCATTATTAAAGACTTTTTGACGATTCGTTAACCATTATTGAATCTATTGGAGGTGAAGCAATTTCCAGTTTTTTGGGGGGTTTATTGTGAATGTTTAGTAGTTTTCCTAGCTTGGCATTTTGACTATCAATCCTAATTAACAATTTATGATTGTTAACCTCTAAAGAATGTTTTTGTAAATTACTCCATTCCTGGAAACTGGACTCTGACAAATTGTGCGTCAAAGCTAGGTGCAATTTGTACGTTTCCAGTTGCAAACTACTAAGTGTGCTATACAGATAGTTGATTTCTAAATTTAACCATTTAACTTTGGCAAAATTGATAATTACGTTACAGCGCTTACAATTACTGCTAACTTTCACACTGATAAAATTTGGAAAAACTTTGTACTTTCTACAACTTTTTAGAAATCTAATATCTGCCCTAATAAAACTAATTCTAATAGTTAAACTACGATACTTATTTAGTTCCGAAGACCGGGAAGTCATGGTTAATAATAATAAATTAGAACATTGTGACACGATACGAATTAAAATAATTAATAACCCTTAACCACAAAAAATATTGTTAAAAACTAACTATGTATTTCGACCACTAAGTGGTCATCTTCAGTAGTAAATTGTTCAGGAAACCCTTCGGAGCATATTCTCCTCGCCATGTAGACTGAAATGATCCTTCCCAACAAACAATTTACCAAAATTGTTTTGAACACCTGAGGATATTCTCCTTACCAAGTAGATAGCTTAACAATCAATGGGAAGGTATGATTAACTTTGGTTCTGCTAAAACAGTTTTAATTTTAGTATAAATTAAGTGGTTTTGTTTATTAAGGCCACGGTTCACTTTATTTTGTAGAGATCACCAGCTTACTTGGATATCCTCAGATATTCACAACAATTTTGGTAAATTGTTTGTTGGAATGGATCACTTCAGCCTACGTGGTGAGGAGACTATCTTTAGAAGGGTTTTATAAACAATTTTTAATGTGTTTTATTTTTTTAATTTACTACTAAAGATGACCACTTAGTGGTCGAAATCAGTATTTGTGGTTAAGGGTTATTAATTATTTTAATTCGTATCGTGTCACAGTGTTCTAATTTATTATTATTAACCATGACTTCCCGGTCTTCGGAGCTAAATAAGTATCGTAGTTTAACTCTTAGAATTAGTTTTATTAGAGCAGATATTAGACTTCTAAAAAGTTATAAAAAGTACAAAGTTTTTCCAAATTTTATCAATGTGAAAGTTAGCGGTAACTGTAAGCGCAGTAATGCAATTATCAATTTTGTCAAGGTTAAATGGTTAAATTTAGAAATCAATTATCTGTATTGCAAACTTAGTAGTTTGAAACTGGAATCGTACACATTGCACCTAGCTTTGACGCACAATTTGTCAGAGTCCAGTTTCCAGGAATGGAGTAATTTCCAAAAACATTCTTTAGAGGTTAACAATCATAAATGGTTAATTAGGACTGATAGTCAAAATGCCAAGCTAGAAAAACTACTAAACATTCACAATAAACCTCCCAAAAAAACTGGAAATTGTTTTATCTCCAATAGATTCGATAGTAGTTAACGAATTGTCAAAAATCCTTAATAATGAAGAATTGGCTTTTCTTGATCGAGGCTTAAAATTTGGATTAGAACCTACAAAAATCCCTTTAGAAGATATAATTGTAGGAATTGAGAGCTCTATTTCAAGGTTAGATGACGAATCAAAAAGTTTCACTTGGAACGCGTGCAAAATTCAACTTTCGGATTATTTGCGTTCCTCCGCAAGAAAAGTCTCAGAACCGGCAAGAAAAGACCTTCTGATTATTAAAGAATTACGACAGAAAGATTGCTTTTATTTAAAAGCGGACAAGGGTAATAATAGATTGGTCATTCTATACTAACAGGACTATGTTGATAGAGTAGAAACTTTGATATGTAAGGTTCCTTATAGACCAATAGTCACAAAGAGGAAACGAGATTTCTTTAAATAAAATGGTCAAAGCAACAGAGTTTGTTTTGAAGGACTGCCCAAATCTTATTTCACCCACATTAAAATTAAAATTGACAGTTTCAAACTCTGAAATTTCAAAAATGTACTGCTTGCCTAAAATTCACAAGAAAGATAAATGGATGAGACCGATTGTTTCATGTATCAACTCACCGACTTATCGGTTATCACAGTGGTTGTCAAATGAACTTAAGAATTTAAAGATAAATAGCTTGGATGTACAAAACTCTTTCGAGTTTATTAATAAAGTTAAGGACATCCCATTAGATTAGAAGAGAACGAAATCTTAGTTTCATTTGACGTCAGCTCATTTTTCCTAATGCTCTTATACCCCGTTTTTTGACATATTTAAAGGATGCTCTAATAGATAGTAACGTTCATGAGGATAATATCGAAAAGTATATCAAGCTTGTTTCACATTGCATGTCCTAGAACTGTTTTCAATTTAACAACAAATTGTTCGAATAACATGAAGGGATAGCAATGAGAAACAGCCTTTCGCCATTCATAGCTAATTTGTTTATGTCGCGTTTTGAAACTGAGTTTAAAGAGAATTTCAAATACTTCCCAAGGTACGTGGATGACATTTTTGCCGTTCTTGACACTTCTAAATCAAGTGTTGATGATTTCCTTACTGAATTAAATTCAAAAGTTAAAAGTATAAAATTCACATACGAACTAGAGAAAAATGGGGAATTGCCATTTCTAGATACTCCAAACTATTAGAAACGATAATATACTAGAATTTGATATCTATAGGAAAGAAAACTAATCTGAATCGTTTTATTTTATCCTCTTCCAACCACAGTTTACAACAAAACTGGCGGCTTTCAATTTTTTGGTGAACAGATTAATTAATTTTCGTTTAAATAGCTTAAATTCATCAATGTTGTGACAAACTTGTAGATTGTATTATTCACGGCAATGAGATTTAAAAATATGTGGGAATTTTAAAGAAATTTTTGAAAAACCATTTTGCAACCGATTATTAAAAGTACACAATAGAAGTTATTCTATAAGGGCTATTCGTGTGGTAACCCGAACATAAACATCAAACACCCATTGCAGAAATATCCAAATAACAACATATGCAACAAAAAGCAGAAAAGTTCTACGTAATGTGCCATCAAAATGAACTAACACAACAGTCCAACTAATTTAAAAGCCAATGAATACCTATTAAATGCTTGAACAATGTTGAAAACTTGAACGGTCAAACCCTTAGAATAATATGTAATAGGTAAGTACCTGCAACATATGGAAATACATCTTCATCCTTTGATAAAGAGGTTTTTATTTACATTGCAAATTATTAGTTCTTATCTGTATAAGATGTTGATGTTTGAGCTTTTTGTGAAAAATGCTTTATAAAAAAAATATTAGGGATTTGTTTGATCAAAAAGTGTCACCTATTAAAGGATGTCGCCTGTCTCCAATGACCAACCTCAACACAGGGTTAAAACAGCCCTGTAGCATAATGCAAGATATACATCCGTGTAAAAATCTGCATCACTTTCCTTGTATATTTACGATTAGTTTGCGTTGTTTACTTTACTCGCAATATACATATACGTTTTGTAATTGCTTTTAATGTGCGTGGTCATCAAGTTAAATTCTGCAGACCATGTACTATCGCCTCGTTATTCTATATTTTTATTTAAATATTTGAACTGGACCTCGCCCTAATGTTAGCCGACGAATTATTTATGGTTATTATAGTCTCAAAATTGAAAGGGTAATAACAATAAATTAGTCCGAAACCTGTTCAACAACCATAAATTTTGAAACACATGCAAACTACTAACCTTTTAAAATTTTAATATGAAACTGAGTCAATTTGTTATAGGCACAACATACCGTGCCTGTTTAAAAGTTCATGCAGATGTACCACACATAAATCTGTAAACTAGAGCGTTAAACAGAATTGTGTACTTTTCTCACATAATCTATTCACGCTTTGCTGCCTCAATAGGAAACGTAATCCTTTGGGATGGATAGCAGATAAATCTCAGAACAATGAACATATAGGATTAGTTTGGTGAAAGCTGGAGTATAATAGAAATAGGCGTTAAGACACGAAACGTTGCTCCAAATATATGTGTTTGCTTGTAAAAGTAAATATTTCTAGTATTTGCTTTATGTAATGGAATAAGTCCAAGAACCCATATTGAACCGAACTGAAAGACGTCATTTTCTCATCGCTCTAAAGACTACTAAACTAGTATTAAACGGATATTGCAGCGCAAGCTAGCAGATACTACATATCACCTCCTATTAAAAGGCCATTGCTTAGCTACAAACTTCAAGAAACCTGTAACTTGGTCTGCTTCCTGTTGGGGTCAGTGAAAAACTTTGAATAAATCTATTCAATAATGTTCGTAATTTGAAATTTGCTTTCCAGAACCAAACCGCACGTGTCAAATTCATCGAGTACTTTGATTAGTACACCATAGAATTTAATAAGAATGATGAATTTTATATGACGGGTTTTAGATTTAGATCTTTAAGTTCTAACGATGTTTTAAGTCCATTATACAAAAACAATTATTTCCTTCATCTTACTGTAATATTCTCAACAGTTCTAGGTAGAAACAGCATAAGAAATTTTTGACATACTGACCCAACATCCTAGCGTGTGCGCGAGATCTTGACCGACGATTTTGGTGACTGCTAATATGGATGCGCTCGCCTGAAAAATAATAATTGGTAAAAATTTGGTTGTCGGAATAATTTAGTTTTATTTTAAATATGAGAATCCGAATGTGCTGTTAAACCTGTGCCTATTTCTTGTATACGATTAAAAATCTACAACCGTTTGTGATTTGTTACTCATTCTTACGAATGTCACTTTAAAGTCCACATTTGTCGCCCAAGGTGATGCTATAGGAAGGCACAAGGATAGATACAAGCTATCGTATATTGCCTATATAAAGGTTAAATTTTTGGGCTTGATATTAAATGAAACTTTAATCGGGCGAAGATTTTTCAATAACAATTTTGTGGATTGATTAACCTGTTACAGATTCTGAAACATTCAACAAAAAGAAAAACGCAAAAAGGATCAGCATTTAATAGAGCCAAGGTAGGATCTTTTATACGGCTAAAATGAGCGCTTCGTTATAAATCTTGATTTGCCCTGAAGGGGCGTGGACCCCGTAACAATTTAGGGCTACTTAGGCTAACTACTATTCTGCGGGGGTGGGTTTCTTGGAAAAAATTATAAAATTTTTAAAATATAGTGAAATTGTAATAATAAAATCACTGAAATACAAACAAACGACGTTGCACTAATCACTTACATCGAAAAGCTTTTCTTCTCATTGTTATAATTAAAAGGCGCCATACTGTCCAGTCTCAGCAATGCCTTCGCTATTACCCCTACACGGAAGACATTTATTTCGCATAAATCTCCTTTGGTTTTGGTTTCCTATACTTGTTCACCTTATACGCGATCTTTCTTTAAAATAGTTTAACACATTTATAATATTTTTGCTTAAATTAAATAATTCTACAAAAGTAAAATGCCTCTCCCTAATACGACTCCATCACTGAGATACCTGGATATTTTTTATAAAGACCTAATTTTTATCGTAGTCTATAAATAAATGCAAATAAAATTCAACGTACACTTGACCTCTGATATTAAATAATTTCAATAAAAATACAGATATATTTTCCTAAAAGAAATCTAAATCTTTCACCTCACTCTGGCCAAGTATTACTAAAGAAATACAAAGAATACATTATTAGACTAAATCCATCAATAACACTACCATTCGAATTTTCTCCTTTCCCATATTAAATTCCTAATTTCTAAAAACGTCATAAATAACAAACGTAGAAAATATTTAAATACTAGCTTCTTCGTCATAGCATTTCATTGTCCATTCCAAAATGTTTTATAATCAATACACAATGGTTCCGTTGCCAATTTAATTCAACAAAACAATTGGTTTCACCTTGATTAATTTCCTATTACATAAATACACACACCATTCACATTTTCAATCTGCATGTGCATAATAAAAAAATCTTAACATAAAAGTTCATTTTACGCAATGTTTCATTTCAGGATGTCCAACAACATCCGTCTTTCTCGCAACAATTAGCACCGTTTTTTAACTCGCCACAATCTGCCTAGTTTAGTTTAGCTATACACGCAGGTAGCACTTCATCACGGCACACACGCGAGTTTTTAAAATCGCACGCAGGGTTAGCATCCTTGCCAAATTTGTAAGCGAAACAAAATTTTGCGCACTGTTTAAATTTGCTACTTTGAAGAAATTCAAGTTACATCTAGAAGCTGGTTTTGTTCACTTTTCCCTTCCCCTACTATTCGTTCGTATTACTACAGTGTGGTGTTTTCTGTTTTCTGCTTGCAAAAAATTAATTCTTTCCTTTTTTGGGTCTTTTCTGCCTGCCATTTTTCTCACTATAAACCTCCTATTGATTGCGTTCAACTTCCGTAATACACTGAAACAAGTTCAATTTATTGTCACGTTGATTATGTATGTAATTCATATTGTTGCTGCAATATGATTATTTTCATGTCATTGGTGGTAGGGAAGGACGATATCTGTCTGTTGCAAGTTATTTTGTTCATAGGAGATGCACACGCAATGTTTTGATGTATTACGGTGTTTTCACTTGCGGTTTTGGTTTAAGAAAGAAAATTTGAAACATCCTGTTTAATGAAGATTAGCTGTTCGTATATCTATCATCAAGATGCTCCATAGTTTAATGTATCCACTCCAATTTACTAAATTTTCTTAATATTTAAATCTTTAATTAGCGTAACGCAACGCGTTGAATCTTTCAATTTTATACAAAATATTGTTGGTTATGCAAAATAGTATCCTTTCTTTATACGACATACAAGTGTGCTGCCTCGTATAGGGAATGCTATAAAACAATACAACAGGTCCTATTCGAGTGGACTCGCTGCAAAGACAGAAACGTTCACGATGCTGTTGTTGCTTCGGTAAGCTGCAATAAAATTTTCCGCCGACAATTAACTCGTGTTACATGTGCCTTCCTCGTCCCGTGCTTTTGCTTTTCGAAACGAGTTTGCAAAATTGTTTTGTTTAATTTCTGATTTTAAAAACAGTTCGTTGCACATAAGAAGAGATTGTAAACTGTGTTCCATATATGAGTTCCTCACCGATGTCTGTGACTTGTGGACCTTGTTTGCTTAGCTTGCAAAATTATTTGGTTTAATTGCTGATTTTAAAAACAATTCTTTGCACATACAAGAAGATATTAGAAATTGTGTTCCATATGAGGGTTTCTTATCAATGTTTGTGACTTGTGGTGGTGATTTACTTAGTTTAGATAAACTCAAGTGAACCTAAGAGAGCTTAAGCTCATGTTCTAATTTATACTTATCATGAGATTAGTAGTTTTGACAGATTAGGTTGCACAAATTGTTAGAAATAAATGAGATTTCCTCGTTTGACGATATTAGCCGGTTTTATCGAAACTGTGCATACACGTAAAAGTTAATACCCGTCCTATTATCTACAACAATAAAATAAACATTCGTATTCGATATTTCGTTACGTATGGTAGATGCACGGTCGTGTGCGCCACATTTGCTGTTCGTACCTGTATTTTCTTACGTATTTTCTGGCGGTTTAATCAAGTGATCCCATAACCGAATGGGAACATTCTCGTGTAATTTTTGGTGCTACCTGCAGCCCGTTTCTTGCTCTCCGCGTTTTAAAACAATTGTAGAGGATTAGGGTGGTCGCTACCTACGGACCGCTAATGTCCTTGTTATGTCCACATACCTGGACGACATTTTGATAGGTGCTGGCACTGTAGAAGAAGCACTACTTCTCAAATCAAAAATAACTGATTTATTAAAGTTGGGCGGTTTTGAATTTGGCAAATGGGCAAGTTCTAATTCAACAGTAGTTAGTGCTTCTAGTAACAATATTTTAGCGTTACCCAATATGAATATTGATTCAACTATTTTAAAGGTTTTGGGTCTTTGCTGGGACGTTCAAACAGATGTTCTGAAATGCAAAATTCAACATGTTGTGAACACACCCACAAAACGGAGAATTCTTTCTCGTATTGCTTAAACAAACGACATAAATGGTTATATTAGTCCATTTACCTTCGTTCTTAAGTTCCTTATTCAACAATTATGACTATTAAAAATAGGTTGGAGCGACGATCTTCCTGGCGAAATATTTCAAACGTGGCGCTAGATACAATCAAAATTGCCCTTTCTTGAAAATATAACCATACCTCGCTGTATTTGGAAAACAGATGACGTACAAGTTCGTATTGTAGGGTTTTCAGACGCCAGTGCACTTGGTATGGCCGCTGTTGTACATATTTTAGAATAGAAATTGACGAAAAAATTTTTATTTTTTTAATAGCTTTGAAAACACGTTATGCTTCCCTCAAGACATGGACTATTCCGCGTCTTGAACTAAGCGCTACCTGCCTTTTGTCTAAATTAATAAATCATACTGCTTTGGCCTTTGATAATTTTCGTTTGTTAAACTCGACTTGTTTCAGCGATTCTACTAATACTTTGCCGTGGATTCGTAGCCCTCACTATTAATTAAAAACATTCTTTTCCAACAGAGTTGTTCAAATTCACGAAAACTAACCCACTGCTATTTAGAATATGTCCCTAGCGCGGATAACCCCGCTAACCCTGCTAGTCGTGGTTTGATGCGGTCCGAACTCGTAAATTATAGTATTTCGTGGAATGGCCCCGATTTTCTATATACCAATTATACAAGTTGGCCCAAGACTAATTTCACGGTCAAGCCTGATGAACCGGTTCAGCTTTCTGAATGTATTCTACTGACCACAGTTGAAGTGGAACAATTCACACAAGTTTTGCAGCGTTTTTCTAATTTATTCAAAGTGCAAAGAATATTTGCTAATGTTTTATGAGTTAAACATAACTGCCTTGCTCGAGTACGCAAGTTTCAATCGCATGCTGACCTTTTTACTGCTTCTGAATACCACTATGCCCTTCTTTTTATTATTAGAATCACTCAGCACGAGTACTTTCATCATGATTTTCTACTTTTAGAAAAGGGCCAAACGACCACAAAAAAACGTCGTCGTTGTCACCTTTTCTTTCTCTCGCGGGTTTTATCATGGCCGGGGAACGTGTGCGCCATTCAAGTCTCTCAAGTATGACTCAACACCCTTACTTAGTCCCTAAAAAAAGTCGACTAGCTACATTGCTATGTGATTGTTATCATATTTATTCCCGTCACGGAGATATTCGTGTGGTACACTCACTAATAGACAGACCATTAGACATTTAATTCGAAGTAGGATTTTCCGTTACCTTACTCGTTACAGATTTAAAGTAGAACCTATTAAACCTCCGATGGCCGACCTACCCCTTTATCGTTTTGAGTCTGGGAAATGCTTTACCCATCCCTTTATCGTTTGGAGCCCGGGAAATGCTTTACCCATACTGACCTGGATTTTGCTGGCCCCTTTAATGTAAAATTGTCTTTACTACGCACCTTTAGATACAATAGAGTATAAATAGCATTATTTATATGCATGGTACCTCACGCCATTCATATTGAGGTGGTAACGGCTCTGACTACAGAGGCTTGCCTTGCTTCATTAGATCAATTTATTTCACGACGTGGATTACCGACCAACGTCTATTCAGACCAATGTAATAATTTTCGCGGCGCCGCTCGAGAAATATCCAAAATTTCTAAATTTTTTAGAATGTCTAATCCGGATGTCGCCCATTATTTAGCCAGCAGAGGTATAAAGTGGTGCTTTAATCCTCCCTACGCACCCCAAAAGCGCAAAATACCACTTAAAACGAATAGTAGGCGACGCTTCCTTCTCCCTTGAAGAATTTATTACTACTATGACGAGGATAGAAGGTATTCTAAATTCTCGCCCCTTTTGCACACTTTCTGCTTCACTGGACGAGGGGGTAATTGATGCCCTTATTCCAGCACATTTCTTCGACCGCTAGTCCTATTTTATCCAGATCTGAGATTGTCTTAACTAAAGTTCCCGGTAGCAGACTTAATCGCTGGCAGTTTGTCCAATAATTAGTTCAGTCGGTTTGGAGGCGCTGGTCAAAAGAATACCTTCACATTTTTTAACATACACCAAAATGGACCACGCCCGCGCAAAAGTTTCAAGTGGGAAATGTTGTTTTTTACCACACTCCTGAATCCCTATCACCTATTTGTTGGCCTTTGGCAAAATAGTATAGCTGATGCCGGTAGAAGGCGGAGTTGTCAGAGTCGTACGACTTAGGACACTTTCTGGTGAAAGGGGGCACACTGTTGACAAAGTCATACCGCTCCCTCTTCAATAGTTACATTAGCACATTATTCAGTTTACATTTTTTTTATGTATAGCAAACGATGTTTTTGTTACTTTTTCCCCTTTTTTGGTTTTGCTTTTATTTAAACAAAATTATCATTTTGGGTGGGGAGTAAGTTAGAAATATTAGGCGGTTTTATCAAAACTGTGCATAACGTGAAAGGTACTACCCGTCTTATTATCTACAACAATAAAATAAACATTCGTATTCAATACTTTGTAACGTATGGTATATGCACGGCCGTGTGCGCCACATTTGCTGTTCGTACCTTCTTAATCTTCTTTGGGAATGAAACCACTCATAGTTTATAAAATCTATTTTATTTACGTTTCGATCCATGACCTAGGATCGTTGTCAAAATAATAAAAACTTCAAGTTTGACGTTTATGACATATATTGAAGGTTACTTTGATTTATTGATGTTTGAAATATTTGGTTTGAGCAAAAATTTTTAAAGTTTAAAAGAATGATTGCCTTCAATTTGTGTTGCGACCTGGGATCGACTTTCCTATGGTAGCCAATACGCTTAACGTGAAATCAGCTGATTAATTTTTATTGGTGAATTTTATATAAATTCAATAATTTGGGAAACATTTTTTAACATGTTTCTATTTATACAATTGAGAGATTTCTGATTTTATGTCTTATTTTACCGAGATTCAGTGAAGGGGGTTAAGCAACCTGTGGCTACCAAGATCCCCCAACATTTATAATTTGCCGAAATAATAATTTTCTAGTTAATATGCTTATTGTTATGTAATTAGTTATTGTATGTATAAATAGAAATCATGTATGTAGGCTGTATTTCATGTTAATATCGCAAGGAAAACCCAGGAAAAACTTGCAATGCTACCTAGATATTGTGGGCATTTGATCTTCATTTGTTATTTCTTTTGTTATTTCTTTTAGTAATGGAATCCATTGTTTACTGAAAGTCACGGATTCGTTTGCAACGCAGTTATTTTTATGTAAGGTTATATAAGCAGCTTCTTTGATTTTGCGTTTTTGGTGGTTTTCTTCTTTGTCGATAATTTTTGCATCTTCCCATTTTATTTTATGACTGGAGTCCCATGCATGTTGGCAAATCATGGATTTTTCAAATTTTCTATTTTTTATATATGATTTATGTTCTCTTAATCGAACTTCAAATGGTCTGGAAGTTTCTCCTATATAAAACTTATTACATTCGCACGGTATTTTGTAGATACAGTTTTTTGAATTTTGTATTGCGTTTTTGGGTTTTGTTTTTGTTAATTGTGCTCTTAGTGTATTGTTAGTTCTAAATACTGTTTTAATTCTAAATTTGTTTTCTATTCTTTGAATTTTTCGGAGAATCCTTTTATGTATGGTATTGAGAGCATTTTGTGGTGTGTATCGTTGTTTTGTTTTCTTTTCTTTATTTTTAGGGTTTTTATTCATTTCTTTCTCTATTATTCTTTTAGGATATTTGTTTTCTATTAGTGTACATCTGATTAGGTCTTTCTCTTTCTTTAAAATTTCTTCGTTTGATGATATTAATTTTGCTCTATCATACATGGTTTTGATAATTCCTCGTTTGACACATTGTGGGTGGTTTGAATCGAAGTTTAAGTATCTGTTTGTGTGCGTTGGTTTTCTATATACCGATGTATTAATTGTTGTATCGTTTTGTTAACTAGAATATCTAAAACGGAAGTTTTCCATGTTGTTCTAATTCATATGTGAATTTAATAGTTGGTTCTATTTCGTTAATTGACTGTATAAAGTTTTTAATTAATTCTATATTATGAGGCCAAATAGCATAAACATCATCAACGTATCTCCACCAGATCAATGGTTTCAATTCTTGTGTGAATATCACATCTTTTCGAATTCCTCCATGAATATATTACTGAAGATTGGGGATAGTGGACTTCCATTGCCATTCCGAAGCTTTGTTTGTAAAATTGATCATTTATTTGAAAATATGTGGTATTTACGCATAAACCAAGTAATTCCATAATCGATGATATACTTAGTTTTGTTCTTTCTTTAAGATTGCCATCTTTTTCGAGTTTGTTTTTTATAATATTAAGCGTTTTGTTTATAGGGACATTTGTAAAGAGATTTACCACATCAAAGCTTACCATTGTGTGTGTATTTTCAATTTTTATGTTTGATAGTTTTTCTAAAAAGTGTTGGTTGTTTTTAATGAAAGAATCCGTTTTGCCTGCTAATGGATTTATAATTTTTAGTATTCCCTTGGCGGGGTCTCAATTTTTTGAGCTACTACATTGAAGACATCTTTGCAAGTGTTGGGTAAGTGTTTACACTGTTCCGATTTATTGCATCTTTATTGTCGAAATTGTAAAACTTCAGCATTTATTATTATTATCAATTTAGTTTTTACCAATCAGTCCAATCAGCTATCGAAAATGTGCACATGATGAGCGATCTAAAAAAAATCAAAATGCAGAATTTTTACATCCATTGCTTATCAAATACAAATATAATCGCAATGGGTATTGATGCACCTGATGGTTAAACGTTTCGTAAAAAGTCATTCGTAATATCACCATATATGAATAAAATCTAAGATGATGAAGTTGATGACGTACTAAAACTAAAAGTGAGAGACCAATGTACGAGTCCGTGTTATAGTCCAGTTTTGCTAGTAAAGAAGAAAACTAATAGTGAATATAGTTGTGTCCTGATGGTAGGAGATTGAGTGACGTTACCGTACACAATTCGTACCCGGTGTCATTGGTGAATAGGATATTGAATTTATTAAGAACGTTAACTACATTTCTATACGATCTTAAAAAAAGCTTCTGGAAGATCTCCTTCTCAAAACACTTTTATTGTCACACAATGAAGTCAGTTTAGGTTCGTGATAGTTCCGTTTGGAATTAAGAACGCTGTGGTTACACAGCAGCGTTTAGTTGATACTATTTCTGGCCTACAGTTTGAGCGTAATGCATTTTGTTATTTGGATAAGCTGCTGCTGTGTTTGAGGAACATTTGAACTGATTAGGTAAATGATGTTAAGCTGCGTCTCAAAGATGCTAAACTGACTACAAATTTAGAATAATATAAATTTTTTAAGTAATTTTTAAATATCTTGGATTTATAGAAGGTTCCAATTCTCTCCGGACCGATCCTGATAAGGTTACCGTCATGACAAATTTTCCATGTTCGCAAAAAACGCCTACAGTTAAGCGCTTCATATGAATGTGCAGCTGATACCGCCGTTTCATTAGAGGTTTCTCTTCTTTAGTATCACCGATTAATGACTTGATCAAAAAAGAGAAAGGTCAAGCAATAGTTTCGAATCTGGGGGCAGACTTCATTTTTACGAATTAAGGGAGTTTTAGTTTCCGCTTCGCTTCTCTCACAGTCAGATTATTCCTCTCTTTCTAGAATGCCGTTGGACTGTTTTCCTTCTATACATTGAGAAGAAAAAAGCGCATTATTTCTTATGGTAGCAGGACACCTACTCATACGGAACGTAATTACTCAATCACACAGAAAGATTGCTTGTCAGTGATTTTTGTTATTGAAATGTCCCGTCTGTGGGCAGAAGGAACTCGTTTTATGATAACTGCAGACTATTTCTCACTTCTGGCAGTAAATAATATACAGAGTCTAACAGGAAAACTTGCTCGCTGGGCAGTTTGTTTAAAACAGCATTTTTCCAAATTATTACACCGGAGGAATAAATTTAACGTTCTCTGTCACTGTTTTTGTAGTACGCTTGCCAATACAGATGCGGTCGTTAAAATTATAAAAACTAAAATGTATTATTTCGATCCGCGGCGTGTGACCTTATGAAAGAAAATTATTGTATCACCTCATGAGTACCCACAGTAAGAAGTTGAGAAAAATATAATTGTCAAATTTCCGTCTTCTCATTTGCTCTTAACATCGAATATTACCGAGTAAAAAAACTAGTTCCAAAACATCAGTGAGAAAATATCACAAGATCATTTTGTGATCCTCCTATCGCAAGACGCTTTTTCTTTACAAAACCATGTCTGTGTCTAAAATACTTAAGATCATCTGATAAAACTTTTTTTATATTTCTTTTGGCTACAAGTTGTTCAATATGTTATACGAGGATAAGGTAAAAAGTTCTAAGCCTGACACAGAGATGACGTTGCAATCAGCAAAAATTTGTGCTTCCCGCCTGCGTGCACATGTCATTAGTTCGTGTGACAAGTTTCAACTTGCTATCTCAAGTAGTTTGTTTACACGAATTTTTCCAAGCAGACGTCTTATGCGTGTTTCCTTAAGATGGATAAACTTGAAAATCGTGAGGTCATAAAATTCTTCGGTTTGGACGGACTAACCCCTCAGAAAATTCATCCAAAGTTAACAAAAGTTTGCGGCGGCTCTGCCCCTTCCATGTCAACCGTTAAAAAGTGGGCAGCTAAATTTAAGCGTGGCAGCACGTCTCTCAAAAATGACCCACGTGATGGACGACTAAAAATCGTATCCACGCCGGAAACGATCGAAAAAGTGCATGATATCGTATTAGACGGTAGGCGAGTGAAGGAAAAGGAGATGGCTGAGGCTGTAGGGATATCGGACGAAAGGGTGCGAAACATCTTACACAAAGAGTTAGAAATGAGAAAACTTTGCGCAAGATGGGTGCCGCATTTGCTGAATGTTGATCAAAAGCAAATGCGAAAACGAGTTTCGCAGCAATGTTTGGTCCGGTTCAATAGAGACCCTAACGATTTTGTGTTAGATGCCAAAATTCGCGAGAAAAGGCCTGGCTTGAAGAAGAAAAAAATCATCTTTTACCAACACAACCGCACTTTTACAAAAGGGTGCGTTGGCGATAGGAAAATTGACGGAATTGGGGTACAACTTGTTCGGCTATCCCCCTATTCTCCTGATTTGGCGCCCTCAGACTTCTATCTGTTCCCAAACTTGAAGAAATATGTTTGTAAGAAGCGCTTTTTGTCTAATGAATAAGTCGAGAGGGCCGTAGACGAATATTTTCACAGCCTTCCAGACTCTCACTTCCGGGAAGGAATACTGATGTTGGGGAAACGCTGGACCATATGTGTTGAAGTTAAGAAGGATTGTGTCAAAAAACAAAATAATTTTTTTTATTGAAAATTGCAGTCTTTCATTGTAAGACGAGAACTGTTCACCTTAGCCTCGTATCTCATACGTTGTTTTACTTTCAGATCAAAAGATGTATCAGCGTGATTTTGTTCTAAATGAAATATTTCCTCTTTATTTGAAGTTTTTTAGTTCCCCTTAGGTTAAACTTTTCATCTTGATGCTGAGGCGCCATATGCGTTAGGTTTATCGAATTTTAATTAAATATAACAGCCCCTGCTTTTTGTTCCAAATGAAATCTTTTCTTTACACTTGAGGTTTTACTGCATCTCCCCTTAGGTCGAACTTTTCGTCTTGATGCTGTTGCGCCCAATCCATTAATTTTATTTAATTTTAATTCAATATTACAACCCCTATTTACATACGACGCACTCATATCTCTGCAGGAATAGACCGGGAGTTTAACTCGCAAACATTTTTTATTGTTGTTCCACTCCTTCCCTTAGGCTAACCTTGGAATATTTATATTCCAGGAAAGAAAAAACACCAACCTGAAATGAGCCGTTCTCTTGAACAAACTTAACAGTATACTAATATACAACATAATTGCAATGGATGTTTATACATCTTATGCTGGACCGTTTTGGTAAAAAAAAATTCGTAAATGTCACCTTATATGAATACAATTTTAAATGACAAAATTGATAACATGTTCAAATTAATAGTTATAGAACCGTGTATGATGCCATGTAGGCATCTACTCGTACGGAATGAAATTACTCAGGCAAAGAGAAAGATTGCTTGGTCTTTGCAATTGCGGGATTCCGCCTATGCGTGGAAAGAACCCGTTTTACGATAGTTACAGTCAATTTCTCGCTTCTATCGCTAAGTAACATATAGAATGCAACAGGAAAACTTACTTGCTGGCAGTTCGTTCAAAACAACATTCTTTGAAATTAGTGCACCGGAGGGATCAATTTAAAGTTGCTTGCCTCACTGTCTTGGTAGTGCGCTTCCCAATACAGATCCGGCCGCTAATATTATAGAAATTAAAATGAATGATGGACGATTTCAATCTGTTATGGCCTTACGAAAGAAAATTATTTTTTCATTGAATGATTACCCACAAAAAAGGGTTGAGAAAAATGTAATTGTCAAATTACTGCCTTCTCATTTGCCTTTAACATCGAATATTACCAGGGTGAAAAAATTAGTTCCAAAGCAACAACGTAAAGATATCACAAGATCATTTCATGATCCTCTACCACAGGACATTGTTTTTTACAAAACTATGTCTCGTGTATAAAATACCTAAGATCACCTGGTGAAACATTTTTATATTTTTTATTGGACACAAATTGTACCCTGCATGTTATATTTAATGCATTATTTTACTTTCAGGTCAAAAGAGGTATCAGCGTGTTTTTGTTTCAAATAAAATCTTCACTTTACTCTTGAGGGTTTACTGTGTCTTCTCTTAGGTTGAACTTTTCGTCTTCTCTTAGGTTGAACGCTTCGTCTTAACTCTATCTATTTCGCTTTATCCGTTAGTTTTATTCAATTTTTAATTCAATAAAACGACCTCTGCTGTTTGTTCTAAATGAAGTCTCCTTTACACTCGAGTTTTTTTTGCGTTTTCTCTTTGGCTGAACTTCTGGTCTGGACATTGTGGCGCCCTATCCGTTAGTTTTATTCAATTTTAATTCATCTGATGCTGAACGGTTTCGTAAAAAAACCATTTTCTAAATATTCACGTATATGAATAAAATTTTAAATGATACAAGTGATGACATGTTAAAACTAATAGTTATAAAACCTTGTATAAGACCGGGGTGCAATCGTGTTTTGCTAGTGAAGAAGGAAGCTAGTAGTAGATATCAGTTGTGTTTTGATGGTAGGCTATTGAATGACGTCACCGTGCACGATTCGTACTTAATGCTAACAGTAGGTAAGATATTGAATTTATTGAGGAACGATAACTACATTTCTATCCTCCATCTTATGAAAAACATCTGGCTGCTACGTTTGAGGAACATTTGAATCTGTAAAATGACATTAACCTATGTATCAAAGATGCTAATCTGACCATAAATTAAAAAAAGCGCAAAATTTTAAAGGAATGGCTTAAACTTCTTGGATTTATAGTAAGTTTAAATTCTCTCCGGGCCGATCTTGAAAACGTTTCGGCTATAACAAAGTTTCCCTGTCCGCGAAATACGACTGATGTTAAGCGCTTTATTGGAATGTGAAGCTAGTACCGTCGTTTTATTAGAAATTTTTCTTCCTTGGTGTCGCTGATTAATGCCTTTATCAAAAGGATGAAGAAAAGTCAAATAAAGGTTTGGAACACGGAGACGGATATTTCATTTTTACGTTTTAAGGAAGCTTTAGTTTCCGCTCCGCTACTCTCGCAGCCCGATTATTTGTCTCCTTCTGTAATAGAATGCATTGTTAGTTATGTTGGACTTGGTGCCGTTTTTCTGCTATGCATTGATGGAGGCGGCTCTGTGGGTTAGTTGGCTTGCGTATGACTATTAAGCCCAAGGTCCTGGGCCCAATTCCCGACACAGTCCACTTGAAAAATGTTAGGCGAGCATTTTGCTCAAAAATACGTCCTAGTTCGGATGAAAGATAAAATGTAGGTGTGGTGTATGATTGTTGTCACGCGCGTTAAAGATTCCGACCTTGCTCGAAACAGCAATGGTTCGGCAGAATACTAAATTTTCATTTAAAGATACTCACTTCCAGCCAAACCATTGGAAAATCAAATGTAGTATACATTGGAAGAGAAGAGCTTACTATTTCTTATAATAGTAAGGCACCTATTCGTACGGAACGTCACTATTCATTCACAGAGAAAGAGTGCTTGAGAGTGACCTCTGCGATTGAGGGATTCCGTCTTTAAATGGAAGGAACGCGTTTGACGGTAGTTACAACTCGACTCTATCGGTAGATAACATACAGAATTCAACAAGAAAACTTACTCTATGGGTAGTTCGTTTAAGACGACATTATTTCAAATTAATATACTGAAGCTGAAATGTAGTACTGTCGTTCACAGTCTTAGTAGTGCGCTTCCCTATACAGAATAAGCCGTTAATATTATAGATACTTAGATCCGTGGTATGTGACCTACCAAAAAAAAATTATTTTCTCACTTGATGATTACCCACAGTGAAAAGTGAGGAAGATGCGATTTTCAAATGTATGCTTTCTCATTTGTCTTTTACATCGAATATTACCGAGTGGAAAAAATTGTTTCCAAAACATCAACGTAAAAATATCACCAGATCTTTTCATAATCCTCTCACCGCAGGACACTTTGGTTTTTACAAAACCGTGTCTCATGTCTAAAATAAATAAGATAACCTACTGAAACATTTTTATATTTTTTTTGGGCACAACTATTGTCCTATATATTATATTTAATGCATTGTTTTTCTTTCGGGTTAAAAGACCTCGCGTGTTTTTTGTTTTAAATAAAAATTTTCCTTTGTACTTAAAGGTTTTCTGCGTTTTCTCTCTGGTTGAACTATTCGTCTTGACGTTGTGGCACCCTATCCGTTTGTTTTATTCAATTTTAATTTAATATGACATCCCCTATTTACACACGTCTCACTCATACCTCTGCAGGAGTAGACCCCGAGTTTAGTTCGCGTACATCTCCTTTCTGTTCTACTATTTTTACCCTCTAACATCATTCCCTTAGGCCAATCTCGGAATATTTATTTCTCAGACAAGAAAAATACACCAACCTGAAATGTAGCGTTCTCCTGAACAAATTCTGTATATTTAAGTTTCTTATAGGAAACTTGCTAAATTACACTTAGCAGGGTACTAATATATTAATGGTAATCGCTTTTCTGCGCTGTTATGTTTTAGAAGTAAGGTGATTATTGCCTTCGTCCGTGTAATTGTATTTAGTGATTTCTTAATAATTAAGCTAAACTCTCTTAAACTTCCACTTTCAGTTATTACTGTACATCCATTAGTTAAGCGTCTGCACTACTGCAGATTGCCTTAGCATTTTAAAAGAGCACTGAATTATTTATGAATGTCATCGTCTCTAAATTGATGGTGTAATAATAGTACATCAATCCGAAAACCGGTTGGACAAACATTAATTTTGGTACTGCACTACGTGTAACTACCAACCTTTTAAAAATACTTTAGGAAACTGGGTCAAATTGTTTTCAATGAAAACACGCTCGGCGTATATGCAAATATAACATGTCTGTATGAGTACATGTAAGCACTGAAAAGGTATTGCTCGTTCTGCACAACGTATTTATTGAAATTTTAACTCTAGAAACCTACTCCAATAACAAACTTTCGGCATGTGAATATGCTAGACAAATTCCAAAATGTCAACCATCGTGAAGTTGTGTAGGAAGTGGAGTTTATCCAAACCAGATGTATCAAATACGAAATACCACATCAAAATCAAAGCACTTACTAGCATTCACGTTAAGGAAACGTTATGAAATTGCTATAAATATGAAAGGGAAAACCTAAAATTCGTTTTCCAATTTCCTTATTTGGTTACAATGATTTATAATTTAAAAATAAGCAGCAAGTATCAGTTTCGTTAAATTGAACATTGTTTAAATTATTTATGTAACAAACTATTTTTTACATGGGTTTTTCTAAAGCATCACCTTTAATAAATTCGTTGTTTATTTGGTGGCTGAGGAATTTCTGTAAAAGGGAGCACGTAGAGCCTTTGAAATGTATTTGATTAATGCTTGAGGTTTTTTTAACTACAAATTTGGCATATTGCTCATTGTTTAGGCTGCTTAAGGGTTTTTGGGAGATTTAAGACACGTATTTAACTTAGAATTTCCAGAGGAATCCATTTTTTTTTAATTTTTGAAATCTGTTTAATCCCTGCGGAATAACAACTCTTTCAACATGCGAACTTCAAAAATTTTGCACATTTGAATTTAACTCTATGTATTGCTGGAGTCTTTTCAGATACCTAAGCACGTATTTTTTAATCTACAATTTTATAATGAATTGAAATCGTTTCAATTTTTTCAAATTGGAGCAACCCTTGCCGAGTGTTATAACTTTTACACCTAGATTTCGATTTATTTTTAAAGATTGTTATATAAACTCTACACAACTAACCGAATTTAATCAAGTTTAATATACTAGCGTCTTGTTGTGAATGGAACCAAATTGTCGTGTGATTACTCTAATGCGACGTAAGTTACGTTTTGGGCCTTAAAAACTGCTTTTTTAAAAACTCTTCTTCCAAAAACTCTTGTAACAAATATTTATTTAACAGAAACTACATTTGGAATTTTGACAAACTATATAAATTTATACTAAGTCGAAATTAATAATAATTGAAGTTAAATTAGGGCGAGTAGCCTGAACTACCAACAATGTAAAAGCTGAGAGGTTCGAGACTGACTGACTGATTTGGGGCTCCGGGGGTATTTATGTTGTCCTTGCCCTTCACATTTCTGTGGGAATTGCAGAACTCATGTCTCCTTATTTCTTTATTCAATTCTATTATACAATGTAACAATCTTAATTCTAATAATTGCTGTTTCTTAACCGTCTGTGACCTGCAGCTGCAGTATCACTTACGTCTGGAATACAATGTATTCACATCCGTTCTCATAACTTGCTTTTAATTAACCTATTCTTTATTCATTCTTGAATTAGAATGTTGCATTTAACTTAAGTTTCTTAATAATTTATATTAAATTATACATATATTGATGTGGGGGATATGTAACTCCTTCCGACGTAGATGAAAAATTAAGAGTTTTGTTTAATTTCTAAAATTGTCCCTAAGGGTACATTTATTGTTTCTTTATTTACCTTTGTTTCCTTATGACTAAAATTTCTTTCTCTATTCTTATATCTAAGATACATTTTGTACAATACATGCATTGTTAGTAAAATGAATACATTAATTAATAAAATTGTCCAAACACTTATGTTATCATAATGTAATTTTGGCACTTTTAACTCACTTAAGTGTTCTTTGTAGTAGTCCATTAGTTTTATGATGTGGCTGAGATCGTTTAACTCTAGGTGTTCTAGTTGCATGAGTTTCTTGATTATTTCGTCGTCTTCGGGTTTTGTAATCTTGAATTGTAGTTCTGGTGAATTTGCGAATTTCTTGGTTACTGTTGGGTCTTGATATACTCGAATTATTTCGTTCTTCAGTTTTAGATAACAGTCTTCCTTAAGGGTGATTACTTTGCTTAATATTAGTGCTAGATTGTTTTCGTATTGGTTGCAGTGGGCGGTTGCTATTACTTCTGTTGGAAATACAGCAATCCATTTGTTTTCCGTAACTTTTGAGTTTTCATATCGGTGATTTGTACTGGTTTTGCTTCACAGTTGTCGTAATGATTTGAAAATCTTAATAATTGTATTTTGCAAAGGCTGTCTACTTGAATAGTTGATGTTGTTAATGATTGGCATAAATATTGACTTGGTGTTACTTTGTTACATTTTTCGATCGTGTAACCGTATCTGAGTTCATTTAAGGAAAGGAACTTGGTTTTAGGAATGATAATTTGATACCTGCTAGTAATTTTCATGGGGAAAGCAAATATATGATAATAATTGTAAGTGTTACTTTCTACTATGTAAATTTCTATTAAAAATATGATTTCGTTGTTCTTTACATAGCCTTTCACTATAGCTATTTTTTCAAATATGAGAATGTTTGAAGGGTAATTTACTGTTAGTTATAAATGATCTAATTCTTAATCATTCTTTTAATAAGTCAGTTGCTTCTATGATACTAGAATGTAATGTATTTAATTTTGCAAATATTACTGCATTTTCTAATGTGTCTAAAATTTGTTGAATTAAAGTAGAGGTTGATATTATTTGCGTGAATATTGTATTGAATCTAATTAAGTCTCGCATTCCTAACATTGTTGTTTGCATGTTAGTTTCAAGGGTTTGTATTCTAATGGATATGCTATCTAGATTTTTTTTACTAGCTTTCTTAACGTATCGTTGAATTTTATTACAGTTGATTGGGTTAGAGATATTTGACTTCTAATAATGGTTTTTATGTCGTTTTGGTTTTCAATTAATTGTTGTATGGCGTTGTCACCTCGTTCTGCATCTTGACTGTCTAAATTGCCTGTGATAGCTTTTATTATGTTACCTAGTCCGTTAATAACCCCTCTTTTTGGTCTTGTAATTTATTCTGTTGGTATTAATCTATTAAATGTATCTTCTATGTTTCTTAAAACGTTTTCTATTATACTGTTGTAATTTAACATTTCTATCGCGATTCTTTTCCAAATTTGGCTGTGTTCATTGATCGTTTCAGTCTGTTATAGTTGTCTCTAACTATGTGGAACTCTTGTTTTAATTCTGTTAAATCAAAGTTTTGTGCGAACGTCCAATAGTCTAATGTATTTTGCATACTTCCCAATTTTACTGGTAGTATATCGGGGTTGTTTTTAATGTCTTCAATTAATATATCGTTGTCCGGTAAGGGTGATAGCTGTCCATCTGAAATTACATGGTGTCTTAGGTTTTTCAAATGAATATATATTATTATTTTTCCATTGTCTACTACGGCTATATTTTTGTCTGATAGTTTTTTGATTTTAAACGGGCCTAAATTTCTGGAGGCCGGTTTGTGTCTTTTACTTTGAAAGTTCTTCTCGTACACGGTTTGTCCTATTGAAAATTTATTTATGTCGGTATTCTTGTTGGGGGTCGTTGTAATACGTTCTTTGTCATTATCTAATTTATCTTTTACCTTATCATAAGTTATTTTTAGTTTCTCCTTATGGTCTTTAGAATACTGTTGGTATACTTCTTTGTTGTAATGTATGTCGTAAGGGTTGCGGGAATCTGAATGTCCTAATGTTAATTCTAGAGGTGTAAAATTTGTTGATGAGTGGATGGTGTTATTGTAAGCAATTAGTACGTATAACATTAAATTGGTGATGTGCTCTTTCTTGTAAGTTAATCTTAATAATCTGATCTGGGTTAGGTGTAATCTTTCAATTAATCCGTTTGATTCATGGTAATTTTCGGTTATAAAATAAATTTTTATTTTATGAAGTTCTAGGGTGTTTTATATCGTTTCATTTCTAAATTCGCTGCCATTATCTAAAGTTATTGTTTCGGGTGTGCCATAAAATGTAAAATATTGTAAGAATCCTTGGGTTACGTCGATGCTATTTTTGGAAGTGTTTTAATCGCTTGACCTACTTTGGTGAATGCGTCTACAATCGTTAAAAAGTTTTGTGCTTCTACTACTAGAGTGTCGGCATGTAATTTTTGAAAAGGTTTGTCGAGTGTTTTGGTTAACATTAAGGGTATTTTTGGGGGTGTTCTGTCGTATTTTGCTTAGTCGCATAATTCGCATTGGTAAATAAAGTCTGTGGTTAGTCCTTTCATATCTTTAAAATAGTATCTTCTCATGAGTTACTTTAGTGTTTTACTGATTCCACGATGGTTGGCTTTGCCATCGTGTTGATTTCTAATTACGTCGTTTATGTCGTCAGGGTCGTCTAAGGTTATTAATTTTCTTGTACATCTAATAGTTTCAAGGCCAGAGTTATTAAATAATTTAATATATAATTCTGAAAATCGTCTGTATAAATGTTCGGTGGCGAAATAAAAGTAAAATCGTTTTTTTTCGTGGGTATATTATTTTAGAATTTTAATTATTTGTTCCTCATTATCGTCCTTAGTTATTTGGATTTGGTATATTTTCTTGTTGTGTATTTTTGTGTATTTTACGGGATTGGGGTTGGTTAAACTTTGGTAATTATAAATTGATTTGGTTTTATATCTATCGCTTGGTTTAATATTTTAATGGCGATTTTTGGATATTCGTTTTGTGTTGAGTGAATGGTGTCTATTTCTTCGGGGTATTATCATATTTCTGTTTCGTCTACGTTGCCTATAATTGATTCTGTTTCTATTGTGTTGAGTTGTATTCTGCTTAGGGCGTCTGCGTTATCGTTATAAATTCTTTCTTTGTATATAATTTCGTAATCATATCCTTCTAGTCTAATTCTCCATCCCTGTAATTTTGAGTTTGGTTTTTTGGCTTTGCATAGCCATACTAATGGTCTATGGTCGGTGCATATGTAGAATTTTCTTCCGTAAAGGTATGGTCTAAAATATTTCGTTGCCCAAATTATTGCTAATAAATCCTCTTCTAGATGGTGCTGTACTTCTTTTCCGTTGCGTTTGGGTTCTAGAAACGTAGCTGATTGATTTATCGCTACCTACTTTTCCTTGACTCGGTACTGCGTCTAGTGCTACGTTTGATGCGTCGGTTGTCAATATAAATGGTTTCGAAAAGTCTGGGTATTCTAATACAGGGTGATTCGTGAGTATACATTTAATTTTTTCTACGGCTTTAATAAATTCTGGAAAGTGTTCAATTTTATTTCCTTTCTTTAAACAGTTTGTTAGGGGTTTGGTTATCTGTGCGCAACCTTTAATGAATTTGCGGTAATAACCACTGAGTACTAAAAATCTTTTGATTTCTTTTGGGTAAGGGGTAATTTAGTACTGAGTTTGCCTTGTTTGGGTTTGGCATAACTCCTCGTGGGGTTATTATGTGTCCTAAAAATGATACTTCTTTTTGTAAAAATTCGCTTTTATTTAGTTGAACTTTAAAATGTGCCTTTCTTAGCCTTTCGAAAACTTCTCTAAATCTTTCAATGTGTTCTACTAGTGATGTTGAATATACTATTATATCGTCTAGGTACACAAGACATTTTTCGTTGTGTATTCCTCGTAAAATGTTATTCATGACTCTTTGAATGGTGGCGGGTGCATTCTTGAATGCAAATGGCATTCGTTTGTATTCGTAGTGTTCTCTAGGTGTGTTAAATGTGGTTTTCACTGTCTTTCTCGTCCATCTCTACTTGGTGATATCCTGATGCGAGGTCTAATGTTGAAAAATATTGACACTTTCCTAATTTATCAGAAATCTCGGTGACATTGTGTAGTGGGTATTTGTCGTCTACCGTTTTTTGTTTAGCTTTCTATAGTCTATAACCATTCGATATTTTCGCTTGCCTGAGGCGTCTAATTTCTTTGGTACTATTAATACAGGGCTGCTCCATGTTGAGTTCGAGTGTTGGATTATATCCTGCTGTAATAAATCTGTTACCTGTCTATCTGCTTCTTTTTGGCTTGCCTGAGGTAGCCTGTATGCTTTGGTAAAAATTGGCTAATTGTCTGTTAATTCTATATTGTGTTTGGCCGTGTTAGTAAAGGCTAAAGGTATTCATTCGCAATGAAATATATCGCTGTATTCAAAACATAAGTCTTTAGTTGCTCTCTCTTCTTCGTTATTGATGTCGTTATTGAAAGAAATGTTAATTAGATTTGCTCTTAACATGCTGTCGTGTTTTATAGGGTTGTAATCATTTTCTGAGTGTTCGTCTGTTTCCAATTCGTTAAAATTCACTTCTTCCACATTAATTGGGTTTGTAAGAGATAGTTCTACGGGGTAGTCATTTGAGTTTAGAATTGTTGTAGTGGCGTAATTATCCTTTATTTGTATTAATGCTGTAGGTGTTTCTACTCCGGGTTGGAATGACATGTGGTTTATAATGCCTACGTCGTTTATTGAATTAACTAAAATTTTTATTTGTTTCTTTGTACGGGGTTCTATCATGTATTTTTGCTCGGTTTGGGTATTACTATTTTGGAATTTAATGGGAATTTGTCTGTGTTTTGTTCTTAATAAGCGGTTTTTTATGCCGATGTTTGCTCCTAATTTTCTTAGAAGGTCCATTCCTATTAGTCCGTCGTATTTGTCGTTAAATTCAAAAATGCAATATTTGTTTCATTCTTACGTTGAAAGTTTTTGGTAATGGTATGTTCGCTATGAATTGATGTAGTGTCGTTTGAAGGGCTGTTTTAATTTTAAAGGGTTCTCTTTCTACAAAATCTAAATAGTGTTTCTTTACGGTTCGGGGGCTAATTAGTGTCTTTGAAGATCCAGTATCGATTAATAATTTAAGTTCTGCGTGGGGTATTTCTATGTATCGCAATATTTGTTGATTGATGATATTTAAGTTAATTATGTTTCGTCGTATATAAATCAGTCTATCTGAAAATTTGACCACGCATTTTCTTCGTCGTCCTCTTCGTAATTTTCACAGGGTTCGTCGTTTGTAGTTTTCTAAGTGATTTGGTTCATTTTTTTCTACTGCAGTTTGTGTAATTATTTCTGTCATTATTATTATTAAACTCTTCGACTTCTTGGTGAAGTTTTGTTTTTGCTTATAATTGAGTTTGATTTGTGATATTTTTGTATATTGTCTGGTTTTACCAGATGAGGTGCCCATAGGAGTTGGTTTGTAATAATTGTTCGGGTTGTTATTTGTCATTGGTGTGTATCTGATGGGGTTTGCGCTGAATGCTTGCCTTGGTTGGTTTATGTGTTGGTTAAATCTTGGTGAAAATGTGGGTTTTGTAAAATTTGAGTTGAATGTTGGTCTCGGAAATTATTTAAATTGATTGTTGAAGTTTGTGTTTTTAAAATTTGTCTCGCGGCTTGTATGGTTTTTATCGGTAAATAGCTTTTATTTGCGTTAGGGTTACATAGTCTATTTCGGTAATACATAACGTTTTCTGCTTCTATGATCATATTCATTGCCTCTTCTAAATTTTGGGGATGTTGGAATCTTATATTGTCTGATAACCGCTTAGGTAGTGCGTTTATGTAGCTGTCTAATGCCATTTCGTCGTACATTTTTGTCATTAATAGTCGGATATTTTGGTCGGGGTTAAAATTTTAGTTTTGTCAGATTTAAACAGTCTACGTCTTGACATTTCATTTCGATTTGATATGGTGATTGGTTATTTTCCATTCTAAGGTTTATTAAATCGCTGATTAGACATTTGATGTATCTTTGATCGCCGAAATATGCTATTAGTATGCGTATAAACTTTTCCCTTGTTTAAGATCATCTCGGGTGGCTATTAGCTTTAGTGCCCTTTCGGTCAGTTTACTTATTACTAGGCGTAAAAGTAGAGCATTGCGTTTGTTGTGTCCTAGTTCGTAAAAGGTCTTTAAGAAGATTTCACACGGGGTAATAAAGTTACCTAGGTGAGCTAGCTTTCCGTTATATTGGGGGATACTTTCGAGATAAATCTTCATGTTTGAACTTATGGTTGATCTAGTAATTTATGGTCGCTTTCAGTTCTAATTAATATCTAGTTTTTGTGTAAATTGAGATTTATTTTTCAGTTTGGTTGGTTACTTTTTCAGTTTGAATTGTATTGGATTATTTAAAGAATCGCTTCAGTAATATTTGATACGTAGTTATACGGTGTTATAATTACATTAAGGAATGTCTGCTTGATAATGGCAAGTCAATTGTTGTAGCCTTGAATTGGTATATTTTTATACTCTGCGGATGTCACAGTTGTTGCGAATTGAGTTTTAATTTTCTGAGTGGTTTTTTGTAGCTAATAGTTTTTTGCAATAATTGCGTTAGAATTTGTACATTTTTTATTTCAGTCCTGCTGAGTAGTTGAGTGTTTGTAATAATCAGTTGCTATATTCGTCTCAGTAGGTGTTGCATTGATAAGTGCATAAAATACTCCTTTATAATTGTACAGACTCGTTATCTTGAATGTCTAATTATAAAGTTTTTTTAGTCTTTGTGTAAGTAAATCGCTGCAGTAAACTGCATAAATGTTTCTTTACAATTAAATACCCTCGTAGTGAAAATAGTTAATTGTAACTTTATAGAGTTGCATTTTCTGAATGGTTTTATATTCTAGTGATGGTTTCCGGTAATAGTTGTATGAGAATCGCGTTAAAAATTTGCACGCTTTGTTTCAACTTGTAATGAGTTAATTTAATAATAGATTACAAGGATGTTTCTACAAGTACGCACTTCTGTCAATTTGTTGCATTAAAGTGTTTAATTTATGGAACTTGATGAAGGTCAAGTTTTGAATATATCGTTTCTGTAATTAATTGTTATAATAACAATTGTGTTTTTTATACATTAAGCTTTCAGTTTTGCTGAATTAAATCGTTTCGTTTTATATTAATAATTCGTAATAATTTGTATTATTTTGCGCATATAAATACGTCTTTTTAGTTCTCTTGTTAAAAATAAGTTCTCTTGTTAAAAATAATTTCTCTTAGTAGATTCTTTGCATAAATGGTATAAATTGCAATAATAATAGTTAGAATTTGTATATAAAAAAACATTTCTTACTAGCGAGCATCAATAATTTGTAAAAGAATAAATTGGTTAGGATAAATGAACTTACATATTTTTCACCGTTGATTTTATTTGTTTTCTTTCTTTCGTTCTTCCAGATTGAGAATTGAAATTTTTGGTCACAAGTTATCCAATTTTTGGATTCCTAGTGGTTTTCTGGATCTTACTGACTGCGCCAGTGACGTTTTGGTCCTTAGGAGCTGCCTTTTTAAAAAGTCTTCTTCCAAAAACTCTTGTAACAAATATTTATTTAACAAAAATTACATTAGGAATTTTGACAAACTGTATAAATTCATACTCGAAATTAATAATAATTGAAGTTAAATGGGGGCGAGTAGCCTGCACTACCAACAATTCAAAAGCTGAGAGGTTCCAGACTGACTGACTGATTTGGGGCTCTCGGGGTATTTATGTTGTCTTTGCCGCACACATTTCTGTGCGAATTGCAGAGCTCGTGTTTGCTTATTTTTTTATTCAATTATATTATTCAGTGTAACAAGCTTAATTCTAATAATTGCGGTTTCTTATCCATCTGTGACCTGCACCTGCAGTATCACTTACGTCTGGAATACAATGTATTCACATCCGTTCTCACAACTTGCTTGTGAACTTTCATTAGCCTTTTCTTTATTCATTCTTGAAATACAATGTTGCATCTAACTTAAGTTTCTTAAATACTCCCTGTATGTTTGTTGTGGTTTGTTTAGTATTCTTCTTAATCTTTTTTGGGCATTAAACCACTCATAGTTTTTAAAATTATCTTAATAATATTAAATTATACATATATTGATTTGGGGGATATGTAACTCGTATTAAAGTGAAATATTTAAAAGGTTGGGTGATCTGTGGCTGTAACTTTTTAAACTAGTAAATTTGGTGATTTGTATTTAATAGAAAAACAAGAGATCATTTCAGTATAAAGCAACAGATCAGGTGAGACAGGTTTGGAAAATGGCACCTTATATACATCAGACTGGTGACAAGAAGAAAATGTTGATTTAGTAAACTGTATAATTTCCTGATGCACTGAAATGTATTACTTCTGTACTTCTGAATATACAATAAAGTCGGAAAGAACCACTCATGGATTGGGGGGGATTAACTGAATTTATTTCGTCTAAACCGTTTTAGTTCCCTGATGCTGTTCAGATAAAGTATTAATTGCGTGACAAAAAGAATGGCTGTCTTTTATATAGCCGCGATATCTCGTCAAACCCAATTACTATATGAAATACTTGCAATCTCATTTATCAAGTAATGTCAATAAACGCCGATACTGACTTTCAATCCCTTTTCTTTTTTCACAAATAAATCTTTTTGTATTTTCAAAAGAAACATGACATACTTTCGATAGCTTTTAATTAAAAATTTAATTTACTTTGATACTGCGGAGCAAATGTTTAGGCATCTTTCTAGCGTCTTTAATAAAGTCAGATTGAAAAAAGATAATGAAAACCAATTTATTTGAATCTATAGGAAACCCCTTTGCGTTTCGTAAATTGATCTTGATTAGGGCCTTTGAAGTGTGTTGCGTATTAATGACATTGCGTCTTTTAAAATTTGAAAGATTCGAATAGATAAACATTACAGTTTTATATATTACGAAGATTAAAGATAAGGTTTCTGATAGGACTAAGGGTATAAAAGGCGACTTGTGCGTGTTTAGGTTGTTTATATCCTTGAAATGGAAAAAAATTAATAAGGCTAAGTCAATACACAATTTTGCTTGTCTAGGTTCAATTAATCTATACATAAACAATTTTACGGGTATTTGCTTACTCTAATTATTGATTTTGCGTCTATTTCCTTTAAATGCAATACACATGAAACATGTCCTTTAACAATTAAAAAAAGCTTTTACTAGTAGGTCTGTCTCATTTGAGTAGTTAGGTCTTTCTAACGCGAAACAAATGAAAATAACTTTATGAAACCAGTGCTCAAAAAGTTTGTTTTTGAAGGGGTATACTTATTTCTCTCTGTAGAATCTATTTTGATGGCCAACTATAAAAACAAACGATGCAACATATTCGACAACATAAGGAGCGAACTGATGCATTTTCGACTTTTAGTGAAACATGTTTCTTTTTCAAAAAATTATGACGAACTCTGTACGTAGGAATGTAGACAAAACGCTTAAATGGTAAAGTTTTGCTTAAAAACGCCGCCAAAATATAAATAAGAGATTTTTTCCTTCTCAAATTAGCCCGCGGACAAAGGAGGTGGAATAAATGGCTAAGCTAAACGGAAACACTCCTGAAAATAAAATAGTTGTTCTGGGTTTAAGACCGCAGGACCGTAAGCAAAGAGTAAGTAATTAAAGATATTAGTAATGGCACGAGGCAAACTGATTTTTAATGTTAGATTAACTAATAAGAAGAAATAATAACTTAGACTTTTACGCAGAGCCTAAATGATCCTTTCAAATCGAGCTAGTAATTGAAAGATGGAAAATATAAAATATCGGCCAGAATTCGAACCCATATCTTTGACTTTCGCGGCCGATTCGTTTACCAATTGCTACACCCGGACGGGTGATGAAAATTGAAAAGATATACAAATCTAGATCATGTACTTAATCGTACATCAACCTAACTTTCAATTACATTTGGCATTTTTGTCAATCATATCTGACAGTATCAAAATTTAGACCTATATCAGATGCAGACAGCAAGCGACACTCAACATCACGACTATGAGCCAACTATTAATTACAAATATCAGTAATTGCATAGGCAAACTAGTTTTCAATGTTATCAGTTAATTAGATGATTATATCTACACATATATGTATATATATATATATATATATATATATATATATATATTGCTGTGAATCATTGAAAAAAGAACCCTAAAACATCGTGTCCCACGTTTCGGGCGTCATAAAATTTACTGCGGTTTGAAATTAAGCCCCAATGTTGGGTTGTCATAAAATTTGCTACGGAAGGGTTCTAGGAAGGGCTCTACTAATTCAGCGTCATAAAAATGCTAGAAAAAATAACTGTTGAGTATCTTTTAAAATGCTCTCCAAATTTCGATACCTCGGCTAGCTCTGCTCACTGCGTCCTCCTAGATACTCAACACGGCTACTCATTCTTCCAACAACCTTTGTAGTTAATAATAAAAAATTAAAAAATATTTCGACAAAAACATACAGCCCTTTTATTCTGCTAACATAAAAGATCAATTCTCACAATTTCAATTTACAGTAAATATTCACGTTACAACATTTCGTACTTCTACTCAAATGGCAAACATTAATCCAAAATCCTCATAATTTTTAAGTACCTCAACATTTCATATTTTATTAAAAGTAGATGGGCCTATCCTCTACCCTTAATTTACTTCCCCGACCTATGTTGAGTTCAGTATAAACCTTGTTATTTCCTCTGCATAAATTTTCGCATTTTCAAATTATACCAAAGACTTCTTACATTGATAAGATATTATTCAAGTATTTACACCCTCAGATTAATAATAGAAAATTGTCTTTTACATGTGTCCATAAAATTAAATTTTATGTTTATAAAAATTTTCACCACAAAAATAATAATCAAATCACTCATAAATCAAAATAACTAAGCACCAGCACAACAGTTTCAATAACAAAAATCGTTACCTGGAATGATCTTTCAGATTACCACCTCCATAGATGACTTTTCACCAGACTGCTTGTACCTGCATTGCTACATCTTACTCGTTTATCCAACTCATTACCAATCTGCAGTCGCCTTTCATCAAACTGCACGTACAATAAACTAAACCACACCTCTTCGTTTAGTTAATGATGCCACCAGCACCCTTGTTTAAAATATCAATGCTTCTACTTACGTAGCATTCAGCTACAATTATTATAATTATTACAATTCAGCCCGTTAATTACTCTGCACCCACTTGTGCGTTATAAACACTTGTAATAATGTTCGGTGGACTGCACTGTACGTGGTATTAAAAGCTAGGATGTTCTTCAAGTTATCATTGAGATGTCAGATGGTAAGAGCGAAATATAAAAGCGAACAATAAGAGAGCGAATCTAACTCCCGCAGTCCTTATATATTCTAAGCCCCACTTAGATTTGCACGTACTTTTGTTAACCCTTCTTTAAAAACCTTCAAACTGCCACATATTTCTAAAAATTTACCGTACAAACATCTAACGAACTTTCAAAAATCGAGAATTTGTCCATTCCACATCCCTTTTACCATAAAAAAACTACGTAGGTTTTCTAACCGTTTAAATTTACCGTGAATCTTATCCTATCTTATTCCCCCAAACAAATCCAATGCACGCCCCTTATGTGCGCGTCTATATCGTTATTGCTGTCCTGCCTTTATAACAACTTTTCCTGTCTTTGTCTTTCTTATTGTACCACTATTATCATGTTGTCTACGGTTAATGCTCCCCTCCTATTTGAAAAATCGATATCACGTAACACAAACCTGTTGCATCTGCGCCTTTCTATTAGCCTCTACAGATATACTTGTTTACCACGCGCTTGAAAGATGTTTGTCATTTGTCCACTTGTTATCTTCATCTCACTTTGTTGCGTCCTAAAGATTCTCTCTCCCTTACTCCTATAGATCTGTTTTTAAAATAGTTGTCTGTTAGTATACACCTTGAGTCTGTCCGTTATCATAATACCTCAAATTGTTGTTTAAACGTTTTCTAGTCTTAACAGGAATTATTTATTTATCTAAGCTCTTATTCCTAAAAAACCTTGACTGTTTCAGCTTGTTTGTACTCTTCTACCTTGTAACTTTTCTACGAATACTTTAATTTATAATTTTAAATAAATGTACTTCGTTTACATTGCCGTACACAGATTAAACTTACATTATAACATGTAATTTTGTCTCAAGTTGAAGCTTTTCAAATAAATTATTGATCTTTACGTACAGGGTGATTAAATAAATAAACGCTTGTCCTATTTACCCATGTTTACACTTACCCGTACACACACACACACACACACACATATATATATATATATATATATATATATATATATATTGTAGGGATTTAAGTATAGGAAGGCCACAGCAATATATTGCTGTGACAATGCCCCGTGTTGGGAGTCACTAAAAGGTAATGCCCTTTTGAGATTGTCGCTGAAAGAGTGATATGAAAATAGTCGCACGTTGTGGCGCCACTAAAAGATTGATGTGGTAAGGCCGCGTTGAGTTGCTGCTAAAAGAGTGACATGAAAATGGTCTTGCGTTGGAAGCGTCGCTGACAGAGTGCTGTGAAAAGCTACTTCTGGTTTGTAAAATTGAAATTGTTCACTTACCTTTGTTTTTCACTTTGCCTGGCCAGCTCAATGAAATTTACGGTGTTTTCAAAATGAAATAAAACGCAGCAGTATCACACAACATTTATGCAATGTGAAATATCTTCTTTCATACAAGAGCATTTACAACATCATATTTCTTTCAAACATAAAATAATTTCTAAGAAGTCTTTGTTACAAAAAAAATTATTGTTGCTTACCTTATTTTACATTTAGAGAATTAAACTTATTTTTTTGAGGATTGTTTACCTGGTTATAAATTATTTCCACGCTGGTAAGATTTGTTTTAGCTAGAAAATCTTCGACTTATAATCTATTAGAGGGCAGAGTATTTTGAACTCTGAACACAAACTCCTGGTAAAAAATCCTTCACACAAAAAAATTATTAAAACTAACTTTAGGTAGATATACAAATACTCTAATATCAGTTACAAATAAATATAAAAAAATACTACTAGCGGAATCCACAAAAGCGCTTCTAATTAAAAACTTCTTATTTGAAATTGATCTCCAAATCGGCTTACAAGTCGTCCAAATTAAAATTCCTGATTTCCTGCAGCAATTATCAAAGTATTTTTTTGAGTTAAATCTTCTTTTCAATTATTTAATACAACTTTAAAGATAGCTCTATAATGAAGAATGTTTGCCTTTTCTGCGTAATTAATAATTCCATTTTTGTATGTAATTTTGGTTTAAAAACATCACTTCAATATTCATTGCAACCTCGCAACTATGTTTTACTGCATACTTCTATAACGCAAGGGCTAGCGCTTTACAATAACATTTCTTAATCTAATTTAAGCGTCGACTGCATCGGATAAAATTTGATGAATGAATTGCCTTCAAAACGATAAGCACTCCTTTATATACAAATTGTCTATTTTCTCCAATTTTACCAGAATAATATCAAACATTACGATGTATGGTTCTCGGAATGCACAATTAGCGTATAAAAAACAAGTATCCTAATAGAGTCCTAGAAGAAAAAATGAATAAAGTCCCAAAAAATAGAAAAAAAGAAAACAGAAACAACGATACGCATCAAAAAATGCTCTCAATACCATACATAAAAGGATTCTCCAAAAAAATCTTAAGAATAGGAAATAAATTGAAAATCAAAACAGTATTTAGAATCAACAATACACTAAGAACACAACTAACAAAAACAAAACCCCAAAACGCAATATAAAGTTCAAGAAACTGCATCTATAAAATACCGTATGAATGTAACAAGTTTTACGAATGGGAAAGTTACAGACCATTTGAAGTTCGATTAAAAGAACATAAATCATATATAAAAAATAGAAAATTTTAAAATCCATAATTTGCCAACATGCATGGGACTCCAGTCATAAAATAAAATGGGAGGGCGCAAAAATTATTTACAAAGAAGAAAACCACCAAAAACGAAAAATCAAAGAAGTTGCTTATATAACCCTACATAAAGGTAACTGCGCAGCAAACAAATCCATGACTTTTAGTAAACAATGGATTCCATTACTAAAAGAAATTAAAAAAATAACAAATAAAAATCTAATGCCCCAATATCTATAGTCAGCGCGCCAGGGGATGTCTCCTGAAAAGAATGCGGAAGTACAGAAATTCTTATAAAGCAAGAGATAATATTTACTTGTATATTACTGCAGTTAAAAACATCGCATTGGATATTAAGTTGTTATCTTCCTGATGTAATTAAATATCGCTTGTAAAAATTTTGCATAAATGCATTTTACGGCTAGATAATAATTCTGCCATGCTATCGCGTGAGCATAAATACTACTGCAAACTGAAACTGCAACTGAAAGAATTCTGAGGTGACAGTTTTTAGTAAGCATTTACTGCGACCAGTTTAAGTTCAAATGACGCATTATATGATCCTCATACCTCATCTTCCGGAGGTATTCTCGTCGCGCGAGAATCTAGATAGAATTGCAAGTTTTTTCTGGGTTTTCCTTGCGATATTAACATAAAATATAGCCCACATACATGATTTATATTTATACATACATAACTAATTACATAACAATAGGCATATTAACTCGGCAAAATTTCGAGTGTTGGGCGATCTTGGTAGTTGCAAGGCTACTTAACCCCTTGATATACCACTAAATATCATGACAATAAGGTAGTTTTTCTATTCAGCTAATTTCACGTTATGCGTATTGGCTGCTTTAAAAGTCGCTCCAAGGGCGCAACACAAATTGAGGCATTCATTTTTCTAAGCTTTAAAATTTTTACCTAATGTATTTAAATCAAACATAATAACTCAAGGTCACCTTCAATTTGTGCCTAAATGTCAAACTGAAATTTTTTTATTATTTTGACAACGGTTTTAATAGCTCTGATTTAATTTTAATTCCCAAAGAAGATTAAGAAAAATACAAAACCAAACACAACGAACATATAAGGAATATAATAACTACCATTCCTTAAGTATTAATGCGTCATCATCTGTTAAACTGTTGTAAGAAATCCACTTTTTATACAAATCGACCTGTTTCATTAAATACTAAACTACTTAAATATGTTCATTAACCCTCCATTTAGTCCAAAAAATTTTAAGTAAACTCTACTTTACTATAGTTTTAATTTGTTTGAAATACTTGACTATGTCAGATATGATTGACAAAAATGCCAAACGTAATTGAATGTTAGGTTTATGTATAGTTGTGTACACGATTTAAATTTGTAAATTTCCCAATTATCGTCATCGGTCTCAGTGGCGTATTTAGTAAACGCATGGTTCCAGCAAAACCAAGATACAGGTTCAAGTCCTGTCCAAGACCTTATATTTTCCATCTTTCAATTACTAGCTTGATTTGAAATGATCATTTGGGCTTTGCATAAAAGTCTAAGTTATTATTTAATCTTATTCCTTGTGTACTTAACTACTTAATATATATATATATATATATATTTATATATATTTATATATATTGCTGTGATAAGGGGTTGTTTAGGGGTGTATTGAGTCGTAAGGGTCGCGAAGTAACTGTAAATAGCAATAGAAATCAGAAAACTGTATTTATTTAGTACAAAAATAAAAAATTCGCACATTATGTAAATAGCAAACATTTAACACACTGTATAGGGACCGCAATTAACTTTAATCAATGCCAGTAAGCGTATCTTTCAATAAGAGAATACGTATTCAGCGGAGAAATAATTATACATGTAATTAAAATACGTCAAGAAGCGTTCAATAAGTTTATAAAATAGATACGCATGAGATAAGATAAAACCTGGTAAATCTGCATGCAATTACGCCTGTAATAAAAAAGGAATGATAAAGCGCTTTGATAAGAAACGCAGTTTCAAAGATAGGTTTTAAATAGAGACATAAACGAAAACATCACTCATGTTACGTCAGTTATTTTGTTCAATTCTCGACAAGCTTTTATCTACATAAACAACAGACATAAGCTAAATGAAAGTCCAACAATAATAACAAAGCAGTCGGTCAAAGATCGTAAAACAACAGCAAATACTAGCATATACAGAACTTCAGAATAGTTTCGTCAGAAATCAGCTTGAAAACTACTAGGAATGCCCAAAACAAACGTGGTTGGTTACAACACTTTGTAAGACTGTTTGGACAAACCAATTCAAATGTAGATAGCAAAAGCTATATAACGCCCAGAGTTGATAAGAAAGGGAAGTCTCAATTTCAAGCACGTCGAGCTTGCAGCACTCTGACTCGAATATTTACGCGTCAAATAAATAAATTTTTAATTATATTATTGTGAAAAGTAGTGTTGTGTAATAATAGTTGATGACAAATTACGTTAAAGATTTATGAAAAAGCTTTAGCCGTTTTGCAGAAAACGGCTTCTAATTCACGACCCTAAGAAATCCAAGTCTAATTCGAAGGTGCATCTAAGAAACCTACGAATTCTAAAGGGTATCTAAGAAATCCAAGTCTAATTCTAAGAAGGTTCTAAGTCTGGTATTCAGAACTTCTGAGTGGTATTCAGAAATCCAGTTTGTAATTAAGTGGAGAGGTCTAAGACGTATCCAGAAAAATATAAAGTAAAGCACGAGGTAAGTTTTGGAAATAAGGAGTAACAAAACTATTGGTTCAAACGTACGTGAAAGAGCACAAAACAGAGCATTGGTTTTCGATTGAAAATAATAAGGGGTGTTGATCCACAACACGCAACACTAAATCAGGATATCGCAGGTCAGGGCTAACTAGAATAAGAAATCTTTTCAAATTTAAATTTAAACACTGAATATATTTTGTTCTCAAATTTGTAAGGAGTCATAAAGATATTGAATACGTTGAAATTTACGTGATAGGGATAAAAGGTCTTGAACGTTCCAGATTTATTCAGTAAAAAGGTGTCGTTTTAGTGACTTTAAATTAAAGTAAGGGATATAAATTTTTGAGTAAATGATCAAAATAAAATCTTAGGAATCGCACTTCACGATTCAGATTAAGCTTTCTTGGCAATGGAACATGACGCTGCCAAAAATATGAATTTAATGATACAATAAATAAATTTGCAGCATAAGAGGCAAGAAAGAGAATTTTTTTATTTTGAGTGTCTACTATTTTATGTTCTTTTGCTGTATCAAATTTTGAGGTTTAAATAATTTTTTCGGCGTATAAATATGTAGTATTGATGACAATAAATTTGTTAGTTTTGAATTTGTCATTTGGTTGTAAAATAAAGCACTTGATTAATATATAATGTATATAATTATATTTTGTTTTATTTATATATATTATACACGTGATGTATATTAAATCTAATCCACAATAAAATAAATCGTGGTAGATTTTTATATTGCCAATCGAGAATTCTTATGTAACTGTAACAAGCCCGGGGTAAGGTTAGGATGAAAATTGGCTTTTAGTAAAAGAAAACTCTTCAGACTTTTAGCTAACTGAGTTTTTGACCCACGGTCGCATGAGATTGGATCAGTGGGTTTATTAAGGTTGGAAAAAACAAAATAAAGGACGCCACCTACATTTTTTATAAAGCAACTGACTAAATCAATTTGCTTAAAGGGAAATTTTGGAAACTTAGATTATCGCTAACCACTTTAAATACAAAGTTTGATTGTCACAAATATGTTACTTACATCTGATCGTCTTCTTCACTGAACTAACGATGACTAGAGCGACTCTGAAACATAAATACTACCAACATAGATACCCTATATATCTTACGAATCAGTATAAGCATGTAATCTTTGATTTAGTTTCAATTAGTTTCCACTATATCGTGGTACACATTCGGGTAAGTTTAACCTTTTACATACCTAACAAACTTTAGAGAAATTTAATGATTACTGAGTAATAAACTGAAGTCAAAAATAACTCTATATTCTCTTTTAAGACAAGTAATGAACATTTTAAATTATAACTCTATATTCTCTTTTAAGACAAGTAATGAACATTTTAAATTATAAGTGTTAAATAAAAAAATAAAATTCTTATGAATGTAGTTTCTTGAATTAGATATTTAACTTTTGGACATTATTTTTCATAATCAATAATCTGGGGTAGTGCTACTAAGACTTTGCAGTTCTTTAAAAAATTTACTTAACTTGTAGCCATTCTATATTATTAAGGGGTTTTATTTTACGAGAATTTCCAGTAAGCGAATAGAGCCCACGGCAAGTTCTGATGGTAAATGGCCCGAAGTTGAGGAAATCTCAAAGGCAAAGCGGCTAATCGAACTATATGCTCTGGGTGGAACATGAGCTGTGAGTCGGGGTTGGATTGCGACCAAAAATATGAAGAATAAGGCGCCACCGAATTTTTCTATACGAAGAAGACTTACTTAAGTCCCTTGTACAAGGCGAATGCGGAAACCATTATTCAATAACCGCTATACAATTTATTAAAGACAACATAATCCCTAAAGTTTCTTACCTTATGGCTCGACTTTGACCTTTATACTTCACTGCTACACCTGTGAACAGAATAAACAAAGAATAGCACTGTTTGTGCATTTATACTCAAAATTTTAAAATTCAATTCGAATCAACTTTCATTCATGCTAATTAAAAAGAATAGTCTTGATCAAAATAAAAATCTATTCCTCTTGTATTCAGTTAACGTGCATTTTACAAAACATCTTTTCAGTTTTAATATAATTTAAATCAATTTAATTCATGAAAATTACTTACAAAGGCATTGGATATAATCAGTACCATTCAGTTTAAAATGTGGTCATTTCTATAAGAAATATCTAGCCAAATTTTATTTAAAAATGATTAAGCCTGAAGTTGCTTTCTGAACAATTACTTACAAATAACAATATCTGTTGGTTTGAGTAGATCTACCATAACCTCACAATAAATTATTCCAGTCAGCTATTACTGAAATAGTAAACATAGAAGTTTAATTTCTAATTTTTCTTAAATAGGAGAATTTACTTTCTCTATCACATAATGACATCTTCCGTAGTTTCAGTGTATTAATAAAAGATTTAGAAATGTAAAATTTACAGGTTCCTGCTGCTTAATATTGAAAAATATATATAGTCTGTCCTTGACCTATTTTGAAGTTCAAATAACTTGATTAAACAAAAAATTATCTATCTACTATATCCATAATTCAGCCAACATACGAAAACAAATTTCTACATACCAGATGTTCATCTGACAGAAAAATACCTGCTAGGCGTCTTGCGTCAGCATTTAAATAAAGGAATCTCCAATTCAGTACCATTAAATTTGCTGCTTACTGAAGCTCCAAACTACATCACGGCATCATTTTAAGTAATTGAATCTCGTCAGACCACACTCGAACAAAACGTAATTCTTATATTTTCTTCTTGTGCATTTATTAAAATTACGTTAAACCAAACTTCTGTGAACTAAAGGTTGCATGTTTTTTCAAAGCTAAACATTTCCAATTTTCATATCATTTACAAACTGCATATTAATTAAGGTTGCGTTACGTATAAATTAAAGTTACGAACATTATTTCCAAGTTAAATATTATATCAAAAGTTGAATACTATATCCCAAGTTGCATGTCAACCACGGCCCTTCAACCAAAATAATTTCTCGTCATCTACGAGCTATGTTCCAGCAAGTGGACAACACAAAATGCGCTTCGGAGATGACATTCTCTCCTAAAAATAACTTAAATCGCACGTGCTTCCAACACGTAAATACTGCAAACGCCATTCCTCGGGTTCAAGGAACAATTCGACTTGTTTTCACCACAGCTGTATTGGAAGTACTCATGTCAAGCGAGCTACCGCCCGGAAACAAGATTACCTTACAACTGTCTAACAGAGGGAGCACTAGGAATGACACTAAATGAAAAGTTTATTTTGTCACCGTATAAATTAAATTTTAAATTGAATTGAAAGCTAATATTTTATTGGACAATAGGTAGTATTTATTTAGTGGATTGTGTAGCATTATTATGCATTATATTGTTTTTTATTAAATAAATAGATTAATTATATGAACACATCTTGATAGGAAATAAAATCGTTACAAACTTTTGGCAAATATTATCAATTAATTAATTAATCTAAGTTCAAACTTCATTATACAGGACTTAGGCCCTATTATATCAGCATGTTGGTATTTCAAATTGTGGTAAACAAGATAATTATCATGATTGTTTGTCAGTATATGTACTATCGTCTATATACAACCGGTGAGGTACAATTTCCAAGGTTGTACACCATTAATTACAAAAAATTGTTATATTCATTGTAACTTTACATTTTATCAAAATAAGATTTTAGCAAGTTGATTAAAAAAATTATTCGCACGAGCCATAATAAATAGTATACAACAACCTGAGGTAGTTACAAGCTTCAAAAAAGAATTCATTACATACGTAGATACGTAATGAACTTTGCTACGGCAGTCTTATCTTAAAAACTTAAACATTCTTACCCACAGCGGCAATGACCTATAACCTTTAAATGACATGCCGTTCATCAACTAAACACGCCAGGTGTAGCTGCATAGCGAAATCCACCATTTGTCCAACAAAATTGCTTACGCATTTAAATATTTGCTTGAACCAAACCAAATAACCTAAGGTTGCATCGAAATTACATAGAATTACATCGAAGTTATCGGAGTTGCACTGTAATAAATTGCATAATTAATTTTAATATGATTACGCATTCAAACAAACCGTCGCCAAGAAGAGTTTGTACACTACACTTTTACACAAGTTGTCACAGACAACTTTTAAAATACTGCGCCTTTATTACGGCGTCTCTGCCAGGAAAACTTAATTTCCCTCACCATCTTGAGTGTTTTTTTAAACACACCAAGCGACCTTTCAGTTCAACCAGGAAACGAAAAGTGACTATCTGTCACAAATCGTCGGAACAACTTGAAAATCTTAGATATTACAAAGAAGTAGGAGCACGCAAATAGGTTTGTATACATGTTATCAGTAAGGACGACGTAATACGTAGTAGATTGTAATTGTAATTAAAATTGTAGTGTGCCTTGAAGTTTGTTGGTTATTAAATATGCAATATCAAATGAATCAATAATATAAACGTTGTTAAATAAAGACTAAAATAATAGATGCACAGCGGTAAAGTCAACGAATAAATTTGCAGTAAAATTTATATGTTACACACTATTTCTGGGCCAAAGGCCTAACCTAGTGAATAAAAACAGAAATTTTACAGATAATATAAATTACAATAAATTTGCACTATAGAATAATTTCCGATGTAGTACATTGATAATCTTGAGTTTCTTTTTTTCTATATTGTCAAGTTAATCTTGGGCTGTTGGCAGAGAAGTTGGTGTGCAGTGTAGTATTGTAGAGGTGGGGATATTGGTGTGGAGGCAGTATTATTATTGGATGGGGGTTTTGTGATAAGAATTTAATTTAGGAAATGGTCAAATTGAAGGGTATAGTTAGATACAAGGAAATTGATGCTAGGTAGTGGGGTAAAAGGATCAAGTTGTATTGTGTGTTTTATGTGGGTTTGGTGAGGAATGGAGTTGGGGCATAAGTATATTAAGTGGTGGGGGTTTCAGTAATGTTTTGGTTCGAGCAGGGACAGTAAGGAGAGGAGATTAGTTTGAAGGAGTGTAATTTTTGTCGAAATTTGCCGTATCCGATCAGGAATTGAATAGTGGATCGGTTGGAGTAGGGGATATGTTCAGGGATGTTTGTTATATCTGAGAAAATGTCGTGTGTATGTCTATCTGTGACTTCGTTGTTCCATTGGTCTTGCCAGCTGTGCATTAGAGATTTAGTAATTAGGTTTTTTATGTTTGTCTTTGTCATTGTTTTGTATTCTGTGGGTTGTAAGGTGCGGTCATGTAATTGTATTGGTCTTCTTTTCTTTAGGTTTCGAAGTTGAACTTTGGAGTGGAGCAGGGTATTTAGTGGTGGTTGTTTCAGAATTATGTATAGTGCTGAGGTGGGGGTTGTTCTGAAGGCTGATGATTGAATTAAGGTTTTTGCGAGTATTAGGTGTTGTAAGGGGGTACCAGGAGTCTATTGCATAACTTATGATGGAAATTATTACTTGTCATAGAATTAATTTACGGGTGGGGCGAGTCAGTTCAGTAGATTTTGGTACGAAAAGGTGTATATTGTTAAGGATTCATTTGGTTTTGGATCGGAGATATGATAGATGTGCGTGCATTCTAATTCTTGTTTCGATTTGGATTCCAAGGTATGGTGGTAAATTTGGATAAGATTAAAGGTGTGTTAAATATGTGGAAAGTGGGTGTGCGTTGGAGATGTTCTTTAACTAATAGGACTTTGGATTTAGCGGGTGACAGGGGTTGTTTATTTAGTAAGGACCAGGATTCAATATTTTTTTTGGATCAGGAGTTTCCATGTATGAGGTAGGTTGGATCATCAGCATAGGCGAAGGTAGAAATATTAGGTATGTCAAGGTCTAGGAGGGGGTTTATAGAAAGGTTCCATAGTATGCGTAAAGAATTGATCCTTGTGGACAGCCCTGGGATAAGGGTTTGGTGATTAAAAAGTAGTTGGAGTTTACGTTTGCAGAACGTGAGTGTAGGTAGGACTTTTTGAATATTGCATATATTTTGAGGCAAATTGACTTTTTTAATTTGTGAGAGGACATTGGGCCACCATAGCGGATGGAAAGTCTACGAAAATTGCTATTACATATTTGGAGGGAAATGTCTGGACGGTGGTGATTAGGGATTGGATGGTGTCCTCGGCACTATGTCCGGAACCGAATCCATGTTGGTTTTCAGAGAGGAGGGAGTTTTTATCTACATGGGATTTTACCAATTGTGGAGAGAAACGCTATGGGACGGTAGTATTTTGGGTCTTCAGGAGGTTTTTGGGTTTTAATATGAGAATAATAGAAGCTTTTTTAGGGATATTCGGAAAACTACCGGATTTAAGGCATTTACGGATAAGTTGAATCATGGAATTTTTAATGATAAGCCAGGATCTTTGTATCATAAGATTGGAGATTTGATCTGGGCCGGGACTTTATTAGGGTCAAGTTTTTTTACTATTGAGTCTAATGAGTCTATGTCTAGGTCATAATCTGGTGTATTATTTGGTGGTGTATTTACTTGTATTGTTGCTAGTTGTTGTTCAGTATGTGCATAAGGGGTGGTGGATGGAATTACTGTACCCAGAAGTGTAGTTAAGGTATCAAGAAATGAGGGGTCAGTTTGGTTGAATGGTGCGGAAAGTATATGGTTTGGGAGTGGTTTTATTAGTTTACGATATGTGTTCCAGGGATCATTGGTGTGTGCGTTGATTATAGTTACGTAGTATTGTTTTTTGCTATTTGTTATGTGTTTTGTATTCGGTTCTTGGTGTTTTGTATTCGTGTGTAACTACGTCAATGTAATTGTGTTGTGTGTGTTTTGCGTTCTGAAGTTGGTGTCGTATTTTGTTCAGTGTTCGTCTTTTACCGTTAAGCTCTAATGTCCACCATTTGTTTGTTCTTTGTGTGTATTATTTGTATGGGATGGTGTCTTTAGCTGCGTTGTTATGTTCGGAATAATAGTGATTGCGAGGGAGTTGGGGTCGGTATCTTTGTATATGCTTGAAGGGAAGATAGGGGTATTTTTTATTGACGTTGGTTAGAAATTGTTGTCAGTTGGCTTCAGGGGTATTGTAGAATGGGGTTTTATAAAAGGTTCGTGGTGGAAGATTTGGTAGTATTTTGAAAGTTATAGGATTGTGATCACTGATCTGAATTGTGTGGGATATTTTCCAATTGCAGATAATATTGGTGGCGGATGGGGTGGCGAGTGTTACGTCAATATTAGATTGCTGGTTAGAGGATTCCCATGTAAGGATATGGAAGGGGGTGTTTAGAATTTGTAAGTTATGTTGAAGGATTAGGTCTTCAAGAAGGGAGTCTCGTTCGTTAGTGGTTTGGTTGTACCATAGGGTTGATCGTGCGTTAGCGTCTGTGCATATGATTGTGAGTCGGTGTCCTATAATGTTAAGTGCGTTATGTAGTTGTTGTAAACGAGTGTTTTTGTCTTGACCGTATTGAAAGTAGGAGGAAATTAGATATAGGGTACCGGATTTTCAATAAAGTTCTATGGTTATAGTTTGGTATGTGGAAAGAGATGGTATGTAGGAGGCATCTATTGTAGGGTCTGTGATGATAATGGCGGAGGTGAGGTTAGGTCAGTTGATGTGGGATGGTTCTATAGTCTAGCGTATGGTATAAGTGATGAAATTTTGTTATTGATAAGGTGGGGTTCTTGTAATAGGGTAATGGAGATGTAATTTTCAGGAAGTGATTTAATAAATTCTAGGGTAACTGCTCGGGAATGTTGGAGGTTAATTTTTATTGCATTAAGGGAAGGTTGGTTATGGGGAAAGTCTAACTTCCGTTTTCTCTGTAGGTGTTTAAAGTCCACAATCCATACGTTTTTTTTGTAATTTCAAGTGCTTGTTTGTATATAGTGCGTTCGGTACTAGTTACCATGTGGTCGTGCGGTTTGTTAATGCGTAATCAATTCGTACACATCGGGGAGGCTGTCGTAGGTCGGGTGCAGTTTCCTATAGTATGAGGTTCTGCGGATCTTCCGCCGGATACTTGGGAGCGGCAAACTTTTACCGAGTGGCCGAATCTTTGGCAAGTATAACACCTGGTAATGGACAATAGGTCTCGCGTGCGGCAGGCCTCGTATTCTATGAAGAGGTGCGTATTGTTGGTTAGTGTTGTTCTAAATCGGGAGGGTCTACGTATTGCAACCGAAATATCTTGTGTATATATGTGTTCTGGTATGAAGTTATGTAGGGAGTTTTGAGTGTATATGTAGTTTATTGTATCTGTGTTTGAAATTTCCTTGTCTAAGTCAAATATGATTACCTGGGGTTGTTTAGGAGCTGGGATATGGACAGAGGGGAATTTTGATTTAAGGTTGTGATTAATTTTATATCGGAGGGCTTATCTGCAAGGATGGTGACTGCGGATTTAGTGAGACGAATGTTTCTGATATTAAGATTGGAAAGAGATGGCTGTAGGTGGTTGTTTTTATAATTTTTAATAAGGCAGAAGGGGTTGTATCGGTTGTGGTAGGTTTTAATGTGATTAATTTGGAATGTGGTCTTGTTGGGGGTACATTTTGGGAAGTTGGTTTGTGTAAGGTTGCTGTTACGTATGTATTTAGTATACTGATTGATGTATATGGTTTTGTGTCTGTGGAGGAGGGTTGCTGTGTACTTATCTGAAGGATATTTTCTACATTCCTTTCTGCTGCTTGTAGTTTAGTGGTTGTAATCTCGTTCTGGTGGATGGCTTCATTGGTGATAAGGGCCAACTCTTCAAATTTAGTTATAAGATATGTTATGTTTGGTTGACTTATTTTATTGCTATTTTTCAGTATAAATTTATTGATATGAGTTTTGATGTCGCTTATTTGGCGCATAATGGAGATGGTCGGATATTCAGATGCAGGATCGTTTTCTTCTCTCGGACTTTTAGGTTTTTGTTCCGAGGTGTTCGAGGTCACAGATGAGGCTTGCAAACGTTGTGATGGAGAGTGCAGCATAGCGGAGCTGTTTATGAAGAGGTTTTATATCAAAATTGTCGCATCTGATTACAGAAATATTACGCGTAGTCTTCCAATCTACAAAAAATCAATGTTAATTAAAGACCATGAAATGCCTTAATCACTTCTTACCTACTTACTTTAACTGTATGCTGTTTTTTTCCCTATAAGTACTATAATTAAAAAATACGTAAAAATATAGGCAAATAATAAATCTAGAGGGTCCAAATATCGTGGGCCACTGACGAAAGGGCTTTTACATTAACTATAAGTAGTAAAGAACTCAGAACTCTAATAGTCTTAACAGGTTTTTAGCAGGAAAAATTGAAAACGCCCATTACTTATTATCTAATCGAAAAAGCATGTAAGAATTCTCACCAACAAACAGTAGCTATAACTTTTTCCTAGTTTCAAACTCATGGCATTGATTAGTCTCAGTTTAAGTTCATGTCTTTGAAACTTTTTAGCGATTGCTTCTAGAATGATGGTATAGAAATCTCAACTTAAAAACTTTTGAAAATATTTACAAGTTATAAAAATTAAAAACATAAAAGTTACATGAAAGTTTACCTTAGCACGCAGAAAACAAAAGCATTACAGAACTTGAGATTACTTCCAAAGTCAATTCGTATATACTACCAATCAATAACACTGAGAGAAAACTTAGGGTGTCAAGCTTCACTATTCACGCGCCTGTTCTGCAGCCGAAAAAGCAATCCCTAGGGATTTTATATGCCAGACAAAATCTCGGAACAATAAACATCAAGGATTACTCAACAACGTTGGAAACAAGGACGTAATAGAAAACACTGCGTGGGGATGTTCACGAAAATCTTTGAAACAAAGTAATTATTATACAACTTTGGTTAAGACTTTAAGTTGGGTAGTTACGGCATTTAATTTTCAAAGGAAATTTAAATCTTTTTTTATAAGTGTAAGCACACTAGTCTTAGAAACTCTGAATCGTTGATCCGAAAATTTATAATGGGGGTAACATTATAATCAATTGTTTAAAGATTCATTGTTTGTAGGTGATTAGCCTATATAAAGATCATCACTTTGTTACCCTATATCAAAGTACACGTGCTGAACATAGAACAAAGACGTAAAGAATCGGGATCTCCAACTCATTTTTGTGTTACCCTAAAAGTAGCAAATCTATTGGATGCCTATTCCACTAACCTTTTTTCAACATACCTCGCATAGGGGAAGAAAGCATATAAATATGATTGCGAATCCAGCGAAACTTAGTGCTCACCACAGCCTAAAAACTCAACCACAGTGCTCACCATAGCCTGTGAACTACCTCAGCAAGCAGTGCTCCCCATAGCCTGCCTAATTTCCGACTAGTTACGTTGCCCGCCGGCGCACCTGCAGCATGTATAGCAGTGTTCTCCATAGCTTGCTTAATTCGTGACCCGTAACGCTGCCCGACGCCGTACCTGGAGCACGTATAACAGTGCTCTCCATAGCTTGCTCAATATCTAACCAGTTACGCTGCCCGGCGCCGTACCTGGGACATGCCGTATTTAATTTGTCCGTAGTAGTCAACTACGAATGGACAGGAAACCCCATTCGACCCACCAGGCCAACCGGAAGCAGATGCAGAACGCTCTCCGGCGTGCCTTCCGAGGTACCCTATCGCTACCGAAGCTGCTGTCACCCCTGCCGCCGTCACCAGATCAGCTTCAGCACTCCCAAGGGCTGCGGCAAGAATCCATCCCAGCCGCCCCCACGGCGATAACGTCTCGAGAGGTCCTCTATTGTGGTAACACCGAATGCATCTGTGAGCTGTACCTCTGGGATAGCACCCCATGGAATTCAGTAGCAACATGCTCGACGGGGCTTAGGGCACCACGACTCCCGAAGCCTTCCGAAGAGTACCGAAGACCGCGGAAGACGTCTGAACTCCTTCAATCCATAAATATTTTCTAATTATCGTCATTCACGTTCTACTCAGCTTCACAAGTAAATCCCGAGGCCTTCGAAGAATTCCGAAGCCCACCGAAGACTTCTGAACTCCCTTAATATTGTATACATGTTCAACGTACCGTTCCTGTGTACATATCCTAATTCTTTATAACTCAACGTTGTCTCACACGTAGAACACGAAGTCTCACAAAGAGTCCCGAAGACCGCCGAAGACGTCTGGACCTCTTTAAACTATAAAAACTTTCTAATTATCGTTATTCACGTTCTACTCAACCTCACAAGTAAATCCCGAGGACATCCGAAGAAATCCGAAACCTATCAAAAACTTCTGAACCTCTTAATATTGTATATATGTTCAATGTATAGTTCTTGTGTGTACATCATTATTCTTTATAACTCCACGTTGTTCCACAAGTAAACCACGAAGCCTTCCAAAAAGTCCTTAAGACCGCCGAAGACATCTGTATCTCTTCAAACTATAAATACTTTCTTATTCGCATTATTCAAGTTCCTACTCAGCCTTACAAGTAAATCCCGAGGTCTTGTATAGAGTTGGGTAGGTCGCACAAAAAAAAATTGGAAAATTTAGGATATGAATTTTATTTACAAACCTCTTGTTAAAACCATAATGCAACGGGAACATTTACAATACCTCTAATTTGAAAAGCATGTTACAAAGGCAAAGGAAAACCAGCCCTCGAACGGAAACAATAACTTCTACAAAATAACAAAATATCTCGAAGAATTTATAGTACACAAATTTTCACTAAAATAGTAAATACATTCCAGATATTTTTTATAAATTATCCCAAAGGATTTTCACAGTATCAAAAAAATTTAACGCAAAAATAATTAATATACTTCTGATATTTTTTTACAAACTATCCCCAAGAATTTCACAGTACCAAAAAAAAATGTTGAAGAAACATTATTATTATTATCTTGTTAAATTCCCTGTAAAGTAATTTAAATGAGAACGTCTCACGTGCACATTAAACAAGAAAAAAATTTAAACAAAATTTGGAATGCACTGATTTCAGTCTTGTTATATTTACAATTATTAAATCTTTGTTATCAAAATAGTTTAACGAGTAATGGGTTAAAAAAATGTGTCTACTTACATTTTTAACATAATTTCCGGTACGTCGCTGATAGAATGCATTCTTTCAGCCGACTTGGGTGATAACATTATACTTGAATCGTAGGAGATCTCTAAAAAAGGTCATATAAGAAAAAGGGTTTACTGGTAGTAAAGGTTAAATTTAATTGCTATAATCATTAATAATAAGAGCTATCACCATATTGCATTGCGACGATCTTGAGCAAGTTGGAATCGATTTCCAATACCAAAACAAAAGCTTAGAAAGGAGTTAAACAAGGAAAACAAATTCTAACCAATTTATTGCTGGCGAAGTCATCGGTCGCTGTAGATAATTTGATAGTCGAGGATGACATTTGTATCTACTTATACATAAGGCTACAGTTAGTAACTCTTCAAATTCCAACACCGCACAATAAAGATAGCAAAAATAATTTTGGCTTTCTAGTATTTCCTAGTTACACCAATTTCAAAGCCCCATATTAAGGACGTTATTCACATTCGGATTGTCATTCGAATTGTCATAATCGTATAGCATTCTACAAAGTTATCAATGCGAAGCACGCTTCTTGAAAGTAAGGAATTGTCACAAAATTCAAAGCTTGCGCTCGTATTCACCCAGTATTTGTATCGACTGAGGCCATCGTTTTAACCCCAATAACCTCACTCGCGGAAAATCACCACACTAATCATAATTCTTTTGATCGTCTTTTGCTTGAAACCTGTCCATGTTTCGATAAAACTTCCCAGAAATCGTGTTTTTCCTAAAATATTTTCCGTCGACCAAACACCCACTTGAACAATAGTTTCTAAAACATCATCGGTTAACACGAAGACGAAGTGAATTGCTTTGACAGACATAAAACGTGGTTAACATGTTGGCCATCAACACATGCCTAAACAACTCAGACTGTCTGCAACCAGCTTTGCAGATTCATAGAGATAGGTGTAACATAGATTGCTTATTTTCGATATGATTATAAAAATTTACTATTTTTGAAGTATAGTCGTACGCGGGCTTGTAGCAAACACGTTAAAATATTGTAACTTATTGTGGAAAACAAATGCTTTAGTAAACAAAGCTATTGATGAGGCGTATATATTTAACCTTCTCAAAAAACACCTGACAATTTTTAAGCATAAAATGTTTTAACGAAATAGATACCAGACTTTTCTTTAAGAATGACTGGAAAGGGTAATTACCTATATCTAAAATTATAATACCGTGTCAAATTCGAATCAAATCGTTTTCGCTAATCACATCTACAAAATATATTTTATATATACTTGTGGCACTACTTTTAATAAAGCGAGCATATGCTTTCAGAACGCAAATATTGTTAATAACTAAATACATGTGCGGTGGTATATCACACAATAGAGATAGATTGAGGTACTTTGACTTAAACTAAATATACTAATAAAATTCCACAGGGTGATGAATAGGTAATCTTTTAAATTGACCTAAGGCTGCCGCGTTCGCAAATACGCCCAATTAACCGTAAAACCAACACGGAATTATGAGATTTGGAATTAAATTATGCGCCAAATTATTCAATTTCAGGTACGAGACGTAACAAGTTGTAAGGAATTGCTAGTCATACCTTTTGTAATTTTTAAGTATTCCGCAAGATAGATTTTGAGTCCTTGGGAGTTTCTTTTTAGAAAGTTTATTTCCAAAAACGCAACTATCAAATTTATTTTAATTCAGTAATTACAAAAATGACTTCTTTCGATTACAATGAATTTGAACGCTTATATTCATTAAACGCTAAGTTAATTTAATTGAAAAACACTTCAAGTTAATATTTTAATTAATCAATAATTAAGAATGAGTGGCTTGAATACCTAACAATATTATGAGGTTCGAAGACTAACTGGCGAGCACAGTTTTTTACATTCGACATGAAGCCTCTGGTCGGACATCGTTCTGTGAGAAACTGCAAATCTTGTTTTTCTGCTTTTGCTTGATGAATCATCCAATTTCTTTATTTCTGAGTAATTATAAATAAGTCTGCTTTATTACAGTTCATTATTTCTTAACCTGTGGTATCAACTTGCGGCCGGGTTACAAAACAGTCGTTTCTTATACTTATTTCTAATATGAACTCAGTTGATACTTATTATATTACATTCCTTCATACAATGTATCATGCTATGTAAGACATGATTATTATATTTAATTCTAAATACATATTAATATAGGGGGTATGTAACTCGCTCTGCAATTTAATAATCTATCTAAATAAATTTATTTTCTTTATCTAACTTTGACTGTAGAAATTTTACAAAGCAGTTTAAAGTCATGTTTTACATAGTATTTGTAATTTCTATACCGACTTTCGTCATCAATACTTGTGACATAGTTTTCACTATAAAAATATTTGTCACTCGTGACTATAATATCACCTTTTATAGAATACGGATGTGGCAAATTATCAGCAATATATAAGGAGATGTGATTTGTAACTTTTAAAAAGACACTTTTTTGTATGAATTAATATGGATAAAATTGTAGACTAGTCAAACGGTCCGTGTTGGGAATCAAACCCGGGACATTGAGATCAGCAATTATACCCGAACCTAACGTACTGATCACATATATGAACCATGCATTTGATTTTCCAATGCGCCACACGAAGGTACTACATTGGCTATGAAGAGAGTTATTTTTACCTAGAAATTTTGAATTCTGTCGAATTCTTGCTATTCCAAGCAAGGTAAAGATCTTTAACGTGCATGACAACACTGACACACCGGATCTACATTTTACCTCTCATCCAACCGAGGGCATATTTTCTGAAAATTGCTTCGCCTACATTGTATTTTGAATTTTTCATGAAAAGCTTTTATAAACAATAAACAGCTTAAAGTAGGCGGGCTTAACCCTACCCTTACGTTAAACCTTGGTTTAATACGATCTCACATAAAACCCGTAAATATTAGTGCTAATTTTCGCACTGCAAATATCAAAAAGTCCCCTCTACCGCTGTTCCTTACAAAAGCTGCTCGTTTCTGCACCTCTCCAAGTTATAAATCACCATCCGTAGAGGTAATGAGCCACTTAAATTTATCCAGCTATCAATGGATAGTACATCCAACCTTCCACGCTTTCCCTACTGCTCCATTTACCATATGTACACCATCAACTCCAACCATCTGGCTGCACTTATAATTCTTAATTAACGTGTTGCATTTTCAATTGTTTCATACAATTTTCAGACTGTCCGTGACGATTACACTAACTTGTGCAATTAACCTTACTTATTAAACCCACTTGTAGTTTACTTTGTTCGTTAATAGTTGAAGATGGTTTGATGATCACGAAGTAAAAGAGAAACCTTTATCACTGCTATGAAATGTATTTATTGATCAAATCGCCCCTCTCTCGTAGTCACTTCTCCCAACACACCACCCTGAAACAACTTGTCTTTTTAGTAAAACTTTTTAACGGTTAACACACTTCCAACAGCTTTCATACAAACAAACCTGTAACTGCCACCGATTCCGAAAATATCACCGTTAACCTTCACTAATTCGACGTATTTTAAGCCTCTGTGCACAACCGTCTTTTAAATCTGAGAATTTAGAACGATATCAACAAACATTTCTAATGAAAACCCACTCTAACCTTCCGACCGATATTTTTGTTCTTTGAATTTTCATTTTAATCGCCAATCATTTAGTATCCAAAGCATGCCTTCCTAGTAAGCGTATTCAAGCCATCTCACTCGATCCTATATACAAAATTCTCCATTTCTCTCTCCATTTCTTACAATATACCCTTTCAATCCTACCATGAGTTCTCCCCATCTCAGTCTAACCTGTGTTCTTATCTTCTCTCCATTTTTACCCCCGTTTGCACGTTATATTCTACCATAACAATCTAACGCTTCCATCTGTCCCTCTTTTATATACTACGTCTAACAATCTTACTCTGTATATCACATGCAAGCTACATCTTGAAGATGTCAACCACTCTTACATATTATAAATCCTATGTTCATCCTCTTCCTATAAATGCGACATCAATTAATCTTGCTTTGTCTTAACAACTCGTCTGTAGCCTTTTACAATACTTCTCATTCCACTTTCAAACTGACGTTTTATGCAAACATGCTGCATTTCACTCTTGCTTATACCTTCGAATTTGTCTTTGTCCCACAGATTGTTTCAAAGTCAAACGAACTCAACATATGATATCTTTCACCCCCTGGTAACGCCTGCAAAACACAGTCTTTCCCTATATTCTATCGATCCGTTTTAGTTCAATCTTCAGCTGCATTCGTGGAATATATCTGTTTCAAACATTGTTTATCACGCTATTAAACTTTAGTTAGAAGTCTTTGGCAACTATATATTTTTCCCCTGTAAATTAATACCTGGAATGCTTTCAACTTATACGTTAGAAACCATTGCTTTTGCTATAACAAAACTAATGATAGATTATACTCTAGGATTATTTACACATGCTACGATTTACTTAATTAATATTTCAATTTAATTGAGTATGACCATACTGTTATCGATTTTTACGTTTAATAAACTGAAATGCATTTTAACTAATGTATCTGCATCGTACCTAGTATTTACATATTGGAACACATCTTTGTCCATATTTACACTCTCTAAATGAAGCAACCTTAAATCTGGAAACTACGCTAAATTATGAATTCCTATACTAAAGTTTTTGAAAAACGTCTTAAATGTTGAATACTTTTATTTACACGCGGTAACCTGCCATAAATTACCAACTAATTTCTTTAATCATTTTAACCCCTAAAATACATAGAAATATATATATATATATATATATATATATATATATATATATATTTGTATTCAATAAAGTAATTATAGAAGTGTCTCATATGTGATCCAGATCAAAAAATCAAACAGAAGCCCGTTCCCGTTTTTTTGTAAGTATAGCGTTCAAGAAATATAGCGATTTTGTTTAACTTTAGTTAAAATTATCGTTGGTCTGCAGGATTGAAACTTTAAAAGTCTCTTGATTGCGAGCGTATTAAATCAATAGGGTGGTCTATTTATCTAAAAAAATTTATTTCTAAGCATATTTTAAATTTAGTTGCACTTTTCAACACGGCATTTTCTTAATTTTATACCTTTACACATATTTTAGCAGGCACGGAATAGCTTCTACCATTATTTAGGACTTCATAGGTTATATTTATGACAACTGAGCTGTTTATTTAAAATTTGAGATAATTTTGGATTACTCTCGAAAAGCAACACAAATACATGAAAAACTCAGTTTACCTCTGCCTTTATAAAATAATGCTTGCATTTTCCAGTAATGTCTATAACTGATCTATGCAAATGCTTGCTATTTATTGTACTTTTATTTATTGTTGTTGGGCAAAATATAGAAGGATGTTTGTGATCCAACAGATTTAATGCCTGATACGTGCACTTTTTTTAAACAGAAACAAAACCCGTTAATATTGTTAACAAAAAGGATTAACATGCTACAGTAAACATGTATCGTTAATGGTTTTGATGATATTACAAACACAAGCATTTTCTTTATTTTTTATATATTTTAGAGCTGCGGGTGATCAACTACATGTTTCGTGGTATTTCATAGAGTGTATGTTTTCTGCAGTTTACATCCGATACCTCATTTTAGTAAATGTTTGCTCTCATTTTTGATAAATTGCTCAATTATACGAGCCGCGTATGGCACGTGGTACTCAATATTTGCTGTAGTTAAACGACCGAGTTTAATTGTTATTAAATAAAGATTTTGAATGCTAGAAATCTGCACAAAGTTGATAATATTCTATAATGGGCTTTACAGAAACTACTTTTCAAAAAAATAAGTTATAATACGTTTGTTAAAGGAGTTTACTGTATTTGGAACGTTGGTTTGCGTCGTTTGTTTTCTAATAAATATTAAAAATGCAACGGGTAGTTAGAAAAATCTAATGGTGAAAATTTGTTTTCGTTTTATGTGACTGGTAGGTACTTGAAGGTTGATGCATATTTAATAAAAATTCCAATATTTTGGGCTTGGATTGCAATCATGTTCTCAAGATTTTAACTCACATCCTTAGCCTAGATTCTAGTCCACATTCTTAGGTTCTTTAAAGCAATGTTTGCCTGGTCTTAACACAGAGACCTCACTTTATCGTTACAACATACTTCTCATTTCGTCATCATCATATAACAATTGTCTTACCTATTTAAGAATAGTAAATTATTTTGCTTATTTAATACTACTGTCTATTTGTGCGATTTTTATATTTATAAAAATTCGAATAGGATGTTTTGCGATTGTCCGCAATCACACTAGGAGGAATTCAAAAACAGCGAATAAGATGGACAAATGAAATCAACAGAATTTTCATTCTGTGTTATTACCAAGCAACTAACTGCGAAACAAACTTAAGAAATTATAGATCCCTACTGCACAAAGCATTCACAAACAAATACTCGGAACTACAATTCATCGCAGAACAAGGGCTCTCAGACCAAATACGAGTAATAAACAGAAACAACGGAATATCAGAATTTTAACTAGATCACTTACAAGAACAAGTACAACAAATACTACAAAACAAAAACCAAACAGAGCATACGCCAAAAAACAAACAGGCAAACAAAACGAAACACCAGAGGACAAAGAAACACATAATAATCCGAAAGAAAAATGTATGAACACACACTGCCACATGAAATAACACGAGGTATAAACAAAGAAATCACAGATATAGAACAAAATTTGAAAAAAACATACATACAAAGACACGAGCAATGATATCAAACCATTCGTATATATATATATATATATATATATATATATATATATATATATATATATAAAATACCATATGACACAAACATAAGCACAACAATTGCATATATTAACACGATAATAGGAAACAAAATACAAGACAGCACAACTATGGAAGAACTACAACAGTTAAATCTGTACAGGAGCACACATCACAATAAAATTCTGCACAAAACGAAAACAATTATAGACAACAAATAAAAGAAACAAACAATACCACCATAGCAATACAGAATACAAACAAAGATAATAAAACTTGGAAAAGACATAGGATAACTAACACAATACATAAAATTAAATTTCAGAAAAGAAACGAAGAGTAATAGGAGAAATACCGATACCAAAAGTAATACAACAACTAAACGAAAAGAAACAAAGACTAGAAGCACTAGACATCAGACTCAGAACATACGAAGTACAAAGTATGATCAAAAGAAATTCTACAAGACTATAGACAAAAGCTAAATTACAATAAACAACCTATCAAACATAACAGACACCGAACACTTTTGGAACAATCTATTGTCAAATCCAACAAAACAAAACTAGCACGCACAATGGATCCAAACAAAAACAACCAAATACAACAAAATAAAAGAATGTCAAAAGATAACCATCACGCACAAGGGAATTAGATAAACTACCAACAAATCATAAAACTGGAAAGCACCTGGCAACGACAAAATAGCAAACTTCTGATTAAAAGAGTTCACCAAACACACACACACACACACACACACACACACACACACACACACACACACACACACACCACACAACACACATTAACAAAAGTAATAGTATTTTTCAAACCAAAGAGTGAAAAAAACAGAAAACCCATTAAAATATCGCCCAATAAAATGCCTATCAACAATATACAAAATACTAGCATCTGTAATAGAACAAAACCTAGTGACACAAAACAACATAATACAATAAAAACAAAAAGGAGCAACTAAGAGACACGAGGATGTAAAGAGTAATTTATAGTAGATACAGAAATAACACATTAGGCTAAAATTAAAAAAGAAGATTTACACTACGTATATATAGACTACCAGAAGGCATATGACAGTATACCACACTCATGACCAATACACATAGTTTAAATATATAAAATAAACACAACACTGACAGAATTTTTAGATATACTAATAGAAAACTTGGAACACAACACTAAGTATAAAAACAAACACAGGTATCGCAAAAATGAATCCAACAAAAATTAAAAGAAGCATATACCAGTGGGATTCGCTAAGTGGTTGCTGGTTCTTCTTAGCACTAAACTCATTATCGAACTTAATAACACAGAATATGGATACAGCGTCATAGGTATACACCCACACAGAAAAATTCACTTTCTGTATATGAACAACCTCAAACTAATAGTATCAACAAAGTTGCGCCTGAATCACCTACTTAAAAAACAGAAGCGTGCAAAAATGACATAACCATGATTTTTGGAACAGACAAATGTAAGAAAAACAATATAAAGCTAGATCAACAAGGAAACTGTACTCTAAACAACAGCAACGATCAAATACAGGCAATGGATAGATACTACATGCACATATTCATATCTAGGATACAAACAAAAATTAGGAATAGAACACATAAATTAAAGAACTGAACAGAAATGCTAACAAAGACTCACTAAAATGCTCAAAATAGTAGAAAGTAAACAATAGCCATACTAGCCTACTCGTTCGGCATAATAAGATGGAGCAATACTGACCTAGAAGCTTTCAACACTGGCACAATCACAATGTCATAAAAACTAAATAGACCACATCCAGTTAGCTATAGAATGATTTATATTTAATAGAAAAGATGGAGGTAGAGGACTCATTGATACAAAAAGCATGCGCATCAAAAAATAGATTATCTGATAAACTACTTTATACAAAGAGCAGAAAGTAACCTACATAAAGTGATCGTGTATGCAAACACATAAGCCACACTGCTACAACTTTACAACAGTACTTTCAAACCCATAGAAGAAATCACAAAACAACAAAGCAAGAAAACTGGAAGAAAAAAAACACTACACGAACGACATCTACAGTACCATACACAACCACATATTGACCAAAATGAAATAAGGAAACTAAACACAAGAACACACAGAAACACAATAACTAGAAAAATAAACAAAAAATACGCAACAGTCACGCGAAATAACACAAGACACAAACAAAGAAATCAAAGAACCGTATGGTTTCTTTTTATAAAAGTTAGCATGAAATTTGACAGGTAATTCAGAATGCATTGATATACAAGGTATTCCATTTAAAGTAACTATGGTAATGGCGACTTCCAGTATAACCTGAAGTGCATCGAATTGACAATATTTTAGTTTTGTAAAGTATCTAAAAACACTCGGCTGCAATTTTTCAGAGTTCTTCTAACGTTGCCGTTTCATATAAATGTGATCTACCACTTAAACGCCCCGTACAACAGAATTGAGATTATATAACATAAACAGATTAAAATTCTATTATAAATGCGTTGTTTAAAAAGTTTCAAGAAATTTTTCAATGCGAAAAGGATATAGAACAGCATAATTAATCAGTATCTTATTTACTAACGTCATCGGTATTCACCATGCACCACAAGCGCCATTACCTTAGTTTGTACTTCAAATCGTAATTGGCACAATCGTACTTAACATTATTGATTAATTCAATAATAGACGTGGGTTCTGGTAAGTATTATTGCAATGATATTTAAAATAGTACTGCAAAGTACTCGACCTTTGTAAGGGTGTGCCGGGCCACATGTGTTCTACTTATACCATAAGTTTAGTATAAAAACAGTAGTCACGGAATATTTGCATTATAAAAGTATAACTATCAACTCTGCAGACATCGATTCCCAACATGGTTCTCAAGGTATGTCATTTTGATTATTCTTATCCTGTATTAAGCTGCTCTTTAGGTTTCTGTATTTGCAATACTCTTCACTGCTACTAATGCCGGACTTGCACCCCTGGCATACTCAGCTGCAACCTATCATACACCCTTGACATATGCAGCGGCACCTGCAGCGTATTATAGATATGCGGCACCTGCTGTGCACGCAGCTTATGCCGCTCCCGCTGTACATTATGGTTATCCTGCCTCAGCTGCTCATTATGCATATGCATCTCCAGCAGCTGCAAAATTAGCTGCTCCTATTGTATACACAACACCATCAGCTCATTTAGCATACGCTTCTCCCGCAGTTGCTAAGATTACCGCCCCATTAACTTACGTTGCACCAGCTGCCCATTTAGCCTATTCCACTCCTGCCGTTGCTAGAATTGCTGCTCCTCTTTTAGCCAAGGCCGTTGTTGGAGAAGAATATGATGCAAATCCACAATATTCCTACGCATATAATATAGAGGACGATTTTACTGGTGATAGCAAAGATCAACACGAAACTCGTAATGGCGATCTAGTAGAAGGCAGCTATTCTCTAAATGATGCTGATGGTACTAGACGTATTGTAGATTACACCGCCGATTCTGTAAATGGGTTTAACGCAGTGGTTCGTAAAGAACCCCTTGTAGCAAGAGTTGCAGCCGCTCCTGTTGCTGTAGCTACACCGGCTGCGAAAATTTATTCAACTGTATTAGCCTAAGATGTAATATTCTTTTAAGTATGGATAGGGCGCGGCGTTTAACCTGAACGATGTTAAATTTTAATTATAAAATGATTCCAGTTAAGGTTATTTTTAATAAGTGTTGCGACTGTCTTAAAATTAGTCCTTCATGTAACTTTGCTTACTCTAAGACTATGTATTTATTTATTTTTATACATATACGATTTACAAAGTCAATGCTGTGATTATTATTAAAATTATTTCCGAAACCTCCTACACAAATAGTTTCTAGAGGTTGAAGAATCTGCAGTATAGTTTTCTGGGCCATGGTCAATGTTAAGCGTGTACAATGGATGAAGGTAACACGGTTATTGTAATTGAGTAAAAGTGAGAGTAAAACATGTTTAATAAAGCAATTTGTAGACATAGCTAATTGCAGCTATTACACAAGATGGAAAAGTGTAATTTAAAAGTAACGAATGAGTTAAACGTGTAACAATGATAAATGCACGCAATCGTGGTGATTCACTACTGGGTTATGTTAAAGAATTAGAATCAACTTATAATATAGTATAGAATGTGTATGGTTGTGTATGGTTTATTGTTTAAATTCATTTTGTACCGTGTTCTGGTGCATTTGTAGATGAGAATGAACAGTCCAAAATTTGGAAAATGCCCTTGGGAGTTAAAATATTACTTATTACTATTTTTTAAGAATGCGTTCTTCTGTGAGGAACAGTATCGTGACTGACAAGAGGATATTTTCAAAAGTTAGCCTGTCCATTTTCATTCACATATACCCGAACAAATGATACAATAAGAAATAGAACAGAAACCAAAATACAAATAAGTTGTCATCGAAACCGACCCTTGCAGCTAGTATTCATATAAATACCGTCTCAGTTTTAGCTTTCTGTTGGTATTTCTTGTTGAGGCCATCCAGATTTGTCATATAAACCTTACCTTGTTTATTCCTAAGACCAGGAAATCAAATTTTCTAATTAGCAGTTGCTCCCGAAGTGACGAGTACCATTTTAGATTTTTGTAGGGACGCTTTTTTTGACTATCAAAAGCGCCTTACGTAAAAGTGTATATTGTATACCATGTCCTAACAAACATTTGCACTCCAGAGGAACTCTGTGGAACGAGCTATGTGTCAAAAATCCAGCTACACGTCAATTTTAACATCAAAGGTGGTTAATTTCTAAACTAAACAGCTCCATAAGAACCTGGTAAAAAGAATGCGCTGCCAAAAATATAAAAGTATGTTCATTTTTACGCTAAAGGTGGTCAATTTCTAAGCTAAACAACCCCATTATGACTTGGTGAAAAATGTCAAAAATACAAAAATACGTCAATTTTCATTTCGAAAAGCAATACTACCCCATAAGAACGTAGGAAAAAACGATATGTCAAAAGTACAAAAATTCATCAATGTTTGCATTAAAGGAATCAATTTACAACCTAAAGAACTTCAAAGAAACCAGGTAAAAAGTACGTTTCGTTAAAAATCCAAAAATTTTTAATTTTTGCACCAAAATAGTCAATTTGTAAGCTAAGTAACCCCATAGGAAGTTAGTGAAAAATAAAACCTTATGCTGAAAATATAAATATACGTCAATTTTTAAATCAAAAGGGCCAGTTTCTAAGTTAAACAACTTCAGAAGAACATTGTGAAAACAACATTATATCAAAAATCAAAAACACATCAATTTTTACGTCAAAGAGGCCAATTGATAAGCTATGAAACACCAGAAAATTTTGCGATAAGAACGTTAAGTTAAAAATATAACTGTAAGTCGATATTTGCATCAAATAGTGTCATTTTCTAAGGTAAACAGATTTTATGATGCTTTTGGATTAGTGCGAAGGACTGCAAATCCTAATAATTGAAACGGTCGCTTTTGCTGAAATAACATCTGTTTCAAAGGCTAGCTTTTTTTCTTTACATCGAAGAATTTTCTATAATCAAATGTAGTACCCTAAACTGAGGCTACTTCGGCAGGTTTTGAGAGGTTTTTCCTAGAATAGAATTGAAGATTATTTTGTCTGGTTTTAGCAATTAATGCGTTGGCATATATTTTTTAAAAGGTGACAAAGATATCCCGAGCGTGGGGTTACTTTGACACGCTATTGAGTTTGCATACGAGTCGAAGATAACCGTTATGCTGATTTCTTTGACACCCCAAAATTATATATAGGTATTCTGCAAAAAATTTATGAAATACGCCAGGCACTAAATTAAAAAAAAAGTGTTTTATTAAGAAACGCTTTTATAAAAATATTATCAAGTTTTTACGTTTTATGTGTTCGTAATCTACTACTAGATATATACCGATAATCGTCTTCGCATCTCTCACATTCGTATGACGAATTTTCGGAACCTTTATGACATGGACCGCAAACCCACTTGCGACAGGTGATGCAGCAGATCCAATCTCTTTTTGGTTGATCATAAGGGTAATCACATTGGCAAAAAATGCACAGGTTACTATCATCGTCACCTCGCAAATTCGTCTTCAATTTACTCAACAACATGTTGTAGCCATCTGATTGAGCAGATCGCTATTTTCCTGAATAGGTACAGTGACTTTCACTTCGACAACTTCTGACGACAATGGCTCATCGTTTCTTACTATTTTAGTTCATGGCTTGTGAAGAATATTTTTCTCTTTTGTGGCGCAGTCTGTAATTACTATACCCTTTAGTCTCTTTAAGAAAATCAAGCAAACTATTATTAAGGATTCGTGCTGTCTTTTTCATTATTTAATGCGAGCTTTCGTAGAACATCTTGGAGTTGAAACGGATAAGGTACTGTAGCTCTAAAGAAGCTTTGCAAATTCTTTATAATATCGGGAGCCACGGCATCGATCAACTTTGGTAATAAAAAGTAAAGCTGATGTTTGGGTATCGACCCTTTCCTTCCCTTCTGGAATCTTGCCTTCCCATACCAACAACTTTTTGACATTGTTTTTTCAAACGCGCATACACACCAACATAAAGAGGTTGATGTATGTGAGTTGAAGACGGTACATGCGTTGTGAAATAAATGTTGTTAGTCATTGCAATGTTAATAGCTTTAGGTTAAAAGTACGACGATGAATTATCCCTAATTGAAACTACTTTTTCGTCTCCTGGTCTGTGTTCCGTAATATAAGGACAAAATATTTTCAACAACCATATCTCGAATAAATTTATGTCGAACCACCCAAAACTGCTGTTTCTGTAGACCCAATGTAGTACCTCCGGGTGGAGCATTGGGGACGTGGCCGCAAGTATAGCGGCCCTAATTCAAATTATAATGTTTCTGTAGACCGTTCCTGGTGGTCAGCTTTTGGTCCAGTTCTCGCAAAGGTTTTTAGACTTGTGCACAGCTATCGGAAGGAAGATGTTATTGTTAGCAGTGCCACAAAACATCAAGCTGACTTAAGACTTTGAATGTTCTTGAATTCTTTCAACACGCTTGCGCCCTCGTGGTAGACTGCTTTGACACCTGGGTCGTCCGTTCTTTTAGTTTCATAATAGCTGTAAATGACATCTGGGCGAATTCCTTCTGAAACTAGTCTTAAAGTCCCAAAATAATCTGTAATTTTCATGCGATTCACCGATGCCTGTTGGGTTTTTATATTTGAGACTAGTCTCTGGGTAGGGTTATTTCTCGAGACGAAGCCATTGACAAATTCATAACATAGCCTGTTATTATTCTACTGAGGGGCGTTTCTACCTTGCTTGAATAAAATGTATGAATGATATCTCGTATATAAGTTTTTGTCAATGAATGCCCCCAGTTTACGACAATCTCTATTTCCTTTGCAATCAATTTATCTTCAGCGGACTTCACAACTTTTAAACGAACAGGTTTTTCTCTATACTCCTTTTGAATCCTATTATAAATGACGATTTTCCCAACTTTATGTTTTAAGGCAGCGACTTTTTGACTCAGTGTTCCACAACGAATCTCTTCAACAGTTTTAGCAACTGCCTCTTCGTTGTAGTTTTTATGAACTCGAACATCGTTTTTCTTCGTCGTAAGTTGCAGCCAACGTAACTCGTTTCTAAACATAGGTAGGTAGCTTTGTCTATAACCTAAAGCAAAGTTTGGTGGCTAGATATTATTTTGGTATTAGTTTCACCTCAATATACCTAGGTATGCCACAATAAATAACACCACAGAAAACGCGGTTAAATTGCGCAACAACAGAACCTCCGCGATAACCTTCACTGCTAAGCCTGTCGTCAACTGGTTTACTCGTCGATATAACCTCGTGCCCCCTACTTGCATGCTGCTCGTTCACATGTGTACCGAATCTTTAAATTTTATTTATTTCAAAGTTAACCTAAAGGATGTCTAAGTTAGCCGCAAGTCAAAATTACCTCGGTTTACGAAACCGATATTTTTGTTTGATATACAAGCTAATAAAAATGCATAATTTATCTAAAAATTTTAATTTCGCACAAATTGAAAATGAAAGAATTAAAATAGTTGCAATCTAATACTGTAAATTCTTATGCCAAAACGGCGACAAGATTATTAATTAGAATCATTCAAACAAATGTGTAGATCACCGATAGATAAAAATCTTTAATGACGGGTACAATCAGCTGCTGCCGTTTTGTCAGCTACTTGGCGTTTAGCAGATTTATAACCAATAAATTATTTTGCAATATAAACTTTGGCCGAATGTATATGTAAAATTTGAGCAAGAAAAGCACACAATTGTTGTTGGTAGAGGACGAGGTTACTTTCAACATTTGCTTTAACATAATTTTCTTGTTATAGTTAGTATTTAGGTTTTTAATTGTAAATATTTTTGTATTGTAAAACTTGATACATCGGTGAAAATAGTTTCTTATAATTATCTTAAATAACGGTCACAGATACGAAAAAACTGCAAGAGATCAAAAAGTTTCTAAACAAAACAGATAATTCATTTTGTGTTTTAAAATCTACTAGTGACGTACGTCAAAAAGTTTAGGGACAGGTAAGGGACATGACCCCCGTAAAACTACCACCCTGTAGATTCTCACAACAGTTCGACATGTCCAATGATGTAAGCTTTACAGCGTAACCTATATTCCAAATTTCATCTTAATATCTCAACAACTGCAGGAGCTACAAAGAGAAAACCAAAAAAATTTCGATACACCCAGTCATAAAATTTACCAAAGAATCACATCTTTCTGTATGTACATGATATTTAGCAATACCCTGTGTAAATGTATTCCCATAGAAAATAACATGCTCTAAGTACATATGGTGTTGTGAGATACCATAGACGAATAAAGTGTAACATTGAAGTCCGTGTGTAAATAAGTATTCTCTCAAAATATATCCTAAAAACAAGTTTAATCCGTGAAATAAAGCGCTATTCCAAATCCGTGTGTAAATATCTATTTCTAGGAAAAAAACCTTTGAAGCAAGTTTCATGGCATTTATAAAGACTGACAAACGAGTGTAAGAACACTAATACCTTCATAAGATATATCACTTAAAACAAGTTCCAGCTGGTGGAAATGTAAAACTCCGTATTTTTCTAAAAATGTAAATTAAGCATTTATTCTCTTTAGAAATATGGGTCAATAAACGTTATTTATTCAAAACGTTATAACAAACTGACAATAGTTTGTCTTTCAAAGAAGTCTATTTTGGGTTAGTTCTAGAATAAACTATATTTATGTTAACCAAACGAAACGTTGGCATTCTTTCGAGAGTATTCTGAAAAGCCATAAAACATAAGCAAAGAACAGCTAATTAATTATCTTGTATGGGTGAACGACCCGATTCACGAAACATAAAAGTAACGGCCGACTATAAAAACAGATAAGATAACGAGTTTAATAGCTCTAATTATTACAGTAATTTGTAGTAGAGAAATAATAGTCGAGTCGTTCACTAATAAAGGATCGGAGACCTTTTATGACCAAATTAACTTTAAACTGACAGCTTTAATCATTGGCACTAGTCATTTGCACGATGCAATAATTATCTAGAATCCCGCAATCTGTTATCTCTAATGAGCTGTCAGTTTTAAAATCTATGGCGATAGGAAAAAGTCTTCCATTCTTTACTAGTAAATTAAACCAACCTCTGATATTTCTCTCCCACGATTACTGTAATATAATTAAAACTATTGAACTCGTTATCTTATTTATTTTATAATCTATCCGGTAGTATTATATTCCGCAATTAGATGCATTTATTGACAATTTTATAGCATTATGAACACCTATTGAAGAGATGCCGCAGTTTAGTTTTGTAAATATTATTTATTCCAGAATCGTTCCAAAATGGGCTTCCTTGAAATAAAGCTACTCTTTATTAAAAACTCATAAAGATGGTATTTTTAACGAGGACGAATACTTGATTCGATTTTCCTAGTAGACAAGTACCAATATTTGTATTTTTATGTATCCGCTGTGTAGAACTTATTTTAAATCATATCTTAAAGAAAGTAGCTAGAAACATAAGCTATTTAACGTTCTTAAGGTGGATAAATGTAAATTAGCGTACCACGTTTATCGAATTACAGACATCGACGTTATTTATTACTCTTACAGTGGGTGTTTTTCAGTCTGCATGCGCGCTATTGAACTTGTTTTACAAGGTTTGCAGGAGTAAATATCGACACATAAATGAAATGAATGCTTTTATTTTCGCTTGTTTATAAGATATTTTCCAGAGAATACTTATATGTATACACGCGGATTTGAAAGTTGTGCCTCGTTCTTAACGCTATCGATCTTTAAAGCGTTTTATTTTATATAGAATTACACTTATGTGTTAAGGAAATATGCTTATATGTTTATACAAGATAAAAATTACATATTCGGAAATTTTACTTTTCTCCGATTTGGATAGGCTTCCTTTCAGTTTGTGTTGCTCAATGACCTCATTTTCACATCAATGTATATATATAATATACATACATATATATATATTATATATATATATATATATATATTGATATGATAACGCCGTACTCGCTGTTATGACGTTTTTACTTAACTCCACCGCTCTGTATTTTCACTTCAAAGTTAATCTTACTGGTTTTATTATTATGCCACGGCTAGCCTTCTTTAATCTACACAAAGTGCACAACGTTACGATGATAAATTTTTCTCTTCTCTACCCCTTTATAATTACCTATTTGTTTGAATACACCACTAATTTGAATTATTATTCTCAAAACACATTTAAATTATTATATCTATTCATTCGAATTATTATATCTATCCACTCGAATTCATTTAAAATGTTATATCGCCCAATTCGAAATATTATATCAACCATTCGAAATATTATCCTCACATTCGAATTATAAAAAAATGTACCATAGATTCGAAATATTCAGAAATGTATCATCATTCGAATTATTAACATCACATTCGAAGCCATATTATTATTAATATTTAGTTTAAATAAATTACCCCAAATTCTACTCACGTTAAACGGCAAAAGAAGTCTTCATAATTGTAGCACTATTCGCACTTAATATTTTATTCAATATTAAATTACGCGTGACTTTTTGATTCACAGTGACGCAGCTTCGCCCTGCCTGAGTTTAAAACTGACTCGTCTTATCATTGCTGGGTGTTAATATAGTCTGTTCTCACTTACATGTGGACTAACAGTTTTGCAGATAGCTCAACCAACCAGATCTTTAATATTCCCTGCATTTTCTGATGTAATTTCTTAGGTTTTCCGTGTAATGGTGTTTGTTTGATACCTTATTATTCGCTATCTTGACCATACGTTGTTTTGTTTAGATATCGCCTTTTGGATATTGTACAAAATAAATGATGTAACTTTAATTCTACTTTCGTTTATTTTTATGTGTGTTTGAAACTGCGTTTTTTTATAAAAATGTTTATTGGTTCCGTAATTACATAAAGCTTTTTCAGATTTTATCTCTTATCTTCGTATTAGAACATTTCTCAACGCGTGTTTAATTACATGTACTATCCTTCCCTCGGAATACGCGTACTTTTGTTGAAAGATATGCTCACTTGCATTACTTAAAATTAATAAAGGTCTATATACAGGAAGTTAAATACTTGTTATTTATATAATGTATGAATTACCTATTTTTCTGCAAAATACGCGTTCTATGGTTGTAAGATATGCTTCCTTGCATCGCTTAAAGCTAATCATGGTCTATATACAGGGTGTTAAATGCCTACTATTTACATAGAATAAAAATTTCTTTAATTTTCTGCTTAATAAATGCAGTTTTCTAATTCCTATTGCAATTTATAGTTACTACACGAACCTTGATATTCAATACACCCCTAAGCAACCCCTTATCACAGCAATATATATATATATATATATATATATATATATATTGCTGTGATATGGAGGGGTTAGAATAGTATTGGTATTTATTTGTACAGTTTGTTTCGTTATTCTAGTATGTAAAACAACAGAGTACCCTGTAACGTGCATTTTCGATAGTTTAACATTTTACGCTATACTCAATTCTTAAAATACATCGTTTTTGGATCGCTGTTTGTATCAAGTAAATACTTCAGAATAATTCAGAATTGTATGCAATTTAACTCGTGTGTATTAATTAAAGATAGATAAATTGAAGATTGATTCTCATTAATAAATAAATTCCAAGGAATGAAGGTTAAACAGCTTGTAATTAATTATAGATTGCATCGTTCTTGTCTTGCCGTAAATATAAATTTTGTTCCTTATGTGGATATACAAGTCTAGATAAGAGACGATAAGCGGTTGTAATAGCGAGGAATTGATATAAACAGACGAGGAGTTGTAGTTTGTTCTTTTGATCCGATATATTAAGTACGTTGAAAATACTGCTTCTTTCTGTTTTTGACAATAGTGAGAATTAATGCGGGATTAATTTTCGTATTGTGCATGAACCAGCACGGCATGTTTTTAGTTGATTTTCTGTTGGAAATAAAAGCGGTAAAGCTTGTTAAACTCGAGGCACGTGTGTTTTACGGAACATTTGACGGACGGTTTTATTGCTTACGCGTGCTTACTAATTGTTTTTAGTTGTTTTTCTTGTGAGACAAATGCTTTAAGGAACATTTGATGGACCTACTTTAGTGAATCGCATACTTTACTAATTTGTGGTTTTAGTTGTTTGTTTTGTGAAATAATAGTCGTAGAACTTGCTAAACTGACCGATTCTTTCTTTAGGATTAATGTGTGCGATCTAGTCTAGTGTCCCTTTGTTTTATCAGATTAGTGCATACTTTGGATTATTTAAATACAGTGGATACTGTAGTTTCTGCATATTTCTAACACCAAAGAATCTAAAATAGATCATTGCTTGCGCAAATTTCGTTATTTGCGAAATATAACAGATTACCGGTTTACAAAGGTATTGGTTGAAGTTTCTCACTGCTTTTGGAGGTTTATAAAAAATATACATTTGATCCTAGTTGAAATTAAACTAGTGCTACAAAATATTTCGAAATTATTGTCTCAGGAAATAGAATTAACAAGAAATTTATCAATGCTACATAGTTCCGTCGCGTGATGGTGTCTGCTGCTAACCCCAGTGAAATACGTAGGTGTGATTAGTGTAACGTGTGATAAGTTCCATCAACACCCTCACAGTCAAGGGTGAAGTGCTTCGTTAGTGCAGGACATCGTTGAATCCCACACTTCAGTTTCAAGGAAGCGTTGCTGTAAGTTGAACTATTTCCTACTGGTTATTACTTTAAATATCTATCCGTTGCTTTACCATATCTTTGTCGTTCTGATACCTTTTACAATAGACTTGCATGCTATTTTAAAACATAAAACAAAAAAAAAAGAAAGAAAGAAAAATCAATACTACTGAATTACTCATACCAATTGTGTCTTATCTATTTATCTTTTGTTAACATTTTGTCTGATTTATGTTTAATTGGTGTGTGAGGAAACGTTTCTGCTACTCCCCAATATTACCTCACTTTGTACTAAACATTTTTCTGTATTGCTTTTACCGTTGTTATATTATATAGATTATCCAAACAGTTTCTTTTTTTTTACATTTTACAAAGTACTGAATAATTTAGACTTTTCATTGCTGCTATGCTTATTCCTTTTTTTCCAGGTTTGCTTAACTATTTTTCTTGCAGGTATTGTCACTAACTCCTTACCGCCGCATACATTATCTGTCAGTCTGCTTTCTACAACCCCCCTAATCTCCGATTGAGCCCGGTCATTTCGTGATATCTTGGTGTTACGCACGGCTACGAGCCAACGTAGCATAAACTTTGGCGCCCGAACAGGGACTGCCACGAATTACGTAACAAAAATTTTTGGCGACCAACGTGGGACTCGTTTTTTTTTATTTGGGGGCTCGATTTTTTTTGATTTGCTCTCGATTTTTTTTCGGTTTGCTATTGATTTTAAAAAAAAAAATTTTTTTTATGACCTTGATGTTTTTTGGCATTGATATTGTTTGTTTTGGTGTATCGGCTCCTAATTATTTTTTTTTTCTTTTTCCTTCTCGTTTGAACTGGATTTTGTTTAGTATTTAGTTATTTCGTTAATTTAGTTTCTCTATCGAACAAGCCTAATAATTCGTTTTTGTGTCTTTAAATATTTGGGTGTTGTTTGTCGATTCTGTAATAATGGGTGACTATTGGAAATTAAAAGTTGATCGGTTACATGAAGCTGAACTCAAATATGAAGTCGGTTCTCGTGGGTTCGATGCAAAGGTACCTGTGTCCGAACTTCGTAAATCCTTTAGGAATATTTTGAAAATGGAATCTTCTGAAACTCTAAGTCCACTTAAATCTGGCATCGATGTTCAGACGGATAATAAAGCCGTGACTGAAGGTTTAACTGAATTAACTACGAAGAGTAAAGATTTTAATGGTGATATTTCAACTGCCGACGGCAAACGTATTATTAGCCTTGCTATGCATCTCAAAGGGAGAATCCAACGCATGAATGTTACTTCTGACGCTGAAACAGTCATACAGCGAAAGTTGTTGCTATGTGTGAGTAATTTACGCAGTGATTGCGATAGATTATACCGTCGCTTTAGACGTTCTTCCACTTCACCTAGGGTACCACTCGTTTCTACGGCTACTCTTAATCCGACTACTACTGATACTGAGGATGATCTTACTTCTGTTGAATCTTCTGATGAATTACCTATACCTATATCTATTTCTAAATCAATTGCTACGTCTGGTTATGGACAGCTGGTGTCTAAATGGGACTTAAAATTTTCGGGTGATGACCGTATGTCTTTAAATGCATTTCTATTACGCGTGGACGAATTATGCTCGGCACGCAACGTTTCTGCTTCTCAAATATTTTCTTCAGCATCAGACTTACTTTCGGGAAAAGCTTTAATTTTATTCAGAGCGCGTAGAAGATCCCTAACTAATTGGCAAGATGTGATTCGACTATTAAGGGAAGAATTTCAACCCGTTAATTACAACGAAAAACTGTTAGAGGAAATAAAGCAACGTACTATGGGTCCCTCAGAGTCTATTGGTGTATATTTAGCTACGATGGAAAATTTATTTGCTCGTCTAACAATCTCTCTCTCTGAACTACAGAAACTCGACATTATTTTACCAAATCTTACCCTTTTCTACCAAACCAACTTAGCTTTGCTTGATCTGAATACTATTACGGAGCTTTTGCGTGTGGGTCGCAGACTAGAACAGCGCAAAATACAAGCCGATAATTTCAAGTCTCCTCCTGCTCTGAACTTTTCTCAACTCCTAGAGCCTGACTTAGCTTATACCGGTCCTGTGGTCCGCAGCAAACTTACGTCTGCTTATGTCCCTCCCCATTCTGGTGTTACTACTTCGAAAACATTTGCACCTGGTGCAAGTGATGCTCCTAAAAATATTTCTAATTCTTCCGTTACTTGTTGGAACTGTGGCCAACGAGGACACAAGTCTCCTTCCTGTACTAAACCTCAAATACTTCATTGCTATGGTTGTGGTAAACCTAATGTTACCCGTACCAATTGTACGAGTGGTAACAAGAATTTAAACTACCGATCGAGTCGCTAAGCCGAGAAACCGACCTGATCCCTTCTACACTTGCCTCGGTACCTATTATTTCCTCAGAAACTACTTTCTCTGGTCTTGATGACCGATCTAAATATGTTCTGGATTTTATTTTAGCTAGTTCTCGTGAGGACGACAGACCTTATCTTACCATTACTATTTTCGATATCGAATTTGGGGGTTTGCTTGATTCTGGCGCTTCTCGTACTATTGTTGGTGGTCCTGATTGGGATATTCTCTATTCTCTTTCTTTGCCTTTGTCCCAAACGAAGATCCACAGCTGTACGGTAGCCAATGGTCAAGCTTGTGACATTCTCGGTCACTTAATTTACCCATGTCGGTCGAAAATAAAACTATTCTTCTTGACGTCCTAGTCGTTCCTTCTATTTCTCAGTCTCTGATCTTAGGCATTGACTTCTGGAAATCTATGGGTGTTGTCCCAGATTTTCGAACGGGTCAATGGACTTTCAGTTCTTCTTCTACTGTCTCGATCAGTCAGATCAATGCTCTTTCCGATCTGTCGATCATGCAACAATCCGAATTGTCTCGTATAGTCCAACAGATGCTTCCTAAAGATGACACTTTACCTTTGGGCTGTACTAATCTCATTGAACATCAGATCCGTACTACATCTAGTCCTATCAAGCAACGATATTATCCCATGTCCCCTACGGTACTATGACATGTCAATCAAGCTCTGGATGAGATGCTAGAAAGTGGTGTTGTAGAACCATCTAATAGCGCTTGGTCTAGCCCTATTGTTATGGTGCCTAAGAAAGATGGCACATATCGTTTCTGCATCGATTTTAGAAAGATCAATGAGGTTACAGAAAAAGATGCCTATCCCCTTCCTTATATTTCTACGATTCTAGACCGTCTTAGTGACGCAAAATTCTTAAGTAGTTTGGACATCCGCTCTGCTTATTGGCAAATACCTCTTTCTTCTAATTCTAAGGCGATTACTGCATTTACGGTGCCTGGTAGAGGTTTATACCAGTTTACTAAAATGCCATTTGGTCTTCATAATTCTCCAGCGACATTTCAGCGACTTATAGATCGTGTGCTTGGTGCTGATCTCGAACCTTTCTGTTTCGCATACTTAGATGATGTGATCATCGCTACCCCTACTTTCGAAGAACATTTGGTGGTACTACAGAAAGTGCTTTTCGTAAAATTCTGCAGGTCTTACTCTTCGCAGAGATAAATACATTATATGCCGACCGGAACTCCGTTATCTGGGATACGTAGTAAATCGTCATGGACTCCATGTCGACCCAGAAAAGTTTCGCCATTCTTAATCTTCCTCCTCCTACTACTGTAACTGAAGTACGACGCATAGTTGGTATGTGCTCGTGGTATCGTCGCTTTATCCCAAATTTTTCTGCTCTTACTGCTCCAATTACTGCTTTGACTAAGAAAAATTCTAAATTTGATTGGTCTTCTGAATCTCAGCAGGCGTTTAAGCTGCTGAAAGAATACTTGGTAACGGCTCTAGTGATGAGTTGTCCTGATTTTTCTTTGCCCTTTACTGTACAGGCTGATGCCTCTGATTTTGGTTTGGGTGCTGTGCTGACTCAACAACAGGGTGATGACGAAAAAGTCATTAGCTACATTAGCTGTTCTCTTAAAAAGGCGGAACGCAACTATAGCGCCACCGAAAAAGAATGTCTTGGTGTTATATGGGCAATTGAGAAATTTCGTCCCTATATCGAGGGTTCTCACTTTACTGTGATCACCGATCACCACTCGCTTATCTGGCTAAATAATCTACAAAGCCCCAACGGTCGTTTAGCTCGTTGGTCTGTACGGCTTCAACAATATAACTTCACCATCGTACATCGTAAAGGTAAAGAAAACATCGTTCCCGATGCCTTATCTCGCTCAGTACCTAAAATTGACTTAATTGATGACTTTCCTAAATCTTCTATTACTCTGCCAATTTTGGATCCTTGGTACCTTAAGCTACGGACTCGTGTTAATTCCAATCCTAAACTATACAGTAACTGGCATGTGGAAAACGAATTACTATATAAACATGTAAAATCTAAACAGTCTTTGCTCCAACCTCCTCAAGACGATTGGAAGTTAGTAGTTCCCAGCGAACAACGGAATAGGGTTCTATACGAAAATCATGATCTACCTACTTCAGGTCACCCTGGTGTGCACAAAACTGTCTCTAAAATTTCCATGCGTTACTATTGGCCTAAACTTAGAGCCGCTGTTGCTCGATACGTCCGTCGTTGTAAAATTTGCTCTGCACACAAAGTCGAACAAAAGAAACCTCCTGGCTTTGTCTCCCCGTGCTACTGCCACTCGTCCTTGGCAAATCCTATGTACTGATATTGTCGGACCTCTTCCTAGATCCTCTAAAGGTAATTCTTTCATTTTAGTTGTTGCCGATTGTTTTACTAAATATGCTTGTTTCTTTCCTCTACGTGCGTCTACGGCCGCTGCTGTTGCTCGAACCATCGAGGAAAATATTTTCTTGGTGTATGGTACTCCTCAGTATCTAATTGCGGACAATGGTGTACAATTTCGTAGTAATATTTTCACTAAACTCTGTGATTTTTATCGAACAAAAATTCTGTTTAATGCTCGCTATCATCCTCAGGCGAATCCGGCCGAACGTATTAATAGAGTCCTGAAAACTATGATTTCTTCTTACGTTTCTGATAATCAACGTCGGTGGGACGTTAATTTAGCAAAAATCGGTTGTGCTATTCGAACGCTTAAACATGAGGTTATTGGTTACTCCCCGTATTTTGCTCTATATGGTCGTGAGCATGTTCTCTACGGCGATCATTTTGGAAAACCTCTTGATCCTGATGATGTTCTTATGGATCCCGAACGTCCTATTCCTCCTACTGACTTAGTCAAATTTGAGTCACTTTGTGAAGAAATTTCGAAACGCCTTTCCTTAGCATACAAGAAAAATGCTAAACACTACGATCTTCGTCGTCGTCCCTTAACTTTATCTCCTGGCGATCGCGTGTGGAAACACAATTATGTTCTTTCGGATGCTACTCGCTACTTCAATGCTAAACTTGCTCCCAAATATGTGGGTCCCTTTACTATTAGAACTAAACTTTCTCCTTGGACCTATATCTTAGTGGATGATTCTGGTAACGATCTGGGTACTTGGCATATTAAGGACCTCAAACCCGATAAAACTTTAGACCCTCCAGACATTGATCCTGAACCTCCGGATCCTAATGGGCTCCCTACGGCTGATTCTATTTTGACCCCTACGTGTCGCTATCCCTAATGACTTGTAATTTTTTATTTTTTTGGCTTATTGGTCTTGTTTTCTCTGATAAGCTTGTGTCCAAAAACACTGGCGCCCATTTCGTATTCCTATTCATATTTTTGTAGCTAGCCCATCCCGTGACTTTTTCTTCTGGCTAGTTCTACCATTTGACTATTATAGTCGCTTTCTACATCCATTCCTTGAGGTAGGCTTCAGACCTATTTTCTTTTCCTTTAGGTATTTCGACTTGGTCGCTTTTGTAGGTCTGTTAGCCATACTTTGCTTGAGTAATCGTTTCATACGAATCTGTGTTACCTCAGTTGGAAGTATTCTAGATGGTGTACTAGTTTGCCTTTGCCCTTTACCCTGTCTTGGTTCTTTCTTTGCTGCACACTTGAGGTTGGCAGTTGTGTCGTCTAGTTGGTTTGCTGCAAGTTTTCTTCCTCGTTTTTTTCTTTCCTCTTGGTTTCCCCGCGAGAAGCCAAATCTTTTCTTTGAGGTGGAGAACAGAAGTGTCCCTTTTGGAGACATCCGTCTTTTGACGTTTTTGAAAGTAGCTAAGACCTTTAATCCTCATTGGGTGTTTACTTAAAGCTTTCTTTACCTATTCTGTCGTTGTTGGTTACGATGGATGGCTTTGTCTTCTTTTGGAAAAAATGTTCTTTTTCTTATACTGATGTTGGTCCTTCGAACCGAATAAAAATAATTTTTTTTGTTTGGTTCCTTGTCTGTCGTTTTTCTTTTGTTTTCTTTCACCGCGACGTCTTTATTTTGCTAGGGGGGAATTTGTAACGTGCATTTTCGATAGTTTAACATTTTACGCTATACTCAATTCTTAAAATACATCGTTTTGGATCGCTGTTTGTATCAAGTAAATACAGAATAATTCAGAATTGTATGCAATTTAACTCGTGTGTATTAATTAAAGATAGATAAATTGAAGATTGATTCTCATTAATAAATAAATTCCAAGGAATGAAGGTTAAACAGCTTGTAATTAATTATAGATTGCATCGTTCTTGTCTTGCCGTAAATATAAATTTTGTTCCTTATGTGGATATACAAGTCTAGATAAGAGACGATAAGCGGTTGTAATAGCGAGGAATTGATATAAACAGACGAGGAGTTGTAGTTTGTTCTTTTGTTCTGATATATTAAGTACGTTGAAAATACTGCTTCTTTCTGTTTTTGACAATAGTGAGAATTAATGCGGGATTAATTTTCGTATTGTGCATGAACCAGCACGGCATGTTTTTAGTTGATTTTCTGTTGGAAATAAAAGCGGTAAAGCTTGTTAAACTCGAGGCACGTGTGTTTTACGGAACATTTGACGGACGGTTTTATTGCTTACGCGTGCTTACTAATTGTTTTTAGTTGTTTTTCTTGTGAGACAAATGCTTTAAGGAACATTTGACGGACCTACTTTAGTGATACGCGTACTTTACTAATTTGTGGTTTTAGTTGTTTGTCTTGTGAAATAATAGTTGTAGAACTTGCTAAACTGACCGATTCTTTCTTTAGGATTAATATGTGTGCGATCTAGTCTAGTGTCCCTTTGTTTTATCAGATTAGTGCATACTTTGGATTATTTAAATACAGTGGATACTGTAGTTTCTACATATTTCTAACACCAAAGAATCTAAAATAGATCATTGCTTGCGCGAATTTCGTTATTTGCGAAATATAACAGATTACCGGTTAACAAAGGTATTGGTTGAAGTTTCTCACTGCTTTTTGGAGGTTTATGAAAATAATATACATTTGATCCCAGTTGAAATTAAACTAGTGCTACAAAATATTTCGAAATTATTGTCTCAGGAAATAGAATTAACAAGAAATTTATCAATGCTACATAGTTCCGTCGCGTGATGGTGTCTGCTGCTAACCCCAGTGAAACACGTAGGTGTGATTAGTGTAACGTGTGATAAGTTCCATCAACACTCTCACAGTCAAGGGTGAAGTGCTTCGTTAGTGCAGGACATCGTTGAATCCACACTTCAGTTGCAAGGAAGCGTTGCTGAAGGACTTTTGTAAGTTGAACTCTCTCCTACTGGTTATTACTTTAAATATCTATCCGTTGCTTTACCATATCTTTGTCGTTCTGATACCTTTTACAATAGACTTGCATGCTATTTTAAAACATAAAACAAAAAAAAAATGAAAGAAAAATCAATACTACTGAATGACTCATACCAATGGTGTCTTATCTATTTATCTTTTGTTAACATTTTGTCTGATTTATGTTTAATTGGTGTGTGAGGAAACGTTTCTGCTACTCGCCAATATTACCTCACTTTGTACTAAACATTTTTCTGTATTGCTTTTACCGTTGTTATATTTAATAGATTATCCAAACAATTTCTTTTTTTTACATTCTACAAAGTACTGAATAATTTAGACTTTTCATTGCTGCTATGCTTATTCTTTTTTTTTCAGGTTTGCTTAACTATTTTTCTTGCAGGTATTGTCACTAACTCCTTACCGCCGCATACATTATCTGTCAGTCTGCTTTCTACAACCCCCCCTAATCTCCGATTGAGCCCGGTCATTTCGTGATATCTTGGTGTTACGCACGGCTACGAGCCAACGTAGCATAAACTTTGGTGCCCGAACAAGGACTGCCACGAATTACGTAACAACCCTTTGAAAACGCTTTTTATATAGGTATTGTAGAAGTCAGCAATTCGACTGGAGTACTTAGAAAGCTAAAAGTTTATTTTCATAAACTCGCAGGTGCAAATATTCGTAAAGATAGAATTACACAACGCAAAAGTGACCGAAAACTAGATAAACGATCTTGTGCTTTATCTATACATTTAAATGATTATTACCACCAAGCAGACTTTGACAAATAAAAATATTAGATGTTAAAAAAACATATAAAAATAAACTATTTCTAGAATATACAAAAACAGCCCAACACTATTAACTTTAAAAACGATATAGATAATCTAAACAAAAGTTACGCATTTCTATTCTCTTTTAATAATTTATAATAACACTCTACTTAACCTAATCAAAATAATTATAAAACCGTTACATACACTAAAAAGACACATTCATTTCCAACCACACTTATACAGTAGTACCGCCCACACAAATACAATCGAAGTTAGATTAAAAATTAAATATAAATAAAAGTAGTATTAATGTTTATAGTAGATTATTATTATTTAACAACAATTTTTTTCTTTTGCAATGCTTTCAATTTTTATATTTTAAACTTTCAATTATAATTAACTGTTAGAAATTTAGTATTAGAACCTAGTTAGTATAGCACTTTCTATGAAAACAAAAGAATGTACGAACTTCATAACACCATATTATAACATTAACAATCAATCATATGTCAATTAAATGTAAGTTTAGATATAAAAAACTCTCCAAATATTGTAACCTTTAAATTAAATTTCAAAACTAAGTTTAAAGAGACATATTTTCCAAAACGTCAGTTAAAATGACATTTATATAAATATTGTATTTGGACGAAATAAACCCCACAAGATTTCAAAATATTTTTATTTACACCAGGAATATATATATTTATATATATATATATATATATATATATATATATATATATATATATATATATTGCTGTGAAACCTACAAAATCCGTGAACTACGCTTTTCGAATCGAGCCTCACGAATTGGGCGTCAAGAATGCTGTGAAACCACCAAAAGCTATTCATTACATTAACTGTGTTGGTCCATTGACTTTCTTCTGTTAATCGCCTCGGCTGCTCCTCTAGATAACTTTCATCCTCATACATAAAAAAACAAACACATTCCTACCACAAACATCAACGTTAACTCTATTTACATCAATATTCACAATACATTAAAATTTCAAAATTAAAATTCAGCATAAATTTTAATATCAGAAAATTTGAAAATTAAATTCATTATCATTTTAATGTGCATCCAGAATTAAAGTCCTTGTAGGATGCCTACTAATTACTATAACAATATATGCAGACCGAGTCTGAGTACAAAGGAGCATCTACCACCCCTTTACGTTAATTAACCAGGTTCGTCTAATTGAGCTCAAAGACATACCCAAATTTTCATCATAATCCAGAACATCAATACTAAATAACCCTTTCTACTTAAACAAGCAAATTTCACCTTAAAATTAAAATATTATCGTTAGTACAATTTCACTACTGTCCATTTTAAGTAAATCAATTATAAAGTTATTCAACACACACCAAAATATCAAAGTTCGAACAAAATAGTATAATTTACCTGAAGGTTACTGCACTCGTAGCTTCAATGTACATCGTCCCTTTGTTAATTACACCATTCCAACTGGGTTATATTTACGGCTTCTGATTCTCAACGCTTTTAAAATTTTCTCCATCACCATTTATTTAAAGTTGTTTCTGGGCTTTTCCGGAACTCATCTGTGTATATCTGAACCTTGTTTTGTGGATCCGGACACGTTTATGCACCATTTAATTATTAATACCCCCGAAAAATAACAAAGAAATTCATACTTCTTTCACCAATATACGCCAAAACTGCCTACTTTTGTGTATTCATTTGTCGTTGTAAATTTTACTAATTGGTACAGTGATACTAACTTTATTACCTTGTATCTTTTTTTCTAAGTGCACTAACGTACATTCATTGTAGCACGTAAAGAACAAACTGTTTTTTATCACAAAAATATTCGAGCAAACTGTTTAAATTATTTAATCAAAACCGGAAAACTAAAAAGCACTGTTTAACGCATTGAATCAAGTCGAAGATCTAAGAGAGCTTGTTCATATTCCCCTGGGTATATATAGATGTTAGCCTGTCTGTCGGTCGAGTCCTCAAAACGGACAATTCTAAAGAATTTCGCATGCTATGTTCCCATTCCGCAGCCCGGCATGCGATTTTACGAATTTTGCACTCGCCCCAGTTAAATCTCAGAAATTTCGACACGGCACGCAACGTCTGGAAATAACTAATTGAATTTTATACAGAAATGTTATTTTTACCTCTCAAATCTTGCCTTTTACTTTCAACCAATCGCAACCCCATGACGTTGCTCCACTCACGCCTTTTTACTATATGTGTCTCGGTCTTGCGCATATTATCTGTCTCTATCTACCCTGTTCTTATTAGTGCAAATTGATATTCCTTATTATCGATTATATAAGTCCATGTGGACTATCTGGGTTAAATAACCCCGTATCGCGCCTTCCCGTGATTATTAAACCACGGTTTCTCCAAGATTCTTTGTAACCATTAATTATCTGCAACATTTACGCAGAATGAGCTTTTTAAAAATACGCAGGTGTTTAAACATAATAACACTTCTACGATTTGCATTTTATTGGGTTTTACAAGTTTTTATAGATATTATATGTTACTAACGGTTCAATTAACTCCAATTAAAATAATATCCTTTAATTTTTAGTGACCCCTAATCAAATATTAATTATTATCAGTACATTTTGTTTAATACCGGTTACTTAAAATAGGGTTAATTAATATAAATTTTGCACGTAATTTCTCTTTGTTTCTTTACTAGGAATAATTAAATTACACGTAAAGTTTTCTAATACTGCTTCCTTTTGATCTAAAGCGTCTTGTACATGATTTAAATCTCTTATGTTTAATGAAACGACTGACTTTTTATGCTTCACGGTATTAATAAAGCGTACCTCTTCCCAAAGCTTCTACACGGTGATGAAAATTATTTGATGTGATTATTTAATTTTCTACCCTGGTCTAAATATGAGTAATATATATATATATATATATATATATATATATATATATATTGTATTACAGTGAATAAGATGAAATAATAACTTAGACTATTAGGCAAAGCCCAAATAATCCTTTCAAATCGAGCTAGTAATTGAAAGATGGAAAATATAAGGTCTTCGACAGGACTTGAACCTGTATCCTGGTTTTGCCAGAACCATTCGTTTACCAATTACGCCGCCGAGACCGATGACTATAATTGGGTAATTTATAAATTTAAATCATTTACACAACTATACATAAACCTAACTTTCAGTTACGTTTGGCATTTTTGTCAATCATATCTGACATTGTGTAATTAACTATCTAATATATATATATATATATTACATATATTGCAATGACAATTGGGTCATATAGGGGTATATAGGGTCACTAGGATAGTGCGCTTTATATAGACATCATGAGAGTCCAGAAAACTAGACCTTTTAACAAGAAAACTGCGAAATTCGACGGTTAGCAAAAAGCTAAATACCAACACCCTGTATATAAACTATAATTACACCTATATTTAAGAAAGGAAGTGTATTTGTAAAGATTTAACTAAATAAACAACCTTGCAAGCAAGTCATAAAATCACATGGACAGAAACCATAAAACAATACGCGTGAGTAGTGCATCATTAAAATACAAGGAATACTATTTAAACAAGCAGGTTTGTCAATGCATAAAACAGATAAACGCATATAATTTCATACATCAATAAATATAAAGCTACATGGACTAAAAAGTATAAAAATCCAACACATTGATAATTTGGAAATAGTAACAGCGTGAGGATAAAGCAAAGTTCAACAAATTTGCTGTATAAACAAAGAGTACGTGATTTAAAAGACCATAGGAGATTTTAAAGTCCAACAGATTTATACAAATAACCTGAAATCCTACGTGCAATGAAGAGCGTCTCGACTTCGTTATGCATAGAAATTACATAGAAATTCCCAAGCCTGCATGTGAAAATCAAGCTACCAGGTGGTAATCAACGAACTATGCACTTGACCGACTAATTACAAACAGATAGACGATTTTTTTTAAATACCACAGGAATTCGTAAACAAATCAGTTTGACTCTAATGAAGACACGGTCTTCACCACCTGATATAAAATATTTACGTGAAATAATTGCAAGTGATTTTATAATTATTAATTTAAATGTGGTGATAGTGAATAATTAAACAAGGTTGGTCGTTTAATCCTTAAAAAGGTAAGTTATGAAAGGTTGCTTTAGATAGGTTTTAATATTTATATTAACAAAGGATTCCAAACTATTTCTGGATCCAACCGGAAGAAGCTCAATAAGTATATCCAAGTAATTTCTGGATCCGACATGGAGAAGTTGAACAAAGGACTCCAAATAATTTCTGGATCCGACCTGGAGTATTTAAATAAATACTTGAAGAATCCATCTGGCGCCGAATTTCTAAATCTTATTTGGGTAACTCAAGGAGTAACTATGAACTGAAGCTGAACCAGTGAATAATTGGAGCAGAAACTGGTCTGAACTAGACACGCTAAAATGGGCCAACCGGTTAGCCATTATAAATGTTTTATTGCATTAACAATTTTATTTCTGAATATTTAAAAATATTGCTTTCACGAAAATGTATGTGAGGGTTAACAAAAATCGTTTGGCATACGTTATAATTTACGTAAAAATTTAAGGAACACTGATGAACGTTCATAAGGCTTCAAGTAATAATAAAAGGGTGATTTTTCCTGGCTTTTTGATCAATTTAAGGGAGTTGTAATTTTTGGGAGAAATTAATTCAGTTTTATAAAAGAGGTTCTATTCAATAACATTATAAACGCTTTATACATTGTATATATTGAGAACATTATATAAATTGTAGTTAATTGTGTTTAGCTCAAATGGAAGTAGAGATAGAAGGGGAGATTAAGAATTCTTTGTCGTCGTATCGTCGCAAGCTTCGTGCGTGGCATTACAATTAAAAATAATTTTTTTGAGATAAAAAGGAGGGCACCGAGTCATTGCAATGATATCATAGCAATATATATAAAGTTAACCCAATGAAATGTTATTATGGGACTCATAAATAGTAATCCTAACAAGTAGAAGATCCAGACACTTAGGAAGTGGCTGTTGGTGCCGGTGGCGATACCGTGGCTTCTACAACCCATTTATGGCAGTACACCTAAGCGGGGTGAATCCGCTGTCAAAACCTGACTGGGCTTATCGGTGTCGTATAAGTGGTGCTGTGGTATGTCCAGGTGCAAGCGAATAGTGAATGTTAGTCGGAATAACAGTTACTGTCCGTGTGAGCTTATAGTAGTGGTGTGTTAGGCAGGATAAAAATCATCAACTATGTAATGTATGGTTGAAGTTAACGTGGATTCTGCGGAGCGTAATAGTAGACGATCCTGAGATAACAATCACAAGAACAACCACAAGCAGCCATATTAGTACTGGTCCTTGGATAACAATTGGCAACGACTAACTTTCTGGTCGATTCTGAGCTGCTTATATAGATTTTCTCCTTTTGATTGTAGGCGTGGCTATCGTTATCGATGCAAAAGGCATACATTTTGAACAACTTTTTTTACTTGCTGCTCACAGAACAAAATGCATTAAGATGGTTTGAGGATTGTTGTCTGGTAACCAGAACAAAGAACAGTAAACAAAGAAGTCACAGCGTGCACACGGAAAAAATCATCTTATTAAGAATGTTTCCACTTTGCTGACGCTGTAACTATTTTTGTATTTTATTCTTGTTCTAATTTTATTGTTTTGTATTCCTGACTGTATGTGGATGAAAATGGATGACTGGATTTTTGAAGAAAAGACATTCCTAAAAAATAATTAAAGAACAGTGTTTTGGCTGACAAGGGCATTTGCAAAATTCAGGCTCTCCGTCCTTATCTATGCATGCACAGAAACACGTTACAAAAGGAATTAGAACAATAAACAATATACAAAAAAAGGTTTCAGCGACCGCTCAGAAAACATTCTAAATTATAAGTTGACAGACATCCGTTTTCATTATTTATTTTCTAATAACGGTAAATAAAAAAATTTATCAATCATTCATTCTGAAAAACTCACCACAACATATTACTTACTAAAAAGTTTCCTGTTTTGCTATGGAAACAAACACACCTGCGTTTTATTAACACAAATTATGTATGCGGCGGACAAAGAAAAACCATTATACAGCACGTGCGATAACCTGCTGTCAAAGCTACTGTATAATTACTATCGTTAATGAAGTTGAAATTTTTATATTTAATAAAACAGCAGGGTGTTAGTTAGGAGTTATGAATTGTCTCCACTGCTAATAAATAACACTAGCAATTTGTTATTATTTAAACCGGAAAGAAAAGCGATATAACTTTTCAAAAGTAAGTTCTTATAACCCTGCAATTTAACAAAAGAAAGGGTTAGCTATCATGAGTCGTCAGTTTCAATTTAGTTCCATTTTTCAGGTGTTAAGTTGATGGCAATAATGGTTTCACATTTTGGTAGGATAAACTACACGGTTAACAAAAATTGAACGATATACACACGGTGCAAGTTTCGCAGAAACACTTCGTAATATCTGTACAGCTTTTGGACGCAATAGGGGGCGCCTGTTCACTCAACCATTGTGGATGTAATCATCAAATTCGGACAGTTAGTGATGTGACGAGCAAACTCAAACTCGCATTCGTTCAGCATGATGTATTGAAAACATACCGGCTGCAGCAGCAGGTGTGGCAAAACAAGCCTGGTTTGTTAGTTTAAGACAATCAAAGGAATCGGGCATATCACAAACCAGTTTGCACCGTATATTACATAACGATCTTGGTTTAGCGACTTACAAAGTTTAGCTTGCATAACGATTAACATCATCACGTCAGAACAACACCGTACCTTCTGTAGCTGGGTATTAAGAAATGAAGGAAAGTGACCTAATTTTAAAAAAATTATTCTGCACCACGATGCCCATTATTACCTTGAGCTATGTTGATATACATGTTCCATATGGGGTTTTGAAAACCCAAGAGAAATACTCGTAAAACAATCCTATCCATAACGCCTTGTTACGTAAAGTTTTGGCCTCCAGAATGTCTAGCTTGTAATTTACAGAAAAATCGGTGAAGTACTCCGCTAAAAATCCTTTTTCAGTAAAATACTGAAAACATCGACTGTTCTATCAAAATTGGTTGCAGACTTACTCAGTGGGACGGGTAGTGTATGTGTTTGAAGAGAATTCCAGAATACCGGGTATGAAATATGTCTTGATTCGGAAATACCGAATCACGCATTGTGCGAGGGAAAAGCCCTAGAAAGAATAACACGATGCTGCCAAAATCTGAGATCGGGAGAGTGATTCTGGCTTACAAATGTACGTGAAAAATCATTAAGGACAATAGTACTTAAACATAAAACAAACCTTAGCCATAAAAACACATGGGCCTATTTAAAACTGCTAGCTGCAGAGATTTCTAAAAGCAAATGTTAAATGGCCTGAATATTCAATCACGATTCTAGACAATTGCAAAACAATTTATTATAGCAAAATTGCAACTATATCCTTACATTAATGGAAACAAAAAAACAAGTATTATTCAGGACTTGTTTATAACTGTACAGCACACTTACATTTTTATTACAATTACCTAATGCAGTCTCAAGCAAGTATTAAAAATCAAATATATCAAAAATGTACCTAACTAGAATTTTAACATAAACACGCAGACGTACTACAGGTACTTTCATCAGTCCATACACTAAAGTTCAGATGTCTTTTTTTGTACAAAAACTCTTTCTTTCTCTCTCTCCCTCTTCGGCTAGATTTATACACACCTGATGGGTGATTGACTATCGTTATTATGGATACCATAAGATGCCTAGGGAGACTCCGCCACTTTCAACGTGGTTATTTCCAACACAAGGTTGTCGATATGCTTGGTAGGAAATTATACGAACATGGTTGGACTACTTTTCTGCCCAGTTCGATACACCTTCTAATCAAGGTAATTAACCTACTAAAATGCCATTTTGATGAGTTAGATGTTGCGTACGAAGTGTTCTATGAAAGGAGGATCCTACCTTTCTAAAATAATTTGAGACATTTTGGGCACTCTTGCACGGATAAATTAAGACTGCAAAATAAAAATAACTTAGTGTCGCTCTTTTTCTATCTAACCTTATATATCTACTTAAACCTACGTATAGTAGAACTAGAAGAACTAGAATTAGAAACAAGGACTTCCCTTTACTTGGGTCAGCACAAATCTGCCTACAATACTTCCTTGTCCTGTCGATGAAATCACCACCGCCAGCATAATGCATTATTAATCAAAATAACTGAATCATAAAACGGTACTTCAATAATGACAGCATCTCTAACTTTTAAAAACTGACATAATGAATCTGACGACCTTAGGGTATGAACCATATATGATAGAAAATAATTTTCCCTTAGATCAAAATTTTAGTACCCTAAAAATTATAATTCATAATAATCCTAATCCTATTGAAGGAATTTATTAATACAAAAACTGCTAAAATAAACAGAAAATTATGAGTATGTATAAGGAACGTCACATCCCTCTAATTAATAAGATTTTTTTTAAAGTTCTTAAGTGAATTAAAACAAACTGGTATCGATAGTAAAAAACAAACACCTAGGCATAAACCTAAAAGTATGAAATAAATCGCAGAATTATGTGTAAGTAAATGAATATATGTGTTTTTGAATAAGTACATCTATGTTAAACTCGACTCGTTGAAATTTTCAATGCCGTAGGTGCCACAGAAGGTAAGAGATTGTGAAGCGTCCTCCTCCCCACCTTTAAAAGAAGAAAACATCTACGATGAGGATAATTCTGCGGGACAGCTCTGCGGCCATACTTATGAAAGGTTTTAGAGAAGGCAAACCCACGAAAAGCTTTCCTAACTCCTAATAACTGGGCTTATCTCTATTTAACTATTAATTTCCCCAAAACCCCATGAAGCTATCAATATCATGAATACTCGGGCTATACCCCCGTACTTCCTTTTTAAAAGATAAACCTCCCACTCTCAACTTCCCCCTGGCAATCTAAATCTTCAATGCCAAGAAAAAGTTCTTCCCATTAAAAGTTAATGGATTATTAAACCAGTATCCTAGCGACGAATTCCGCCATGGTTCGAGTTCATAATTGAGAATGACACTTGGCTCTTAGTACCACTGCAGGTTCTATACTCTCCCCGCGACTTAAACTGGGGCCAGACACATCCAAAAAAGATACAAGTGAGTCTGTGGGAAAATTGTTGACTAGGAAAAGGATACGTAAAGATAAACGATAAAAAAAGCATATATCAGCTTAGACAAAGGCAATGTTATGCGCATCTGATTACCGGAGAAAGTTCTACCCATTCTCTCAGAAGCAGACCGGTAGAATGGTGAGAGACAAGCGTCATGGCCAACAAGAAAACAAATATTTCAAGGGTAAGAAGATAGCCGGTTACAGGAATGGCACCGCTAAGGGCGGGCGCTCTTAGGGTGTCAAAGACATGGTTGTGTCCTCAACTTATTACAGATCGGCACCTTCTGACCTGGATCAGAAAACACTCCCAAGGGAATAGAAGAAAATATATTAAAATATGTGTAAAGTGGTAGATGAGGTGTACACATAATTTAAATGAACTCAATCAAACGCCTGTTGTACGAGAAACAAATTTTTAATCATACTTATAAGTGAATAGGAGAAGTTAGGATACTCGGCAGGATTCAAATTCCAATCTTTGCTGTGCCAACCAAAAATGGTGCTACCAATTTTGGCGCTAGTTTAGCATTGAAATATTTTGTTGTGTCTGATTAAATAAAGTTGTTACTCCAAACGGAATCTCAAAATTGAAATTGTACCTCTCGTCTAATTAAATCACGGTTATTTTTTGTTTTTTGGTTAGCATGGTCTAATTTCTTAGCTATATCTTTATAAACTTTATGAAATTTAGACACCCTGCCTTTTAAACTATTTCTGCGTACAGCAGAACCGACCATCGGTAATTATTTATCCCATGATCTGTGATTTCTAGTTATATAAGAAGCAAGCATAATCTTGAGTACTTGGTTTATCCTTTTCACGGGTACAGCTTATGGATGATAATGCGCAGTGAAAATAATATTTGAATTATATTTATACATAAAGTTTTTGAAAATATGGTTACTGAATTGAACACCATTATCTACTATAACATATTGAGGTGCCCCAAATAATAAAATCACGTACCCCTAAATTTTTTGAGCAATATCCGATGCTGTTGCATTTCGAAGTGAGAAAAAACAATACAAATTTAGTAAAAATATCAACAACAGAAAAACATAAGTATAACCTTTTGTGGACTTTGGCAGGCCTCCTACTAAATCAACAGAGATCATTTGCTAAATAATACCGCCAAATATTCTATTTCATTAGGGAAAATTTTCGTTCACTACGAGTCAAAGATCGAGAAACATAGTAAATAACATGTCCTTCATCGTTAATCGTTTGAGCTAAGACACCTGAGATATCTTAATCTGAAGCATCAGTCTGAATCATAAAAAAGTCAAATCAAAGATATGGTAAAATCGGTCCCCTTACTAGATAATCTTTAATTGTGGCGAAAGCTGTTTTACACATAGCTATACTTGTCTTTTTTCGTGACCCGTAATATAGGGTAGTATATGTCACCGACCTTGTTTCGTAACAATGTACATCTTTATACGAGGGACGCGCGGTCACAACACCTGCATATGTAGCTTAATACGGCTCGACCCTTTTGCGATAACAACATCCCTCAACACAAAATCGCGCACGCTGATTGGCTGCAGGTCGCCCCAACATCCTCAAGAATAGTATAAAACAAGCTTCATGTTATGGTTCGTGTGGGAGGCGTCTGAAAGCAAGTAGGCTTGGCTTGATTAGTTGTTTAATAAACATAGCAAAAATAACTATAAGTTCCAAAATTACATAAAGTAAACGTGAAATTGAATGATTTAGCAGATCAAAAGTCTTCGAATGGCTTCATGGTTGCTTGAGGAACCAGAATTAAAGTTAAATACTGATTAAATGAATGTATGTACAATTTAACGGGGTGTATAAGTCTTCGGTAGTCTTCGGCTTTCTTTGGAATGCTTTGGAAGTTGCTTACGAGGCTCAGTGTGAACTTGAACGACGACGATTAGGAAATATGTACTGGTTGAAGAGGTCCAGACATCTTCGGTGGTCTTCGAAACGCTTCGAAAGGCTTCGTGTTTAATTGTGGGTCAACGTTACGTTAAAAAGAGATGAATTGAAATTATATGGACTTAAAAACTACTAATTTACAATATATACAAGTATAGAGGATTCGGAAGGTCTTCGGTCGCCTTCTGAACTCTTCCGCAGGCTTCGTGGTAGACAGATGACTTGTCAGTGAAGTATGGAACGGAGCTTAACATTCATACGTGGTTTGTTAACTATGGATTGATGAATTGTAATGACGTGCCCTGGGTACGGCGTCGGATAGCGTACCGTCGGAACATACGCAGGCTATGGGAAGCGCTGTGTTTCGAAGTATAGCAGGCTATGGAGAGCGTTACTTGGGAGGGTCTTGCAAGCTATGGAGAGCACTGCAAGAGGATTCCTAGGCTATGGTGAGCACTACGAATGTCTTCTGCAGAATTTAAAATTATATTTATACAGTTTTAGTTCCTATTCTTCCTGTGTTGGAAAACGATAATGACGTCTTTAACCAATGAAATGCGTTTTTCGAGTTTTTGGTTGTAAAAGAATCTCCAAATTTAGTTTAACCAATGAAAGTATAGATTTTTGGGTAGCGCAAAAACTTGGAATTTCTCGAGATTCTTTTGTTTCTTGTATTTCCAGCTCGTGTACTCTGATATAGTCAACTGCAAATCCTCGGTCTGTTCAGTGCTCTGCATGTGGTGATAGAGTTAACATTCATTTCGACCAAACCATCGCTGAATTCAATCATCTAGCGTTTCTCCTAGCCTAGTAGAGAAACAATCGAGACCTTAGCAGTGCTTATCTGAGTCCTTGAAGTTTACTACTGCAGGATACTACTAAAGCTTAGTGGCGAACATATCCCCGTAATTAGTACTATTGTAGTCCACACATTATTATCTGTTTTTTTGTCCTAACTTGCTGCTTTTGGGCATAACCCAGAGCAGAAAATACCTTTTATGTACCAATTGCCCGATGTATGGGGTATTAATTGAGAATTTTAATCCCTTATTTTTAGAAATTTGCTTGTAGGGATAATTTTGTATTGCGTGATCACGTTAGGGAGCTCATGAACTTTGGTAATATTTAATATTTAAGTCACTGATATTTCCGCTTGACTGTGAGCGTGTACCATAATCTTAAGATTCTTTTTTTTTTTATTTGTAAAACATTGAAAATTTACTTAGGAGTTATTTTTTACCTAATAATAATATACCGAGCTATAGTGATATGTTGTTCTTGTTTGGGTACCTATAGGTTGGTAGATAGAAATTCGTGTTGTCTTGGTAAACTATGGCGTACAGGATACAAATGGTTTCATTGTCAACCCTTGATTATATTTGTGCTGCCCAACCGCCAATCTACGACTACTGCTAGCCTTCGGTTCCCTCTTTTTTTTTGTTACGGGTACCATTTTCGTCCCCAACGTTTACTTTTCTTCCTGACCCGTGGTTTTACCGTAGCATAAATTCTGACGCCCTTACGAGGCCCCGATTTTGTTTTAGTTAACGGTTGCTTCGATTTTGTTGCGTTTAATTTCTGCCCCGAGTTTGTTTTGCTTCTGGCCCGATTTTTTTTGTGTGTTGGTTTAGATTCTTTTTTATTTCGACTTTAATTTCTGTAATTTTATTTGTAGACGCAACTATTCGCTTGACTTCTAAACACTTTTGGATTTGAGTTTATGTTTAGCTTGTCAGTTTATTTTAAATCCGGATTTCCCCGTCGCTACACAACAATTCGCTATTCATGGGTATTTACACTGCTGTTAATACTGTGACCCCTACTAAAGGATACTCACTCGTTAAACTGAGTGTCTCTTTTTCAGGTGAAGGTTCTCTACCGGAATTCTTGATGCGTATTAAGGAACTCAGTGTTTCGCGTAATATTTCTGCTTAGGAACTTTTTACTCCGCAATTACTTACCGGAAATTACTTCCGAGCACATCAGCGTTCCCACAAATGTTGGGAAGACGTTGTTACTTTAATAAACGCCGAATTAATACCCGTGGATTAGAATTAACGCCTACTAGACGAAATAAATTCTGACTAGGTCTTGCTTATAAGTCCGCTGCCATTGGGAAAATGCTTATACTTCACATGACCGAGTTGTTAACATTTTTCCTACGCCGACGGGTAGATCGGATACTTCTCCCGTACTTTCTACTACCCCTCTTCCTAGTTCTGCTTCTACTCGTCAGGTAATGTGCTTTAATTGCGACAAACCTGGTTATTTTTCGACACGTTGTATACGTCCTCAAGTACTCCATTGCTATGGTTGCGGACATAAGGGAGTTTCTCGCCGTAACTGTCCACACTGTCTTCCTACTATTAATAGGTCTTCGAATCATACCTCTAGGTGCCTACTGTCTTCTGCTTCTTACTCTAAGTTCTCTTCTGTATCTCATTCAGGTCATCCTGCTATTACTAAACATACCCTTCTTCGGCAAATATAGCTTCGAATAGAATTTCTTCCGTCTCTAATTTTACATCCTTTTCTACACCTCCTTCTGCTCGCTCTACTATCATTACTTCGTACCCTTTTCAGCCGTATGAGCCTTTAAATTATAATATTGATTTTTACGGCCATCACGCTCCTACTTACCGAACCTCTACTAACAAGAACCAACTTTCTTCTGTCCTTCCCGAATCAATCGATGATCAAATGGATCTTACGTTTTCACTTCTACTCTAAACTGTGCCTCCACCACCATTGCAACCCATACTTCGAATTAGTGACTTGCAGCTAGCTTATCAAGCGTTTGTTCCCGCTTTTTAAACGATTCTACCCAAGAAATTTATGTCGTGTCTGCAAGCACAAATGTCGCTAAAGTGACAATAATTTGTAATTCAGTCAGCGAAGGACCTGTGAAAGTCCATGAACCTGTATCTTTTATGCCTCTAGCCGTTTTTGTCAAAATTTTACCTGTTCCAACTTTTTTAAATGCTTCTACTCAAAAAATTTCTGTTGTGCCTGCAATAACAGCCGTAGCTGAAGTGACTATAATTTTTAATAGGGATAGAGAAGGTTCTGTTGAAGTTAATGAACCCGTAGCTGTGATGCCTGTTGCTGTTGTCAAAGTTTTACGTGATCCTGTTTCGTTATGTACTATTGTTAAGGAATCAGTTTCTATTGTGGCTGAAGTTTTGTCTGTTCCTGCTACGTTGTCTAACAGTGATGAAGTCTTACTTGATTCTACTTCTTTATCGGACGTTGATGAAACGTTACCTACTCTTACTCATTTTTTCTCATGCTGACAAAATGCTACTATCTTCTGTTTTTTTAGCTAAGGTTGGTGAAATCCTAGCAGATGTTCTGTTATTTAATGTTGACGATGGTCAACCTGATTCTGCTTCCTTATCTATTGTGGATGAAGTTCTTCCTGATTGTGTTTGTTCTTGTAAGGTTGAGGAAATTCTGTCTGGTGCTGCTCCTTTCTTTCATGTTGATGAACTTCGTTCTACTCCTTTATCTAACATTGGCGAAGTTCTACTTGAAACTGTTTGTTCTTGTAACGTTGATGAACGTATGGAGTACTAGTTGAAAATTTTAATCTCTTATTTTTGGAGATTTGCCTGTAGGGTTAATTTTGTATTGCGTGATCACGTTAGGGAGCTCATAAACTTTGGTAATATTTAATATTAGGTCACTGATAGTTCCGCTTACTGTGAGCATACACTATAATCTTAAGATTTTTTTCTTTTTTTCGACTTGTAAAACATTGAAAATTTACTTAGGAGTTATTTTCTACCTAATAATAATAAACCGAGCTTTAGTGATATGTTGTTCTTGTTTGGGTACCTATAGGTTGGTAGATAGAAATTCGTGTTGTCTTGGTATACTATGGCTTACAGGATACAAATGGCTTCATTGTCAACCCTTGATTATATTTGTTCTGCCCACCCCCAACCTACGACTACTGCTAGCCGTCGGTTTCCTTTTTTTTGTTACGGGTACCATTTTCGTCCCCGACATTTACTTTTGTTCCTGACCCGTGGTTTTACCGTAGCAGCTCATTCAGCATTATACTTTACATATTGTTATTCTCTTTTTCGATTTTTGAATTAGCGATTTGATTTGATAACTTGCGTTATATGTACAATGTATTATAATAGGTGGGAACTCCCAAGTAAAGTTTTTCTCACAACTATTTTTACTCTTAGAAGTGCTAAATAGACCAAATTAACAAATGCATACGAGGTAGTGGGCATATCAATATGTTATAGAAAAAACATAGAAAGTTTAAGTTTGATAAACCCCACCCATCGGATAGTGTGATTTTGAAACCCTACATTTGATTTATTTGTTCCAATGCTCCATTCGAAAATACTACATTGGCCAGAAAGCAAGTTTTTTTACCTGGAATTTTTTTATTTGGCCGAACCCTTGCTATTCCAAGCATTTTACAAGCGGTTCGTGTCGGGACTGAACCTGGAACCTTGGAATTTGCAGTCATTCGCAAAGCTATTTGATCCACGGGCTGCCCTCGTGATTTCGAAACCAACCGTAAAACGAGGGATTAAGAAATTATATTCGTGGCAATTGTGCGCGTAAATGACGAAACACGATATTTATATGGTTTTACTAACGCTTAAATTTGACCTGTAGCATAACAAGGAATTTTGTTTTTATGGGAGATGATGTTTATTATTAATATTGTATTATTTAAGGGTCAGCTATTGTTACCATTTCATATATTTAGTTTCTTGCTTTTAACGTAACCGACCTATTCTCCTAATTTACTTTTAGAAGTTTGGTGGCCATAATAATTACTGCACATGGCGTGCATGATTAATATTGATATTTTATCTTAGGTTTATAGATGTTAATATAGTAACCAGTATTATTTGTTTGGAAGTGTACTTTGTATCACATTTAACCATACTTTGCTGCAGAAGGCAGCCCCTTCTGGGTTTGTATGACGACGGTTTTTTTCTTTTGTTTTCTATTTCGTATTTTAGTTTTCTTTCTTTAGTCTCTTTCCGAGTAATTGATTCTTGTTGTTTCTTTTTTTCTACTCACGCCACTCCACCGTAAGCCCCTAAACAGATCTGGGTGGTTTTGCACTCCAACTGCTATTTTTCCGCATGTACTGTTTTGTTGAGTTTTTGGTTACTTTTCTTTTCCTTTTTTACGTGCCCGATACTAGTAACCTAATTCTTAATTTTGGCACGATCTTCTTCGGGACTACAACTCAAATTTTGAAATTTTTCTTTTATTCTTCTTCCCGAAGTTGATGTGTTACACTTATAACTTTTGGATGTGGAATTGTTTATTTTTTTGGAAGAGTTTAAAATAGGGTAATACTTTTTAAATGGGCGACACTTTCTAAACCTTTGTGTAAAATACCAAAACGGTACAGTTAGAACGAAGCCCACAAGTGACCAAAATTTTACCCTATTACATGATGCACAAAAACCCTTTACTTACTGCTGATGTCAGATTTATCAAATAGCTTGTAATATATGGGAATTGTAATCTATTGAAGCTCAAGTTTATCATAAAACACAAGTATTAAATCATTCAGTAAATTTTCTAGTCTATAGTACGGCGCTTGAATTAAATGTTTTTTCCTAAATAACCACAATAAGGTGTCACGGATGTGATTAAACATTCAAATACACAATGCTGCTTTTGTAATCGGTAACGATTTACTACAGTAAGTTATGTCCAATACATTATCGTTGTTACACATTTAATGTCCTTATTAGTATTAAAAGAACTACTTTCTCATCTCATGCAATGATTGCAATTACCTGGCCACTGTTATTTAATTGAAAAAATGTAAACTGTACACGACTATCTAAGACATTGACATAGAATTACATAAGTACTTTACATGTTCTATATTACAGCACTTTTGGTGTTCTTTCGTCAACAATGTATGTATAGTACAATTGGCTTATCGTATATTTACAAAAATAAATAAATACAATGAAAAATTTAGTGCGGTAAAGAGAAAGGGGAGTCCAAAGTTGCGTGGTGTAGAATCTTACGCCAATATGGCTGTATGGAGTTTTGCTATTGGTGCGGCTATGGGAACATGTGCAGCTGCAACTTTAGCAACTAGAGGTTCTTTACGAACGATTGCGTTGAATCCATTGACTGGATCAGAGGTGTAATCTACAATACGCCGGGTACCATCTGAATCATTTAAAGAATAACTCCCTTGAACAAGGTCGCCATTGCGGGTTTCATGTTGGTTTTTGCTATCACCAGTAAGAGCATCTTCAATATTGTAAGCATATGAATATTGTGGGTTAGCATCATATTCTTCAGAAATAACAGTCTTGGCCAATACTGGAGAAGAAATTTTAGCAACGGCAGGAGTCGCATAAGCTAAATGTGCAGCAGGTGCGGCGTAAGCCACTGGAGCAGCAACCTTAGCGACAACTGGGGCGGCGTATGCTAAATGAGCGGCTGGTGCAGTGTATGCTATTGGAGCAGCTACTTTTGCAAACGCTGGTGCAGGATATGCATAATGAGCTGCTGGTGCAGAATATGCAAAATGGGCGGCAGGTGCAGCGTATGTAACATGCGCAGCGGGGGCTGGGTATCTATAATAAGATAGTAAAGCAGCTGCATACGACAAGGGCGCATGGTATGCAGGAGCCGAGTATGCCACTGGAGCAAGACCAGCGTTAGTAGCGACAAGGATTGTTGCAATTATAAAAACCTGTTGAAATCATTAAAATTATAAGCTGCAATAGGTAGTTTAAATCTTACCTTAGAGAACATATTTGTGGTCGATGTTTACAGCAGCAGTAAATTCACTGCAATGGTACAGAGACTCCATTTCCTCCGCCTTTATACAAAAATACATGCCGTAAGTGGAGCATAATTGGTCCGGCACGCCTAAATAAAGGTCGCATACCCCGAGCTGCGACATTAAATAGCAATGTATTCATATTTACAAAACGGGTTGCATTACAATCTATTGTTAATGAATGTTAAGTGCGTTTCTTGCTCTTATTAATTAAAAATTACGCTGCGGTAATTTTTGTTGTATTAGTATTATTGCTAATTTGATATTGAAGGAATTTAAGTTGTGTGTCGATGAGCACCTATGCCTCTCTTTTAACTTACAAATTTCGTTCTTTCACAAAATTGTGTTAATAAAAGAAACGTTTTTAAATATGATAAACGTTAACTACGACGTTTATTCAACCTGCAATTTTAATAAATTATATTTTCCTTAATCTATCAAAGCTATTAGCACACTAAAAATTCGGACGCAATGAATTCCGTAAATGTTGAATACTACACAATTTTATTTATGAAAAATACTGAGTGATCCAAAAAGCACGTTGGTCACGTGAGATACGATTCTAATAATTTGAATCAGCGCGCTAAAAGCCTTCCGCTTCCTTCACAGAGAATCGAAGAGAAGGACATCTTCCAACAACTAGAGGTCTATTCCTGGGTAGGGCAATGAGAAATGGGGAATAAGTCGATTTTTGTTTCCAAACAAAAACTAAACAAAATTATATAGGTGCCACCAAGTCCTAAGATAAACAAGTTAAGGTCAAAGTAATATTCTAAGGGCGGACGTGGAACCCCAAAGATAAAAAGGCGACCTTCGTTATCATATACCTGCCTTATAAAAACAAGACGCAGCTCCTGAAAGAAATTACAAAGATTAAACAAAAGAAATATGGAACACAGTTTGTGTCCTTTTAAATAAATGATAATATATAACCAATTAGTTATTGCTTTTTTGCACAAAAATTGTTAATCAGAAGTTCTGCTTTTATATTATTAGATTTGAACGAGTTTGACCAAAATAAAAGTCTAAATGTTTTATCTAGTTGCACAATGCAGCAAAAACTTTCTTTTCAATAATCATAGTTTTTAATATGTAAATTAACAACAACGATATTTATATAACGAAATCAAAATTATCTTTTTAAAGCAAAAGAATGCTCTCTAAACATGTCTATTTACACCTTCTAGTTAAAAATAAAAAGTAATATTAATAAAGTTAAAGATTTGCTAGGTAATCCAAAAGACAAGGTGGAAAAATTGCAAAAGTCGGGTATTTATGAAATTAGTTGTGCAGGGCCAGGGTGTTTTAAAAATATATTGCTCAGACCAAGAGGAATATAACAAGATTTAAAGAGCACATTGCTCACTTCAAATATGGTAAATACGAAAGGTTTCAGGTCGCCAAACATATTTTTGAAACCAGCCACCCAGTTAAACTAGAAAATGTTAAATTGTTAAAAGCGGTACCAACGTCTTCCTTCTTAAATGTCTATGAATCAATTAAAATTGTTAAACATAAAGGACCCCTCTTAAACACTGATAAAGGGCCCATAGAGCTATCTGCCTTGCTTTCCCTATTGGTCAACAACCAATGAGAAAGCAAGATTAATTTAGTTCCGCTTCAGTAGATTTAGAATTAGTATAAATTAAGTAGATTTTAGTTATAACATCATTCACTTGTTTGTTGTGGATATCATCAGCCTGCGGGTGAGGAGAATATCCTCCATAGTGTTTAAAGCAACATTATAGTAAATTGTATGTTGGGATGGTTCACTTCAGCCTAAGTGTTGAGGAGAACATCCTCTAAAGTGTTCCGGAACAACAGCTAATGACTATTTAATTGCAAATTTCCTACTGATGATGACCACATAGTCTAGTATTTTAAATATTTTTTGTGGTTAAGAGTTTTTAGTAATTTTCATTCAAATCGTGCCACAGTGTTCCTATATATTATTAGTATTACCTTTTAGTTATTTGAACTTAGTAAAAATTTGTAAACAAATTGAAATATCATTTCTATCATGGGCAGATCTTATCAGGTAGATTACAGGTTCATTATAAGCACTCTGCTTGTATTTAAATTTACAAAGAAAGGAGATAAACTTTACTGTACACTAAAAAAATAAAGAGCAAACAAAAGTTCACTGCTATTTCTTAGTAAACACTTTCTATATTGAAGATCTAATTTTGTATGAACACAAATGCAAACACTGCATTTATTACTAGATGAAGTTAAATCTTTGTACTAAATTTTTAAATGCTAACTTCAAGATTAGAGAAATGTTTAATTTGAATTATAGAAAAGCTGCGATGAGGTTATCCTCTAGCGGTCAGTATTTCAAATTTATCAGAAGTTTGAAAGTAAACAAAGCCAGTAAGTGTAAACTTAACCAAACAAAAATGCAACTACGATTTGTAACATACTGGTTTATAAATGACCAAAAGCGAAACAGGTCATAAACACGATAGCAAACGACGTGCTTTCATGACCATCTGTTTAACAAAGACTAACGATATTTAAAAGACATGCAAAAATTTAAACTTAAATTAAATAACGAACCAAAGTGCATCTGATTTCCGTTGACACGTTCTATTAGAAAGTTCATCTCTGGACAACACCAAATACGACCACATGTTCATAATTTTCAAATTATTTAACACAACACAGTTTGTCAAGTAAAATTACTCCTATACTCTTTCTTACTTTACGTTTGTGATTGTTTTTCTTTTCTCAACGTCGCACGTTAATGGAATTTATTGTAAATTTTTCAAGTCCACCGTGGCTTGAAACATTAAAACACTCATCGCTAATCGCAGGTAACAGGCCTTTAATTTCGAAAACATCTTGAAGGTTTGATAGCGTGGTTGCGACTAACTAAAACAAACGTTGAAGACCCCAAAGACTCGTCGTCAGAGATTGGAAAGTACATACCCTACAAAATTCCTAGAAATGCTAAAGGAAATAGATTTATATTGCACAGATATTCTAAAATAGAAGAAATATCAAAATTAGGCGTTCCATTATGTATAATATGGAACATTAATAACGATAAAAAATAAAGCACGCTTGGTGTATTATACTTATAATTTAATGCAAACAAATAGTGGGTAAATTAAACATGCTTTAAGTGTTAATATCTGCTTCTCGGTTGCTTCTTCAGTCTTTACTTGATTTCTAAACCATTGTTTAACAAGAATCTAATCTATTTGATATCTTCCTATATTTCCTGGCATTTTCCATGTGTATCGTCATCTACCATGATGTTAAAATAATGTGTTTGTGATGGTTAAATTGTTTTTGTCGCAAAATTCTACCAACCTATTTCCCCCACGTTTTCTCATGTCTAAACCAAATAAGGCTACTACCGCTCCTTCCCTACCCTCACCTGCCACAGCGTTAGAATCTCCAGTAATTATTAAATTTTCATATCCTTTTACGTATTTTAGTACGCTTTCGATATTTTTGTAGATCACTTCTACCTCTACGTCCCTGTAGATTAAGGTGGGCATGTATACTTGTATTATTACTGTACTCTAACCATGGGTACTCTTTCGTTCTTTTGAGGGTAATTTTCTACTCAGTGCGTTTCTTTTTTCTCATAGCTATCGTCCCATCCAAATTTCCTTGCTCTGATACTGCATGAATTACCCTATAGTCTCCGTTCCAAAAATTACCCACCTCTGGTCACCGAATTTTGCTAATCGCTACTATATAATGCTAATCTATCTATTTCTATTTTTAAGTTCTTTAGCTTATCTACTTGCTTCAAACATTTGACACTTTACGCTCCGATTCGCGAATTGTTTCCAACCTTTTTCTAAACTTTCCGAACACATCTTCCAAAGTAGTCCCCTCCCGGAGATCCAAATATGTAACTTTTTAGCTTTGGAATTTTTTACCCCAGAGCATGTCATCATCTTATATAACAATTCAAGTACGCTGAGCTCTTTGGAGGTAATTTGGTGGTTACCCGTTGCCTTCCACATTGCAGAAGAGTATTTTTAAATGCCATACAGACGCCTATGATTTCTTCCACTTTAAGAACCGAAAGAGCTGCTGCCTTCTTTCGGGGACGGATTTTAGTCTGGTTCCTCACTAAAGACCCCACTCATTTGGTTAAGTCTGTAGTTCGTCTCTTTATATCACTGGAACTCTCAAGCCATTCTACCCGTTCTAGTAATCTAGAACTTCTTTAAGGTGTAGGTCCATTTAGAACGGGTAATTAAATCATTTCTAATTTTTTAAAACTGATTAAATTAGATTTATCCACAGAAAAACACATTTTTCTCAACGGGACTAGAACTCTACAGGGTTCTTGAACATTGCCGTTGATTTGTTCGAATTTATTGGTTTTTTTCTAGTGGGTTGTTGATTTTTTCAAGCAAGTAATCAGCCAGTCAAACAGTTACCTTTTTAAAAATTACGTTTGTCTCCTGTAGAATACAATTGTTTGGACCGAAACAAAATTATCGAAAATGTTGCGGTCGTAATCAGGTGGAGGCTGCATGGATTAGACCAGTTTGCGTATGACGGCTGATCTCAATTTCCCGGGTTTGATTCCCTACACGGATCACTTGAAAAATGTTAAATGAGCGTTATTCGTAAATATTAGCCCTGTTTGGATAAGAAGTAATATGTAGTTCAGGTGTGTTAGAGTTGTCACGTATGTTAAAAACCTCTACCTTGCTCGGAACAGCAAGGGTTTGGCAAAATTCAAAATTTCTAGATAAAAAAATGGTTTCCTGTGCAATGTACTACCTTCGGGTGGGGCATTAAAAATCAAATGTAAAAGTCTTCATCAGGACGTGTATGATACTATTAAAGTGTGAACAACTGGAACATCAGCTAGTATAAAACTGGATGTAAAAATGCAGAATTGAAATTATATTATTCAGTTTCAGTATCTTAACAACAGTAGCAGGAGGCGACAAGTGGCCATGCGAAAATATAGCTAATTATGCTAAAGTTCGTTAACGGACAAGAAGATTCATAATGCCAAATACAATACTTTCTAATCTCAATGCTAAATGGGCAAATAACATGCCTTAGGTTTCAAAGCTTAGATAAAGTAATATAATACACCCGAAGCGCGATGCTTAGTTGAACTCGTCTAACGGACCTTTAAAATAATGGCATTGAGTATCGTCTACGTATTAGAAATGTTCATCGCTCCCAGTTTCTGGTTTCACTAACGCTACATTTAATATTCCTCTGGAATGAATCACAAGGAAATAAAATGTTTCCTTCAAAAAGGACGTTAGGTTTAGTACAATGCCAATTACTAATTTAACCAGGGGGATATTACTGAAATTCAAATTTTTAAAAAATAACTTGCTCCTTATAGAGAGAAATCGAACAGACCATAGACTTGGTTTCGAAAGGTAGTCATTCTAGAACTTTACTTACACACATTTGTAACGCCAAATCTCTACAAGTTGATCGATCCCCATAATTGTGGTTATTAAATTAGGGAATGAATTCAAAAGGTGTCTGGGACGTATGATTGGCATGCCCGGAGATCCTTTTGCAGAGGGATCTTTAAGTGCGATCGACATAAATCGCTTAGCTAGAACTACGATACTTCTTATACATCCCGCTGCTGAATATATAAGAATATAGTCCTTGACATTCACCACCGAAGACTAAAGTGTTAACAAAATTGTAGATGCTTTTAATATAATAGCGGTGACGTTCTTTGAATAAAAAATGAATTTGAAGTTTAAAGCGTGTTTTTCAATTGATAAAAGGAAAAACTGCAAAGTTTGAATCTGAGTTTGGTGTGGAGGTGTTGTAAGCTAGATCTTTCGTTTTTGCGGTTAAGTTTGGTTACCAATTTACCAATAATGCTGAGTTCAAAAACATTTTGTACGGAGACGAATGTTAATATTTCAACTTCTTTATTACATTTAGAGGTATATTAACAAGGCTATGTATACAAGGGTTGAAGACAGATACTTTATATTACCATAGATGGTTGGAAACAACTAAAATAACATGATCTATTTGTGTGATTTTTCTAAATATAGCGAATTCAAGAGTGCTGATTTGCACTTTATTGACTATCAGATCTAAAAATTGATGGTGTTGTTATTTTCAACTTTAATGGTTAAATTTATGCGCGGGGTTGATGCCATTTGTGTCCTTTAAAACATTAGAAGCATTTTCACACTTTTGTCTACGAAACCAAAGCAGTCACCAACGAATCTTAACCAACTTAGAATGGCTGAAGTTCGTGAAATAAAAGGTTGTTCTAAATGATCCATATAAAGTCAGCCAACATAAGAAAAGTAGAGTTTTCTGCGGTTAAACAGAAGGGTTATTTATAGTAACTATTATTAAACATAAAGAAATCTTGTGCAAGACAAAATTCGAATAGAACTGGGATAGTAGCAATTGTTTACGGTGTATATTGCAAATTTTTAAAAAGTTTTCAATTAAAGGTGTAATTTTCGCAAGAGGTATGGACACCTTGAAAACGTCTAACGAAACCATTCTAAATTTATAGGTAAAATGAGGTTTTGTATTTTATATATTAAATCGAAATTACTATTTACAGAATGTTTCGTCAATCACATAATACAGGGTGTCCGTAAAAGAATTTTCAACCATAAATGTGAATAACTGACGTATGCGGTGTCGGATGGGCTAGCAAGGGTATTCAATCGACGCGGTAGCCGTGCTGATTTCAGTAGTCATGGATCGTTGGTCGGCAGAGCACTGTGCGTTTGCTATTGAGGCATATTATAAGAATAACCATTCTCCCGTTCTCGCACGGAGAGTGTTTGCAAGACATTTTAATATTCGGCGCATGAGTAAGTGCTCGAGTACGCAACTTATTGGTAATTGGGTACGAAGTTTTCGTAAACAAGGCCCTGTAGTGGGACACGGACCAGGAGCATCACGAACAATAATAAATGATAAAAACGTTGAAACAGTTCTGCTTGACGTGATTGAAAATCCCCGGCTCTCGATACGAAAACGGTCCGCATCATTACAGTTAAAGAAAATATCTGTATACCAAATAATCAAAAAAGATTTAACGGTTCACCCATACAAAATTCAGATCACTCAAAAAATTAGGCCAAGTGACTATTGATTGAGGCTGGTGTTCAGTAGGACCATGCTCGATCGATTTTCCCGTCCACGAGGTTATGAAAACATAATCTTTTCTGATGAGGCATATTTTTTACTAGATGGATCGGTAAATAAACAGAACTGTCGTTATTAGGTTTGGGCAATCCAGTACAGTTACATGAATAGCTACTACACTCAGAAAAAGTTACAGTTTGGTGTGAAATAAGTGCAAAAAGAATTATCGGGCCCTACTTTTTAGAAAACTGAAATCACCAAACAGCAAGATGGTGCAACACCACACACTTCTCGAATATCAATGAACATTTTGAGACTAATTTTTCCCGAAAAAGTCATAAGTCGATATGATGATATGATGACATTCCCTGGCCCCACAGGTCTCCGGACCTGACACCAGCAAACTTCTTTTTATGGAGGTTTCCTAAGTCAAAAATGTATATCGACAAATCGCAAAGTTTATTGCACTTGAAACGAAATATTCGCAACGAAATTTCAGAAATTTCGCAAGCAACGTGTTAGAAGGTGTTTAAGAATTCGTTTGCATGAGTGTATACGTCTCCGCAGTAAACATTTGACTTCAATTATATTTAAGAAATAAATCCGCATTTCTGTAGTTTATTTTGAAATAAAACAAATTCCGTACACGCTTACAGGATTTTTCATATTTCATTATAAAGTTGAAAATTCTATCGCGAACACCCTTTATATTCCTGAAGGAGAGTAAATAGTGTAACAAATGGGGTTTTGGTAGACGAAGTTACGGTTCTAAAGAGAGTCCCTAACTATAAGCTAGGATTGCTAGGGTTACTAGGTAACATATTCGGAGTCTGTTCGAAAAACCATTTATTGTTTTGTATTAATGCTTAGCTTTATCTAGATAATTTGGGAAAGGTCTTTTATTTGAAATCAAGAACTTGTTATACAACAGAAATTTTTTTTATTATTGAATAGTCAGGACGACCTAGAAAAACAACGCAATTGTCTTTATCAATTTTAGATATTATTAGATTATTATCCATTGTTTGTTGCTGCTTGTTCTTTATGTATTTTAGTCTACAGTGTGAATTTTCCTTCTTATCATAAACACGTATTTATTGTACATTTATATTATTTAAGTGTGGCGCTAATTGTAATATGGTTTTAAATTATTTTAATGTGTAATGCTCTGTTTATATGTTTGTGTATTACTACAAGCATGTTTAAATTATCGATGCTATATAAATTTATACTTTAGGTCATCGGTGATGACAATTTTAATTGTTGAAAGTGCTCTCGCTTACTCATTTAGAATCATATTTCATTCGCGTTACGCGCACCGTATGTATTTTATTTTGTACGTACACGTGACTTAAAGTAATATTTAAAACAATGTGGATGTTCAAGAGCTTAAATAGATTTCTTGGGAAAGAAGGAATAAAATCAAAATTGCTCTATGAATTGCTGAATTCTACTTTAAAAAAAAGTAAAAATTAAATATTGTGTTTTACTTGTGTTAATTACCGTCATAGAATAAAACAAATTTTATTTATCCAAATAACGCATTGATTAGCGAAGGATAAGAGTTTAATAATTTCGAAGGGATTTCGTTTGGTAAACGCATTCTTTATTTATTTAAATAAAACATACGGTCCATTATAAATGGGTTCACAATTTTATTTATCAAATAGCAGCGGTATTGTTCTTTGTTGCTGCAGTCATAGAAACGTAACAAAATAATATCAGCATAATTTTTAACAATAATTGTGAGTAACGCACTTATTCGATGACAATATATTAAAATATAATACAACAAGTTTTTGTAAATATGAACACGCTGATATTTATGTAGTGGTTCAGGGTACGCGATTATTATTTGGGCGTGCCTGGCAAACAGTGCTCCACTTACGATGCACAGTTTGGTATAAAAGCGACTGTAATTGTGTGTCTGTATCATTGAAGTAAATTTACAACTGCTGTAAACATTGACAACAATTATGCTCTCTAAGGTAAGACTCAAACAACCTATTGCAGCTTATAATTTTAATAATTTTAACAGGTTTTTATAATTGCAACAATCGTTGTTGCTACTAACGCTGGTCTTGCGCCAGTAGCATACTCAGCTCCTGCATATCATGCGCCCGTGTCGTATTATGGATACCCATCTCCCGTTGCGCACGTAGCATATGCAGGTCCTGCCGCCCACTATGCTCATTCTGTACCAGCAGCTCATTATGCGTACGCCGCACCAGCGTTTGCAAAAGTAGCTCCAGTAGCATACGCACCAGCAGCACGTTTAGCATATGCCGCTCCGGTTGTAGCTAAGGTTGCTGCACCAATAGCCTATGCCGCACCTGCCGCCCCTTTAGCTTATGCTGCTCCTGCTGTTACCAGGGTTGCAACTCCTGTATTAGCCAAGACTATTGTTTCTGAAGAATACGATGCTAATCCACAATATTCCTATGCGTATAACATTGAAGATGTCCTTACTGGCGACAGTAAAAATCAACATGAAACACGCAATGGCGATCTTGTTCAAGGAAGTTATTCATTGAATGATTCAGATGGTACAAGGCGTATTGTAGATTACACTGCTGATCCTGTCAATGGATTCAATGCAATCGTTCGTAAAGAACCACTAGTTGCAAAAGTTGCAGCTGAACATGTTCCAGTAGCCGCACCAATTGCAAAAATTCATACAGCCATATATCATTAAATTTTTCTCGCCCATTCCTTTTTACTGTGCAAAATTTGTTTCCATATTTATTAATTTTTGTAAATATATGATGTGTACTATCCTGTAGCTATGTTGTTGATGAAATAAACTATAGATGGTGTTACTATCATGAAAATACAGAGGGCGTATGCAATTCTAGGTCATGGTCATAGTTAATCGTATACAATAATGTACTTATCGCTTTCGTTTCAATTAAATAGTAGTGACCAGCAGATTGCAATCATTGCACAAGATGTGAAAGCGTTACCTTTAATAATCAGGAAATTTAATTTGTAACAACGGCTTGTCGTTTATTATTAGATTACAATGATAGTAAATATTTTTTGGATTTCTCACACTGTTCGCATTGCTGTAATGGGTTCAGTTAAAATCGTAACAAACTCTAGATTGAGAAGGTGATAAGTTTTTAACTAATGCTTTTCTTTGTGGAATGTATTTGTATTTTTTAATTGGCTGGTTTGCTACATTAAAAGCACTGTTACGTTCCGTTTCGTACTTGTACATTTTACTGCTTCCTTGATCTAAAGACCGCTTCAGTGTTTACTTACTCGAATATACGGTTTCACTACACTTTTATTATTTCAAGTTTGGAATAGGCGAATTTGGCAATCAATTTTTCTAGTCCTTTTATTTAACTTATGAATCCGCATTTTATATACAACACTTTCTGCTTTCTTATCTAGACACGTGCTGGATTGTCAAGAATTCCTAGAAGTGTTGCTTTAAATGCAATTAAAAACCGTTTTCGGTTGTGTTGTTCTGCGCTCATTATAATTTGGAGTGTTGGTTCGCAGCAAACTTCCTACAAATACTTTATTACAAGTTTTTCTTTATAAATTGCACTTCACGTTTGGCGTACATGGAGTGCGTAGTTTAAATAATAAATTGTGGCCTTTGCTTCTTCACGGCGGTACGGTTTATTAACTGTGAACCCTACCTAGCAGTTAAAAAGTAGAATTTTTATGCAGTTGCGAAGTGCAAGCACAAGTTGTTTTACTGTACCACTTAAGTGTACACGCAATTTGTATAATACTTAAAGATTATAAAATAACTTTTTCAAGATGGGTATACAGATGTAAACAGATTTCAAAAATACGTTTCCTTTGGGAGTAACTATTTGTTACTGAAAAGTTGCCAATACCCTTCACAGCCTGCGTGAGAAAGGTTTATATCATGGTGACTAGCAGCTGTTTACCTGTCTCTTTTACAGTCCATAGATTGCCTAGGAATGTTAAGAGTTTTATGAATTTCCCAGTGTGGATTATTTAATGCTGTAAGTTTTATTTAATTATTGGCGCTATATAATTAGCTAGGAACTGTGGCACGATTTAAATAAAATTAAATAAACCCTTATACCTACTAAAATTATTTAAATTATGATACGTATTTGACCACTATGAGTATCATCAGTTGTTAATAGTTTAACTTGTATAATTTATTATTGTTGTTTAAACACTATCGAGGATATTCTAACAATAAAGTAAATTATGGAGTAGTTTTTTATTTTCAAAATAACCTCCAGTTTGATTGTCACTTAGATATAATTTATTATTAAGATTAGTGTATGAGCAGTAAAAAATTCAAGTATTCATCCGCGGACCAGCAATATAATTGTTTCTCCATTTAAATTCATAAAAGTTACTGATTAGAGTTATATTCTACATGTTCTCTGGTCTAATTATCGTTTCAGATACATATGTTTTAAAAAAAAGCTAATTGGTTTTTGTGTCCTGTCGTTTTATTTCTTAACCCTCCACACCAGTCTTCTACTGTGTCAGTGGCATTCTTTTTTCCTTTTTTCGGTACCCGTAATTAGGGCGAGTTCACCCTTGATTACTGATTTCGTTCATTTCTTCATGGCCCGCTCTTCTTTAGGGTAGCAACTTACAGACTTACAGTAGCTAATTATTTTGCACCGTTTGAAGGTTTTTCTTGCCGAGTAGATTTCATTCACCGTGTATAGTAGTTATTCAACTATTCCCTGTTAGGGGCGTCAAATTAAAAAAAGTTAGCTGCCTATAAGATTTGACTTATTCTTACCGCATTTGTTCTATTATTTTTCTTGTTGTTTTCACATATTTGCGGGTTTTCAAGAATTTGTTTATTTGCCGGGCGTGTTTCCTGAAAAATGCTATAACACGTACCTGTAGAAACACAGTTGAATATTTTAATAGTTATATAAAAAGTTAATGTTGTAATTATAATTCCTTTTGGCTAATTTATATTACTCAGGGTGGCTTTTAATTAGGATGACATTGAGCCAAACTTTGTTGCTAAACAGAAGTATAAATGTTCGCGGACTAGTCTTGGGGTCTACCCTGCAGAGGCATGAGATGGGAGGGGTCTTTTTCTAAGATTGAAACCTATCTTTGTACAATTTAGAGCGCCACTGCGTCAATTACATTAACAAAAAAATAATCTTTCTTAAGGAAATACGCAGATAAACCTTAAGGGAATTTACTTATGCCTGAAGATAGATATTCAATAACATAATTTCATGTCTCTTTCACTTAATTATTGCAACCAGAATTGGATAAATCACCGTTGCTCTTGTTAGCTTCTCAGAAATAAAACTATTACAATAGTTTGCAGATATGTAATAAAACTATTTGCTCTTCTTTTATATACAAAAAAATTAAGACAATATCATAAATGTAATAGCATGAAGTGGAATGGTTATAGAAATGTTAAGTCGACAAGTTAGCAGTTATTATTGGGTGAGGCCCATCATAAAAAAATAATATCTCAATACATTAAGCGAATACTTCAAGCAAAGATCTTTGTTTTCGGCTCATAAGATTTAGTTATAGATCAAACTTAAATCTTTTTAACATCTGAGTGGCTTTCCATTAAAAGTCGAGAATTATCTCATTATATAACTTGTTTGAAGAACATACGTGTGACTTGTTTAAGTAAACATGTATCGCCAGATGTTTATCTGGCAGATGTTAAACTAAATTGTGCCCTAAACGACTATTTAAAACTAACAAATAATGACAAAAAAGTATAGCCAGATCATCTGACATATCCCAAATAAAGTGTAATTTATTTTAACAGGAAAGCTTTCGTATTTAATATTCAAAAATATACTAAAAAATTTTTAATTGTTAGGCAAATCATTTTATATATACTAAATGAAGCATAATTTACTTTAACAAGAAAGCTTTTATATATTTAATATTCAAAATATACTAAAAATTTTAAATCGTTTAACAAGAAATCTTATATATATTTAATAATCGAAAATTTATTGAAATTTTAAATCGTTTAAATAATTATTTGTCTTCCAATTCGACACCGTTTCACAACGAATTTGCTTCTCACTTGGATTGATGCTTGTTACAAAAAAAGGAAGCGTACTCACCCTAGCAAAAGCTGGTGGTTACAAAATTTATAACACCTGTATTATTGCAGCTATGTGCAAATGTTCCATTATTATGAACAAACAGGATCACATCTACAAAGCTTGACCCACTTCCATTTACTATAAAACTATTCAAATTGATTCCTGAAATTCATTTTAAATTCTTAAGGATGAAACTGCTTGCTAAAAATTCAAGCAAATTAATAGCGATAAAAACGCCATATTGTCACGGTTACGAACCGTTTTACAAATCCACTTCACTGCTTAGCTTTAACAATAATCTTTCTACATTACCACCCAGGCAACATGCCTTTCCCAAGAGTGGAAGTTTCTTCACAACATAGCAAGGAAATTTTCCTCCCACGTTTTTTAAAAAAATTGCGTCTTATCTGACAACATGCTAGTACAAGAATAATTGTAAGTATATCGGGCAAACGCCTTGAGCTGCATGCGCATGGTTGCGCGGATCGATAATTAGGTCGACTAACAATATTACGCCTAGATTGTGGCATCCCACATAACATATAGCAACTTTGAAATTGCCTATATGAAAACGTTACAATGTACCACTTTTTTATATTTAAATCGCAAATCATACGATTGTTTCAACCCCGTGCATTAGAAATTGGTGTAGTAAGGTTTACAAAAATATCTTATTAAAGTATCTTAATTTGAAACTAGGGTTGTTTGGATGCAGAACCCCGTATAATTTAGAAACTGAAAATTGCATTACGAGCTGTAGCTAACTTGTTTCACAGATTGTCACCGATTGTCTCAACTGGCCCCACCTTAAGAGTGCCCAAAAGTGTGTCAGTGTAAGATGTAACAAAATTTCGATATGCCCTTTCTAAAGGCGATATTCTAATACTTAACGTTCCGGAATTACATCAGGATTTTCTGAATATAAATATAGTCCAGGATAGGAATAAATGACAATAGGCTAATTGTAAAAAATCAAAACAGCCAACTCTGGAAGTTAGTCCAGCGTTCTTGCATGAGAATGCGTCGAAAGACGATTTTGCTTTGGAATAGCAAAAGATAAAACTTAAAAGTGTCCCGGCATTTATACTATTAAATCTAAAGGTTCCGGAAAAACTCAGAAACCCGTATGGTTCATCAACCTTCACCCAAAGAAAAGAAAATGACCCGATGGTCCGTTTTTGGTTCAAAGCAGTACATAACAATACTTTATTAATCACAAGTACGGCTACAATCTGTGGTTCTCCATCTAGATATAAAAATTCGGTATTAAAAGAGGTCTGATTATATTAAACTTTAGAACAGATAACGTGTGATGATCTACTACCCATTCAAACTTATAAAATTTCTCAAAATTTTTCTTATAACAACTAACCTTAAAAGAAAGAATCTGCGGTAACTTAAATTTCAAGTATTCAGTGGCGGCTCGTGGTGATTTTATTTGAGGGGCTCTAACTGCTTATGGCATGACTATAATACAAGATAACATAAGCAACACTCACCTTCAGTGGTTTGGTGTATTCAGCCTAGTCACCACACAGACCCATTAATTTTTGTATACTTGTTTATAGGTTTATGTACAAAAAGTCACACACTGTACTCTAAATGTCACGTAATAATAATTTTACTGCTTGTATACGAAATCAAGCCTTCTGTCTTTCTGAGCAATAAAATGGTCTATAACTTTTTCGTCAAAATTGTTGATGTTATGTATTAAGTTTTTGTTGACTGACATCATTGCTAAGGCATTAAGACGTTCTTCGGTCATTATGTTCCTTAGATAAGTTTTAATCCTATTAAGAGTTGAAAAACATCTTTCAGATTCGGCAGTGGACATTGGGGTTGTGACTATAATTTTTAATAATTTTATTGCTTCGCCAAATGTTTCGTTTAACCCATTTTGGGTCAACCAGGAAAGCATGTTTAGGCCGCCTAAAATATTTTTAAAATCCGTTTTTGAGTACATCACTTCCAATTCAGTCCTCAATTTGTCTGGCTGTAACATCGGATAACACTTAACAATCGATTGCAAATGCGATGTTGGAAATTTTTTGAGTAAGTATCAAAATTAGATACGTCTACCAAAAATGCGGCATCTAATGAATTCGGTATGAGAGCCTGTCCTTCATCTGAACAACTATTGTATCGCACACTTCTTTAGCAATCAATTTCCGATTTTCCATGTTACTAATTTTTCTTCTTTTAGTACCATTACAGATTATATTTTTTTCTATCTCATTAGTTGAATTTCTAGCAGATGCTATTATCCTTTCAAAGTCTTCCATTTTTCTCTTCAGTGCAACACTGTCTGTATCTCTAACTTGAAACTGATTAAATAATACGTCAACATGTGGAAAAATTTTATGAAATAAATTGAGAAAAAATACAAAATCAGGATCTTCCAGAATTCTACGCAAACCATATGCTTCCCTGCACGTAATAGTTTTATTGCATTTTCTTCTAATTCCTCAAAGTATTCGATTAGTTTTTCTCTATTCTTATATACGACGTTCACAATATGAATATTATAATTCCAACGTGTGGCAGCAACAGTGAGCAATTTTCGCTTCACTATTTCTTTTAGCACGTCACACCTGTGAGTAGAATGAAAAAAAGCAGGAATTGCGGATAAATTAGAAAAAAAAAGTTTTAACTTTAGCATTTTGACTAGTTGCTTTCTGCATAATTAAATTTAATTGATGGGCATAACAGTGAACAAAATGGGCATTTTTATATTTAAGTTTTATTTTTCACTGAACTCCACTAGCAGAACCACTCATAACATTTGTACCTTCATAAGTTTGAGCGATTAGTTTAGATGGCGAGTTTAATATTAATTTATCTAATTCCTTCTCAATACACTCCGTTAAACCGTTAGCTGTTTTATCTATTACTCGTAGAAATGTCCAAAATCTCTCATAAATATTTCCACTGTAGAAATATCTAACTATAAATACCATTCGGCATTGATTTGAAATGTCAGTCGTCTCGTCGCACTGCATTGCCAAAAAATCACTACCTTTAATTTGATCTTGAATTTCTTGACGACACACTGCAAGCATGCTCTCTAAAATCTCGTTTTGCATAGTTTTAGATGTACCTTTAAATACACTCGCTTTGCGTAAATGTTTTTTAAAAATTACATCCAATTCCGAAGTAAAATCAATTAATTTTAACAAAATTCAACGGTTTTCGGAATCTCCTGTTTCATAGTGTCCTCTCAATGCCAGTTCCAACTTTCCACAAAATTTAATACAATTGATAATTTTTTTTAAATGTATCTATTTTTAGTCACTTGCTCATTATGCTTCATAAGGTTCTGCATATATGCGGAATCTAACTGAACCGCAATGTTCATGGAACCTAGCATAGCCAAATCCGTGCAAGACTTTATATGGTACTTGCTAATTTCATGCTTTTTTATTTTATCGTTTATATGCTTCAGATCTCTAAAGCATTTTTCCGACCATGTCTTGTTCATTCCGTCACAATAAAATAAATGGCAAGGAAAACAAAACAGAGCATTTGATTGAGAGCATCCAGAAATCCATTGATATTTTTTATAAAATTCTTTGAAAAATGCCTTGTGAAACTACGATTTCCAAACTTATCTACCTGTTTCAAATCCGGTGTCGGACGGCCTAGGTTCTTAATTTTCACCTTTTCTGCTAATGGAAGAGTTTTAAATTTAATTTCGACTATATTACGAATATTATTTTCAGTCACCTTGAATAATTCAAAATAATAATCAAAATTCTACACTACGACTCACTCATAAAACAAGACATGGTCTTTACTTTTCAACGAAAACAAGTTAAATAATCTCTACGCTCACGCAAATTAGTACCGGGCAACAACAAACACGCCTTGAAATATCAACAAATACTGCGGCTAAGGGCTCTAATGATGAGAGCCCTGTTAAAACTATCTGAAGCTGTTATTATTTGCGTTGCACAGAATTCTTCGTCGTTCGATTTCCTATAAGATTTACATTGAAGCCGGGCTCAATAGAATGGAGCCCTCCCTTACACCGATGTACAAAAACAATCAAGGAGTTCTGTTAACGTGAAGAGAGCACTGTCAAAATGTCTAGGACAGCTATTTATTTATTATTGCTTAAATGTTGGATGTAAAATGAATATAGTGAAAAACGTAATTGTTTTAAATAATTTTAAAATATTAATATCATTGTTACATTTGATCATTTGAACCACAAATCTTAAAAGAATTATATTCATTTTGGTGTTAATTTTCATTAAAACGGTTAGATGTGGTTGCTTACAAAAGGACGACGGCGGTATATGTTTACTATTTATATCTGTTTCCTGCATAATACATCATTGTAAACGTAGCATTTACAATTTATTTACTGAGATCACTGAAAAATGCCTGGCTGAAAGCATTTATGCATTTGATCTCTAGTTTTGAGTAATCATTTTACGATGAAATAATTTATGCCGAAAAGTTTATTTACGATACCTATTTCTTAAAATAACCTGGGGGACGGTAGCCTTGAGCCCCCATGGAGTGGCCGCGGCTGCAAGATTTGTCAAAAAAACTCAGTTTAAAATATTTAAAATAATACCAGGGCGAATCAAATACATTCCATACCATACTTAAAACTTTATTAGGGACACGATACAAATACAAAGGCTTTTCATTCTTTTTCTAGGCAGCCTCCTTATCTTGTGACACATTTATCCCAACGTATGGGTAACTTTATTATCAGGTTTTTGTAAAACGAAGATCTTTGCGCCATAAGCGATTTGGGCACGAAACCTTCCAAGACAAGATTGTCATCAAAACAATACCCTCCAGCTTTTTTATAGGTCCACACAGGTAATAGTCGCAGTGCGATACGGCCAGACTGTGAGGAAGGTGTTACAGTATAGTCAATGTCAATGTTTCAATTTTTTCGTGTTTAAGGCAGCTGGATGGTTTCTGATTTTGTGACACCTTTATCCCAACTTATGGGTAACTTTATTATCAGGTTTTCGTAAAACGAATATCGTTGCGCCATAAGCCATTTGGGCAGGAAATCTTCCAAGACAAGATTGTCATCAAAACATTACCCTCCAGCTTGTTTCATAGGTTCATACAGGTAATCGTCGCAGTGTTAGAAGACCAGACTGAGAGGAAGGTGTTACGGTGTAGTCAATGTCAATGTTTTAATTTTTTCGTGGCTAAGGCAGCTGGATAGTACCTAGCATTGTCTTGCAGCAGGATAACGTCTCTTATGGAAAAGCCGTGTTTTTACGACGGTATGCCGTTTTTGCGTAATCTAAAAGTTACGAAGGCGTATAAGGTCCACAAAAAATCCCTCATTTTAGTTAAATTTCGACATCCATGTAGAAATTTAGTTAAATTTCGACTCCGATCTCAAAATTTATTAAATTTCGATTTCGATGTCAAAATTTACTTAAATTTCGACTTCTATCTCGAAATTTTGCTGGATTTTTAATTTACAGTCAAAAGTTTATTCTTGTAGGTATTTCGAGATCGAAGTCGAAATTTAACTAAATTTCGCCATCGAAGTCGAAATTTAACTAAAATAAGTAGAGCGATTTTTTGTGACCCTTCGACTCCTTCGTAAAAAGTTGGTAATAACACGTGGTAATTACAGTTCGTCGTTCGGTAACACATAAATTTTGTTTTAGCTTATAACCTATTCCCTACAATTTAAAAAAAAAATTAGGAAGAATACATTTTAAGAAATTCTTTGATAAGCACAACCTTTTAAAATATATTTTACTTGTCTTAATTACAGACATAGAATGAAACAAACTTTATTTATACAAATAGCTTATTGACTGGCGAGGAATAAGGGTATAGTATTATTCAAGGGATTTTGCATGCTAAACGCATTCTTTATTTATTTAAATAAAGCTACGCTTCCATTATAAATGGATTCAAGATTTTATTTATCAAATAGCGGCATTATTGTTTTTTATTAGAGCAGTCAAAGGAACGTAACAAAATAATATCAGCAATATTTTTAAACAATAATTGTGAGTACGCACTTATTCGATGACAATAGATTAAAATATAATGCAACAAGTTTTTGTAAATATGAACACGCTGACATTTATGTAGTGGTTCAGGGTACGCAATTATTATTTGGGCGTGCCCGCAAAGAGTGCTCCACTTACGACGCACAGTTTGGTATAAAGGCAACTGTACTTGTGTGTCTGTATCATTGAAGTAAATTTACAACTGCTGTAAACATCGACAACAATTATGCTCTCTAAGGTAAGACTCAAGCAACCTATTGCAGCTTATAATTTTAATAATTTTAACAGGTTTTTATAATTGCAACAATCGTTGTTGCTACTAACGCTGGTCTTGCTCCAGTGGCATACTCAGCTCCTGCATATCATGCGCCCTTATCGTATTATGGATACCCAGCTCCCGCTGCTCACGTAGCTTATGCTGCTCCTGCCGCCCATTACGCTCATTCTATTCAGCAGCTCATTATGCATACGCCGCACCAGCGTTTGCAAAAGTAGCTCCAGTAGCATACTCTGCTCCAGCAGCACGTTTAGCATATGCCGCTCCAGTTGTAGCTAAGGTTGCTGCACCAATAGCCTATGCCGCACCTGCCGCTCCTTTAGCTTATGCTGCTCCTGCTCCTGTATTAGGCAAGACTATTGTTTCTGAAGAATATGATGCTAATCCACAATATTCCTATGCATATAACATTGAAGATGTCCTTACTGGCGACAGTAAAAATCAACATGAAACACGCAATGGCGATCTTGTTCAAGGAAGTTATTCTTTAAATGATTCAGATGGTACCAGGCGAATTGTAGATTACACTGCTGATCCTGTCAATGGATTCAATGCAATCGTTCGCAAAGAACCGCTGGTTGCAAAAGTTGCAGCTGAACACGTTCCAGTAGCCGCACCAATTGCAAAAATCCATACAGCGATATATCATTAAATTTTTCTAGCCCATTCCTTTTTACTGTGCAAAATTTGTTTCCATATTTATTAATTTCTCTAAATATATGATGTGTACTATCCTGTAGCTATGTTGTTGACGAAATAAACTATAGATGGTGTTACTATCATGAAAATACAGAGCGCGTATGCAATTCTAGGTCATGGTCATAGTTAATCGTATACAATAATGTACTTATCGCATTCGTTTCAATTAAATAGTAGTGACCAGCAGATTGCAATCATTGCACAAGATGTGAAAGCGGTACCTTTAATAATCAAGAAATTTAATTTGTAATAACGGCTTGTCGTTTATTGTAACAGATTACAATGATAGTAAATATTTTTTGGGTTTGAAAAATTAGCGGTTTTCTCACACTGTTTGCATTGCGGTAATGGGTTCAGTTAAAATCATAACAAACTCTAGATTGATAAGGTGGTAAGCTTTTAGCTAATGCTTTTCTTTGTGGAATGAATTTGTATTTTTTAATGGGCTGGTTTGCTACATTAAAAGCACTGTTACGTTCCGTTTCGTACTTGTACGTTTTACTGCTTCCTTGATTTAAAGACCGCTTCAGTTTTTACCTACTCGAATATACGGATTCGCTACACTTTTATTATTTCAAGCTTGGAATAGGCGAGTTAGGCAATCAATTTTGCCAGTCCTTTTATTTAACTTATGAATCCGCATTTTATATACTACACTTTCTGCTTTCTTGTCTAGACACGCGCTGGATTGTCAAGAATTCCTAGAATGTTGCTTTAAATTCAATTAAAAACCGTTTTCGGGTGTGTTGTTCTGCGGTCACTATATTTTCGAGTATTGGTTCGCATCGAACTTCCTCCAAATACTTTATTATAAATTTTTCTTTATAAATTGCTCTTCACGTTTGGCGTACATAGAGTGCGTAGCTTAAATGATAAATTGTGGCTTGTACTTCTTCACGGCGGTACGGTTTATTAACTGTAAACCCCACTTAGCAGTTGGAAAGTAGAATTTTTATGTTGTTGCAAAGTGGAAGCACAAGTTGTGTTACTGTACCACTTAAGTGTACACGCGATTTGCTATAATACTTAAAAGGCTATAAAATATACTTTTGCGAAATCGGTATACAGATGTAAACCGATTTCAAAAATACGTCTCCTTTGGGTGTAACTGTTTGTTACTGAAAAGTTGCCAATACCCTTCACAGCCTGCGTGAGGAAGGATCATACAGTGGTGACTGGCAGCTGTTTACTTGTCTCTTTTACTGTCCATATATTGCCTGGGAATGTTAAGGATTTTATGAATTTCTCAGTGTGGATTATTTAATGCTGAACGTTTTATTCAATTATTGGCGTTAGTTTAGTGATTGATGTACTACGGATGTGTTATTGTAAATATGTAATGTTTTGTCTTTGTTATAGTAGCCTCTAGTTGGACGAGCTGGTCATTGTTATCTTCTGCAGATATAGCAAGTAATTAGACAAGGTCTTGCAGTTTTATACGTACGTTTATGCCGCTGTGTAGATGTGGTTATTTAGTTATTTGCTGTGCCAATGTAGAATGTTTTAAATCCAGGTGGTTAAATGCCACCTAGTGTTTTTTATTCTAAGTATGTGACATTATTTAAGGGGTGTATAATGGAGCAGTTCATTTATTTTCAAAACACCCTTTAGTTTGTTTGTCACTTAGATTAACATTAAATATTAGCACGTGAGCAGTGAAGAATTCAAATGTTCTCCGTAAACCAGCAATTTAGCTGTCTTTTCATTTAAATTAATAAAAGTTCCTAATTAGAGTTGCATTTTACATGTATCTTTGTTTAATTATCGTTTCAGGTACAGATGTTATAAAAAATGCAAATTGGTTCTTGTGTCCTGAACTGCCATGTAGAAGCAGAAGCGTCAAATTAAAAAATAGTTTTACTTGCGAGTTTATCAGAATCAGCTAGCTGCCTGTAAGCTTTGACCTATTCCTACCCTATTTGTTCGGGTTTTTCTTGTTGTTTTCTTATATTTACTGGTTTGTCAAGAATCTGTCTATTCAGCGGGCGGGTTTCCTGAAAGATGTTCTAACACAAACTTGTACAAACACGGCTAAATATTTTAATAGTTATATAAAAAGTTATTGTATCACATTTAGAGTAAACAAATTATGCGATGGTTTCCACCCTATGCATTAGAAAATGGCGTAGTTCGGTCGACAAGAATACCCTATTAAAGTAACTTAAATAAAAGATAGGGTTGTTTGGATGCAGAAGCCCGCATAAGTTAAAAACTAAAAATTGCATTATGAGCTGTAGCTAATTTATTTCACAGACTGTCACCAGTTGTTCTATCTGGCACCACGTTAAGAGTGCCCAAAAGTGTATCAGGGTAAGATGGAACAAAATTTAGGTAAGCCCTTTCCAGAGGCGATACTCTAATACTTAACCTCCCAGATTTACAGCGGGGTTTTCTGAATATAAATATAGCCCAGGGTAAGAATAAATGACAATTTGCTAATAGTTAAAAGAAAAATTCCATGTAAGTCAAAAAGACCAACTTTCGAGGTTAGTCCAGCGTCCTTGCATGAGAATTAGTCAAAAGCCGCTTCTGCTTTGATATAATAAAAGACAAAATTTAAGGTCGTCCCGGCGTTTATACTATTATCTATATCTATTATCTCGGAAAAACGCAAAGACCCGTATATTTCATCAGCCTTAACCCCAAAGAATAGGAACAGCCCCAATGGTCCGTTTTTAGTTCAAAGCTCAAAGAAATAATAATTTATTAATCACAAATAAGGTCTCAATTTTCGAAATTAAAATAAGTATAAACAGAAATCCTCAAACAAAAGAAAACAGTCTTCAGAAATGATTAGTTGCAATTTTTCCATGGTTTGCCATTTGCACAAAATTTTGGGATATATCGTTAAAAATCATTGGTATCAGGTTTAGGAAGTTAAAAAAATAGGTTTAAGGTAAGCTGTTTATAAAAAAGTTTGAATTAATGATAAGTAAGAACCTGTATTTTTTATTCTTAAAACAACTTTAGTTTCCAATAGAATGGTGTTATGCGAATACATTTCTTGATGTTTCGTTGCAAAAATTCATCATCAGGTTTTAAGATAGATGTTAGTTTATACCAATTTTTTTCTATTTTCCAATCAAACTTATGTTTTTCAAGACAATTGACATAAAATCAATACCGCACTATTTGAGAACCTAAGCAAAAAAAAAAACTTTAAACTCGCATGTGATCCAGGTCGTCCTGTTGGAAACTTAGTAGAATAACACTTACCGATCTTTTTCTATCCTGCCAATGACATGAAAATTCGGCTCTGTACCCAATTACTGAAGTTAATTCCTTGATGATCTCATCAGTTAGAAATACCAAATTATGTTTGATTATTTGGTGCTCTGGAATATGAAATAGGATTAAGTATGTAGATAATATTTTTGGCAAAATACGAATAAACTACTCGTGGTAAGCCTAAATTGATTGCCTTTATAAATCATTTTTTATCAAAAATAATAGTTTGTGTATCATATGTAGGAGGAAACAGTTTTTGATTTCAGAAAAATCAAATGTTTTCTTGTTAAATATTTGGATTAAATGTTGATGGATTGACCGGATGTAATGATAGTATAATGTTTCAAAAAAATGTAGTATATCCGTTAAAAATATCTGAGGATTATGGTTCGATTTTGGGAAACGGCGTGTTTCATTTAAAAAATATGAAAACCACTCATAAAGATATGTTTTTTTTAGAATACTGCACAAAATTTTACAACCCTCTAAATAAAAAAAAAATTAAATAATGCGACTCCATTTCTGGCGGTATTCGTGCGAAGTTTCAAAACATACGTTTTCTAACTAGGTCTTATAACCAATCCGCCGTCGTATTTAGTTCAAGAAATATAAAAACCACTAAGCAAGGAATGTTTTTATAATACCAAATGATAATTACAGGTTAAGTTAGTAGACAATGTTTTACTACTAACAAATTACTAGGCGACTTAGTTTATGTGTGTTTCCGTTGTATGCTAAGATAGCGTTGAGGGTAGGTTATTTTTAGACATGTACTAGTTATAAATCTAACCATACATTTTAAATGTTCGTGCCAAATCCATCAGTAACCAAACCGTTTCCTTTAATCTTTCTTTTTGAAAATTCACTAGTTTTCGACAAGTTTGTGCGCAGTATTTTGGAGAACATACTTGTAAGAAGTCTTTAAAACTACCCGTTTTGGGCTTTTTAAGAATCAGGTTCGAAACACAGCGCTTTACTAAAAACTGAAAAATTCTCTGAAAGTTAAATTCTTTTTATTCTTTTAATGGATTGACATTTCTCCAAAACTGACTAACGTCCACTATTTTAAAAACTACAGGTAAAACATTCCAATTCAAACATCACTTCCATGTTGAATTACCAAATATAGATTCACTCCAAATAAACTTAGTTTAATAGGTGCGCGCACTTCCCGACCGCTGTTCACGGGTATACTCGGTTGAGGAGTGTCCACGGTTTGTCGCATCTCCTCTTTTATATTTCTCCTTTTATCTAGTATTTCAGTGCCCTGCTGCAATTTCAAGGGATTCAATCTCTAAACAGTACGTATATATTCACCACCTTTTGTCCGCAATCGACCAACGCGAGTTTTTCCATCTCTACTAGCAAAAACTTTCAAAATTCTCGCGAGCGGCCAGTGTATACGTTTAACCTTGTCGTCCCCCATTAGAACCACACTATTTTTCTTAATCAGATCGTCTTTCGAGTTGTTGCGTAGTGTAACCAAAAACCTAAATACTTGTTACGGAAACGGTCACGCAGGCTATTTCTTAAATGCTGCATATGTCTAAAACGTTTTTCCAAATTGTTCGTATCAATTTCGTCAATGTGTAGTGTTCCGGTACTAGATACGTCTTTTAAAAACATTGAGTCAAGGGAATCAAATTATCACCGTCTTCGGTTACATGTGTTAATGGCCGGGAATTGATGATAGCCTTGCAGTCGCATAATATAGTATAAAGCTCCTCATAGTACAATATTGCCTTTCTTAAAACTCGCTTCAATATATCTTTAACTATACGTATCAATCACTCTCATCAGTCGCCCCACCATGCAGCAAATGGCGGATTAAATTTCCACTGGATCCTCCTCATTGCACAGGCTTCCACTACTACTTTCCAGTCTATACGTTTAAGTGCTTCGGCGGCACCCACAAAATTCCGCCCATTATCTGAATAAACTATATTTGGACTCCCCGCCTACTGATGAACCTTCTAAAAGTTTCCAAAAAAGTAGCTGTGGACATTGTTGACACCAACTCTATATGTACAGCGCGGTACACAGCACACGTGTACCTCATGATCAAACATTTCTTGCCAACTTTCAGGTAGAAAAGCTAGGCCAGATCAGCCGACAATCTAAAACACGCCGTCATTATTTACCCTATCTGGTGGAAGTGGCGCACACTACCGAAAATGGTTGTTAATTAAATCTTCGACATTTAACACATTCATCCAGTACATGATGTATCATTCTACGATTTCTTAAACTCCAGTTTCTTTCCTTCATATTGGCCATGAGCACATCGACTCCCACGTGACATAATTGGCGGTGCTTTTCCAAAATCAGCATTTTTACCACAAGGTGTTTGAATGGAAGGACTATTGGCCATATAAAATGGAACGCATCGTCACTATGTAATAGTTTAGCTACTAGATGTATGAGACCTTCGCCATCGTTAAATAAGTAAAACCTGTTTAGCGTCTTATGATTTTCATTTACTAACGATTCCTTTTGTACGAGTAACTAAAGCTTATTCTCACCATAATTATATTCGTCTACGCACAAGGAATTACCCAAAATCACAGTTGGTTTACCAATCCCTGCAAACCGGTAAATTCGAGCAAGCATTCCAGCCAGACAAAAGAACCGAGAGACATGTTGACATAAAATGTCTAAAAACTATGGTCCTGAATTAACTGAAAATAAGACGACACTCTTTCTCTTTTCAGAATTTATCGTATCTGCATTACATTGTATGCGGTTAACAGGCCACTGTTCTTCGCGTCAATAGAGCCAATTAGGACATTCCCACCATCGCGATACTAATAACTGACGAGGCGTACAACCTCTGGATTGCAAATCGACAGGGATCATATCACCCGCAACATCATACCATCGATCTGGACTACTCACTATACGAATTCCTTTCACTCGGTTAGATACGAAAGTATGTGTTTTAATACAGTGCAATGCATCCATAGAGTCCGACCAATATCTAATACGAATTGATTCTAAATCAAACTTTTCGTTACGTTCTCCATCAATCGAGTAGCAATACAACTGCGAACGGGGTATAGTAGCTTTTTTATTGGAGAGCAGCGTAATTTCGCTTGTACAGGCTGAACAGACGTACCGGACTCACCTTCAATGCGTAAAAAGATGCTAGCCGTATACGCTTTCTGACTTGCATCAGCAAACACGTGCCATGTACATGTACCTCCACATGAATCGTTAGTAGATAACCATCTAGGTATTTTTATATTGGCCAAAATAAACAATTCTTTCAACCACGCCAAGAATTTTTCATAAATGGTAACTGGAAGGTCTACATCTCAACCGACTTCCATTCTCCAAGTCTTTTTCAATAACAATTTCACTATCAGTGTAAGTTGATAAGTAGATCCTATTGGGTCGTACAGTTTATGACTAATCGACAACATGGTACGTTTAGTGACTATTGATTTCTTGGATACCTTCATTTACATTACAACATAGCGTGTCTTCAATTTAATCCTATTTCAAACCTAACAAGTTAACAGAAGGAATTTGGGAGGCTTCACAAATAAACGTATTCAACTCGCTTGCAGTTTCAAAGCTTGTCACACAATTGTCCACATAAAATGTAGATTTCAACAGAGATGGTGTTTTAGCGAACTCGCCAGCAACTGAATTTAAATAGTGACCAATACACGCTCCAAGTAAAAAAGGGCTACAGGTCACACTGAACACGACACGTTTGTAACGGTACGCAACCATTTTATCCATTTGGGAATTTACCACCAAATTAACAAAATCACGATCTTCACGTGCCAGGCTAATCTGCAGAAAGGGTTTCCTAATATATACTGTAACGCCTTACCGATATAACCTAAACTTAAGTAACAAGTCTTATATAAGTTCAATCAAATTAAGTCCTCGCTCAAGACAGTCATTAAGCGAAGGTGCACTTCTCTCGTGAGATGATGCATCGAATAGTGGCCTAGTATTTGTACTCTCACTAGTAACTTTTATCACTGCTCTATGTGGTAAATAGTGCAGAGAACTCACAATTTCTTTAACGGAAACCCTTTCAATAACCTTTTCAGTTTCCCATTCATCAAATATTTGACTATACACCAGAAACATACCCGTATGTTTAGGTCTATTGGCCATAGCAATCAACTTTTTTCTGCAACAGCCTTATTGCTCGGCAAAACCAAATGATCACTCCAACCATTGGCATACGTATCTCGTAACGTCCCTCTAAGTCTATAGTTACACTTTTGCTAAAATGGACTAGTACACTTTCCTACGGTTCGGCTTTTGTTTTTTGATCTACAAAATCAGGTATGCCAATAGTCTCCAAATTGCACAAATCTGTAATGGTTGCTGTTAGCATACAATGAGACAGCCATTAAAGTTGCATTTTTAAGTGGGTTAACATAAGGCACCTTGCGCGTGAGTGTTCAATCAAGCTTTGTTTTGAGGGCGATTGGTCTACTTTCTAATCTAAGAGTCTTTCTGGGTAAAAGCTTACCAGCAACATCTGCCCCAATTAACAACTTAATTTCTGGACAATGTTCCCCAACATCCGAAACGCTGATATTATGACTACAAAGTTCATTCAATAGGGTTTCTATCCGTAATAGTAGAACCGCACCACATATTAACGGTTGATCTAGGGCCTTAAATGAATATCGAATAGATTCGTTAAGTGAAGAAACGGTAATTGCATAACGATTATAAACTTTCTGTTCAGACGCATCAGCGCCGAATACAATATGACCCAGGGGCTCGTTACCAATAGAGCACAAACCAAAAGACCTTGCAGTTTTCTACAAAATGTACGTGTACTGTGAAACTGTATCGATCACAGCTCGAATGTTGCGCATCGGGTCAAAACCAACTAATTTAACGATTACAGTTTCAAGCAACACATATTGTTTACTATTCTGAAGCGCCATTACACTTAATGTGCTAGCACTAGTTTTATTTGGTTCTACTAGATTTTGTTTTCCGATATAAGAAATCGGATAGGTATTAACTCTGGGCACAAGGCAATATAATGACGTACTTTACATAATGCGCATCTGACATTAGTTCGGCTTCTCTTTGAAAAATGACTTGATTTTACACACTGAAAACATTTCAGTGATGAGTTTCCTATTGCTTTTAGCGTTAAAGAAGGTACCTTAAAACAATCATGGCTTAAATGTCACTTACCACAAAAAATGCAAACAGTTTTCTTTTTTGTTGATTCGTCTAACAATAACAAATTTAGGGCTGCGGAGACATCTTCAGTTCGGCCACGTTTGGCTTTATTAATTGATTTCGCCACAAGTTAAAAACTACTTCTTGCTAACAAAGCACGTTCTTCCCATGCAACCTCTTCCAGCAAAAATTCCATGACCTCATGACCTTTTCTTGCTGTATGCTTCCTCTCCCAATTTCTCAAGACCTCTTCACGGAGGCAGGATTCCACTAGAAGATTTTACAGTACTTGTCTGTAGTGATTCCTAAAGTTTCCAGTGCACGTAATTGCGATTCTAATCGGTAGTACAGAATGGTCAAGGAAGTTCTTTCTTTCGAATGTATCGAGTTGGTAACAAGCCGTAACAATTTACGAACATACACCTCGACTAAGACATCGTGACGTCCAAACCGGTTTTTTAACTGCTCAACTTGCAAAGGATAACTTTTGGCTGTAACAGAGAAACCTTTGCAGATCTCTCGCGCCTTCAAACCAGGCTCAGTTGCTTGAAGCAAATATTGAAATTTCTCGGCGACAGGCATAGTAGGGTTTTCGTGAATTTTAGAGAATTGACCCCAAAACCTAACCATGACTTAACATCGAATCAAACTTTTTTAGTTCCAAATGCGGAAGCTTAAATTTTCGTTCAACATTTCCGCAATCATTTTGCGGTGCAGTTGCGCGTACTTGAACAAGATGTTGCTTTACTATCAAAATGTCTCTATATCTACACTTAGACTCAATTTCTTCAATGAACTTTTCTTCCGACAAGTTTTCATCAGCGTTCATGGCTGCCGTAATTTGTTTATCAGCTTTAAACATTAACGTTAACCTATCCTCCAACTTGCACACCAATTCTCTAATATTTATGAAATCTGCTTCCTGGGCCAATGCCGCATCCAACCTAGTAACCAATTTAGTAAATAGGATACGCAACGCACAACGCTATTTTTTAAGGCTCTCTAAAGTAACCATTTTTGTTTCATCATGCACGGATCAACACTTAGTTTATAATGTGTCAGCACTTTCCGTCCTGTCACGGTCACCAAAACATGTAAGAAGTTTTGAGCTTCTTAAGAGGCTCGGAACAGCACTTTACTAAAAACTGAAAAATTCTGTGAAAGCTAAATTTAATTAATTTTTTTAATAGCTGACATTTCTCCAAAACTGACTAACGCCCAGTATTTTAAAAATAGAACAGATAAAACATTCCAATTCTAACAATGCCTTTTTGAGTAATTTCCACATTTTTCTTCATCAAATACGACACGTTCCCAAAACCAAACCTTAACCGAATTAATAAATAAAAATTGTTAAAATTAAAAATAAAATTTACCTTGGAATGTGTCTATATATTGATAGAGTTCCCAAGTTTCCAAAAATAGTGATATGACCGGATCAGCCATGATTGTACATAAAATAGCACTGGGCACAAGCAAATTCACAGACGAAATGCATAAAACTGTCTTAAGAAATAGAATGTTTTATGGTATAATTGAAGAAATCATTGTAAAAGGTTAATGAAATTTCATAATCAGACGTGAGAACGGAAGCAACTATTTTGTATCCCAAACCCAACATTATACTGCAGGTGCAGGTCACGATTAACTATCAAAATGCAATTCTAAAAATGAAGATTACTAAGAAGTAATACATTGTGTATTATCAAGATGTAGCAGACATGAGGTCTGCACTTCCCACAAGATGATACAAGAGAAGGGATTACATATATACCATGAGGAGTCCCTGATGGCCAGTTAGTCTCGAACTTCAAAACTTTAACATTGTTGGTAGTTTAAACTACTCACTATAATTTTTAATTATTAATTATTGATTTATTAACTTCAATTATTTTTGCCAATTTCAATTACTTAATGTTTAGTGAATATAGACGTCTATAAACAGAAACAAGTTATTTTATGTAATTATACAATTAAAAATAAAATTGATTGAACAGTTTTTGGCGACAAAACTTTTTAAAAAGAAGCTCCCAAAGGCCCAAAACCTATCTGGCGCCAACCTAGAAACTTTAAACCTGTTTCGACAATTACTGGTATTGATATTAGTTTAAGCATATATTTCTCGCTGTGACTACGCTCTAGTTGTTATAATTTCTGAATAGCGGCCCGTTTTTAAGAAAAATTTGGTGGTAAAATTTTTTTCTGGTAGAAGCAGCAGGATTTTTTGTTAGTTGAAATTAGCTATTGCCACAACTTCGATTTGTTTGCTGCTATACTTTTTTTTAGTACAGGAGAGTTCTGTAGTAGTTCAATCTATTAATGTTATTTTAATTTGTACGGTTGCTAAGAACACAGGAGAAAAATTGCAAGAATCACTTCATACTACAACTATAGATAGACGTTTTGTATCTACTCCTAGAAATTATTTTAATTAAAACAACTCCTTTAGGTATATTTTACAACAACACGTTTACTAATACAGAAAAATATCTTTTAAGTTTCTTTTGGTTTGTTAGAACTGCTGGTAGCATCTTTAATTTCAGCAAATTTTAAGGTAGCAGAAATTAATGTGTATTGTTTAACCTTCAATTTGTTTGTATTATAGTAATTTTCTGTTGCGCTTACAAAAATTGTGCACAGAGAAAAAGAATTCAAATTACAGAAGTTCCGGTACTTCCATTTCTTTCAGTGCCCGGGCGTACTTTTCTGAAATGTGCACAAGTAGCATTTTTCGAACGGATCATGTCGGGAATCGAACCTGGAATTTGGGTACTAATAGTTGCTCTTAAACCAATTCATAGAGCCGCCCTTATCTAAGTACACGAATGAAATAAGTTTGATGTTATTGGGCTTTTACTGTAAACCATTAAGATTTCTTTTGTCGCTTACCAAATATTCTCTGAACCTTTGTAATCCTGTAAGTACTGTTAGGGTTCTTTATTAAATGTTATTAGCAAATTACAATTTTTTGAAAAATAAGTTGTGCATCTTGTTTATTATGTACTAAATAACGAACTTAACTAGAACAGGAAATCTATCAGGAAAGAAAAATCATTTTCTTTAAAAATAGGTCACAAATAAATTTTTATAATCTCTTGAATAAAATTGTTTCAGCCAAAATTAATTACTTAAAATTAATCGTACGAGACGTACAAAACATACTTTATAACATCACAATGTATCCAAACAACAATTTCCTTAAATAATTAGTTACCTGTATCCAGCTTTATACTATTTGAAGTTCAATTTGTGAATGTTTTAATAATTTCGTGTACGTTTTGATGATGACCGTGACCAACCTTAATTATTTAGTATAGGTTGAATCAATTGTAAACCAAATCCTACTAAAGCTACATTTTTGACCTGATTCTTTTATTAGAGTCTGTACTGAAAATTCCAAGCCTATTAGAAGAAATGAATGAATTTGAGGACAACAATAGTAATACTCAAAAGCCCTATAAAATGAAATTGGAGGAAAGAAATAGAAAGCAAGGGTTTCCTATTCGTCAGGTGAATATTTCTTACATAATTTACTAAGGTGTAAATTATTTAATTGTTTGGAAAGGTCAAGGTGGTAGAGTACATTACCCTAGTTTTTTTAGGAAAGCTCGATAAGGAATTATCCAGGGCTTTAGAGGCAACTATCACTTGGGTTGAATAATTAAATCTTACTAAGAAAATGAATTTGATTTTTTTATCACAAAAATGGTCAAAAGTACCAACAAAATAGAAGTCGAAACTTTTACGAATTGTTGTTTGTATTAACTGCTAAAATTTAGTAAGGTACGATGTTGGTTTTGATCTTACGCTTTATTTCTCATAAATAAAATGGTCCAGAAGGAAACATTTTAAGATATTCTTTGCTCCAAATCACTTATTGATAGAATATTTCAAATTCGTGTTTAAAACTCCGCATTGACGAAACGAAGATCTAGCATTTACCATACTCCGAAGATTTTCTACTATTAAACTCAATTTCGTGAAATCAGCATTCTCGAACAGTTAAAACGAAGTGTAGACTTCCATTAGAACACAAGTTATATCTCTCCAATCTAAATTGGAATGCTTGTGTTCTTTATTACTGCAGTCGTAGGAGAGTTTAATTTTAAATTAATAATTGCATAAACGTACTTAGTGTTCATTGACAATAGATAATAATATGATGCAGCCAGCTTTTACAAAAACGAATTCATTGATATTTAATGTCTGTGACCTTTATTAGGGTGTGCCGGTCAATTGTGCTCCACTTACGACTTACGCTTTAGTATAAAGGTGGCGGAAATTAAGTCTCTGTATCATTGAAGTGTATTGACTACTGCTGTTAACATCGACCGCAAATATGCTTTCTAAGGTAAGACTTAACCTACTTATGCAGTTTAAAATTCTAACAATTTTAATAGATTTTTATGTTTGCAACGATTTTGGTCGCTGCTAACGCTTCAATCGCCCCATTGGCATACTCAGCTCCTGCGCATGTTGCATATCCTTCTCCTTTGTCGTACTCAGCTGTTTCGCCATATTATGGATACCCAGCTCCCGCTGCTCACGTAACATATGCTGCTCCTGCCGCCCATTATGCTCATTCTACTCCAGCAGCACATTATGCATACGCCGCACCAGCGTTTGCAAAAGTAGCCCCAGTGGCATACACCGCACCAGCAGCACGTTTAGCATATGCCGCTCCAGTTGTAGCTAAGGTTGCTGCACCAATAGCCTATGCCGCACCTGCTGCCTCTTTAGCTTATGCTGCTCCTGCTGTTACCAGGGTTGCAGCTCCTGTATTAGCCAAGACTATTGTTTCTGAAGAATACGATGCCAATCCACAATATTCTTATGCGTACAACATTGAAGATGTTATTACTGGTGACAGTAAAAATCAACATGAAACTCGCAATGGCGATCACGTTCAAGGAAGTTATTCATTGAATGATTCAGATGGTACAAGGCGTATTGTAGATTACACTGCTGATCCTGTCAATGGATTCAATGCAATCGTTCGTAAAGAACCACTAGTTGCAAAAGTTGCAGCTGCACACATTCCTGTAGCTTCACCAATTGCAAAATTCCATACAGCCATATTACATTAAAATTTTATTTTCTGTAACTTTTTACACCCATTCTTTATTACTGTTCTAAATTTGTTCTTGTATTTATTAATTTTTGTAAATATATGGTAAGTGTACTGCACAAGAGGTGTGTGTTGTTGACAAAATGAAATATAGAGGGTGTTACTACTATGAAAATACAGAGTATGCATGTAATTAATTCTGGGTCATGGTCTATTTAGTCGTGTACAATCATCTTCTTACCGGTGTCATTTCAATTAAACGGCAGTGACCAGCAGATTGCAATCATTGCACGAAATGAGAAAGTGGTACTTTTAACGCTATTGAAGAAATTTAACGTGCGACAACAACAGTGAATATTTTGTGCATTTGAAAGTTTAGTTACGTTTGCGTCACACAACAGTTTTACTTGCACTGTTCGTATTGTGATTATGGGTTAAAAACATAACAAGCTCTAGGTAAAAAGGATGATATATTTTTGTCTAATACTGTGGCTTATGAAATTAGAATAGGTTTTTAGGAGGCTAGTTTGCTACACAAGCAACACGTTTGGAAACTCTAACAATTAGTTTTCACCGTTTGAAAGTTCTTTTTCTTGCCGAATAGGTTTCACTCGTCATGAATAGAAGTTATATAGTTCAAGCAATTTAAAATCCGATGTGCGTCATCAATATTTAAGATTGCATGCAGAAGCAAAGTTGCCGCTATGAAAATATTAAAATGTTGTGACTACAAGCATGATTAGCGGTTACATAAAATTATCGATTTTTATTGAAATTATTCAGAGTGGTATGATTAGTTAATAAAAATTTCTCTCGTTTCAAACTGTGTTATTCTATCACAAGAAAGTAGAAATTACAAATTATTTATTCATCATCATTAGGTCTTCAGTCCTGGAACTGGTTAGACGCGTACTCTCATTGATTCCTGGTCTGAACCAACCTACACATTTCCCTGAAATTTGCACAGGCTGCATCTATCATTATTTGCTCTAGGTCTACATCTACCTCCTTTTACCTATCTCTGCTTGTAATATATCCCATACTATTCCCCAAAATGCTTTAGAACGTACTCTGCCCTTCTATTTCTCCTATTTTTTCCACAGATATTCTTGTTCCTCTACTATTTCTATAACCTATTCGTTATTAACTTTGTCTGTCCATGCTATCATCCCCATACACCCAAAGCACATCATTCTAAAAAGCTGCTACCTTTTTTCTGTCTGCTTTTTCTACTGCCCGTATTTCATAGGCATACTGTGCTGTGCTCCACACATATGCTTTCAACAATTTTTTTCTTGTTTCTATGTTTATTGTCTTTCATCATAGGCGCTGTTCTTTCTTGTTAGATGCAGTTCGGTCCCCTTCTATTTTTTACAATTATATACCCTATTTCTCCGACATTCGTCATTAGGTTTTCGTCTCAAAACTGGTTGGACACGTACCTGCACTTATTTATATCCTGAACTAGCCTACACAGTTCCCTGAAATTCTCACACAGCCTATATGCAATTCGGTTCCCCTTCTATTGTTTTATAATTGTATGCGCTATTTCACAGAGATTCAGTAAAGGGGGTTAAGCAGCACGTGGCTACCAAGACCCCCGAACATTTAGACATTTGCCGAATTAATAGTTTTTCAGTAAATTCTTACACTTATCATTATTCAAGAATATTGCCCAACCAATACTTGTAATTGCTTATAATAATCATCATATTTAAGTCTATTTTTGTCATTAGTTTATCCATCTTGGGACTGGTTGGATGCGTACTTCCATTGATTTCTATTCTGAGCTAGCTTACACATTTCCCTGAAATTCCTACAGCCTACATCTTTCACTATCTGTGTGCAGTTGTCTAACTTAGGTCTACCTCTACTTCTCCTTTTTCCTATCTCTGCTTCTAATATATTCCGCACTATTGCCTCATGCCGTAGTATGTGGCCTATCATTCTATCTCTCCTATTTTTTACCGTTTTCCACATATTTCTTTCTTCCCCTACCATTTCGAGTACCTCTTTGTTCTTAACTTGGTCTGTCCATGATATCTCCATCATACTTCTGTAGCACCACATTTCAAAGGCTTCTCCCTTTTTCTTGTCCACTTCTACTGTCGACGCTTCACAGCCGTACAGTGCCGTGTTCCACACATATGTTTTAAGCAATGTTTTCCTTGTTCCTATGTTTGTTGTCTTTGAACGACCTTGTGCTAATATTTGTTTTAATACTTTTGCGCTTTTCCCATCTTGCGTTATTTGGCTTCCTAGGTAGCAGAAATCCTTAACCTCTTGTAAATTCTTGTTACCTATTTATATTCTTGTTTTTGATTTATTTTCCCCTCCTTTGCAAACTAGCACTTTAGTTTTATTTTGGTTAATTTTCATACCCTATCTCTCTGTTAGAACCGTGTCCATTTAATAAAGAGCAGCTTTTAACTCTTGCTTGCTAGATGCTTATACCGCTAAATCATCTGGAAATCTAAGCATATCAATCTTTTGTCCCTGCATATTATTTCCAAATGTCTTCCTGCATTTGACAGTATTCATTGCCTCTTCAGTGTACAAGTTAAAAATTAATGGGGATGGAGCACATTCCTGCCTCACTCCATTCCCAATGTTTACTTCTCTACGTTCCTGCTCTGATTCTATTACTGCTGTTTGCACTTTGTATAAGTTATGTACTATTCGTCTATCCCTATAACTCATTTTAACCTTTTTGACTACTTCGAACATATTTTTCCATTTTACATTGTCGAATGCTTTTTCCATGTCTACAAACCCTATATACATGCTTTCCCTTTTTTTTATTGTTTTCTTCATTGTCACTCTCAGAGCAAAAATAGCCTCCCGTGTCCCCTGTTTCGCCTAAACCCAAATTGATCTTCTCCTAGTATTTATTCAGCTCGTTTTTCTATTCGTCTTTGTACAATTCTAGTTAATATTGTTGAAACGTGTGCTGTTTTTTTGGTTTAGTTACTATGATGTTACGTTTGAAATCTTTGTGTATCTAGCCTGTCCCGTACATATACCTTACAAGTTGGAAGGTTCTGTTACTGCTTGACCAGCGGTTTTTAGAGTTTCTGCTTGCACCTTATCTGTACACGGCGTCTTACCATTTTTCAGATCCTTTAATGCTAATTCAAACTCATCTTTAAGTGTAGGATATCCCGTCATCATTTTCAATGTGTGATTCCTATTCTAATGCTGTTAGTTCCTCTCCTGCATATAAATTCCATATAAATATTCTTGCCATCTATCCACTTTCTCTACATTTTCTATAATTACGTTTTTTCTCGCGTTCTTTATATTTTTGCTATACGGTTTTATATTCCTAAAATTATTTATTAAAAAAGTAATATTATCATTACCACTTGCATTTAAAAACGAAAAGCTTAATTTTTAACAGTGCTATTGTACAATAGTCACATCGGGATCAGGCTGAGTGCTAGGACCAGGAAAGACAGAAAAATTGTTTACTATAAATTAAGTAACTGACAATTTAGATATTCTACACCGCAGCGGCAATGGAAAAGTTCGTTTTGCCTCTCCTGCGTATAGTAGATGATGAAAAAGTAAAAAAAATGCAATATAAATAAAAAAAGCAGACCTAGCTGAACAACGAACTCCGGACCTAGATCATGCAAAGCGGAACCCTAAAGGATGTGCCACAGAGAAGGATAAGAATTTAAATGTCGCTGGTCGTATATTTGGATTAAAATTAACACCACAAGGAAAATCGATTTCTGCAAACCACCCACATCGGATGGTTATTGCGTTTGCGTAATTGATTCGGCAAAATGCAGAAGATCCTATATCTTTTAAAGAGAATCAATGAAAATCCCAAATTTCTTGTGTAACATCAATATTCGCGCTACAAAAAACCGCCTACGCAACGCATGGTAAAATTTGTTAGAGTAGTCGGCAACGGTGAATCAACTTAACGCGTGAAGTTTGTTAAAAATAGAAAAGGACAAAAATATTGGTTTATGTTGGTATGCCTATTAATCACATCTATGACGTAAATCGAATTTTAGATTGCTTGAACTATATAACTATTACCCTAAAACAGCACATAATTAGAAAAAGTTTTACTTCTGAATTTTACTTCAGAATCATCTAGCTGCCCATAAGGTTTGACATATTCTTACTCCATTTGTTTTGTTCTTTTCTTGTTCTTTTCTTATATATGCACGTTTGTTAAGAATCTGTCCATTTGCCAGGTGCTTCCTGGCATGGTTGAAAAATATTTTAGAAGGCAGTTGTAGAAACATGGTTAAACGTTTTAATAGTTGTATATCTGAAAGTTAATGCAAATTGTTTCATATTTAAAGTAAGCAGATCATAGCTATTCTTTCATCCCCATGCATTAGAAGCTGGTGTAGTCAAGATTACAAAAATATTCTATTAAAGCAACTGAAGGTAATCTTTGGACGCAGAGACTCATATAACCTAGAAACTAAAAATTTGCATTATGAGCTAATTATGAACTAATTTGTTTCACAGACCGTCACCAGATTACCATATCCGCATCGCATTATTTTTCTAAAAGTGTTACTTTTCGCTAATCGGTTGCATTCAGACTATGTTGATTAAAGTGATTTAAAAAAATTTCAACGGAGTTGTAAATGGTAACGATACCTGGTTAAGACAATAGACTACTTAGTCGACTTTATAGGCTAATAAAATAAGTTACAATGTATGTCCACGAATAAGGAATTCGTGGTATTGATAGCCTCCCACAATCTCCTCCGTTACGTCCTAGGTTGCTGTCGTACGATGTTATGTGAATGGGTTTCATTTGATCAGCTTGCTGAATCACAGTGTGTCAGAGAAGGCTAAATCTTCAGGAAAAGTTGTAAAAATAAAAATCTTATATTTCTTCCCATAGTTTACTCTATACCTCTTCATACGCTCACCGTCTTTGTGTTTATCTTCTTGGCACCAATTTCACCATATCCACCTCTTATTATGCCATCAGTTAATGCTGTATTTGATAATTTGAATCAAAAGGTCGCTTTGACACAGTTATCCTTTTCTTTAACTCTGGCCAGTTCTATTACTGTCCTATAACTATACCTAGCTACATATTTTCTAATTTTCCTTCTACGCTGTGGTGCATTAAGTTTGTAAAATATTAGAGTTTCTTATCAATAACATTGAAACCTACTAATATTGCCAAAAGTAAGTTTGTGACTCGACAACTATTTTCAGTATAAGTAGAATGGCTTCAGGTTTATCAACATACAGAGAAGGTCAACAGGCGTAAAATGCGTTTAACGTGAAAATACCCGTATGCTACAAAATACAGCAACATCTTATCGGATACCGTTGCTTAGAATTTAAATATAAGCACAAAGACAAATTCGTAGCATTCTATTGAAAAAAATTAAAAAGCCTGGATAATGAGAATTACCCTCACATGTTGTTTTAAATATTTGGCAAAAGTATTCATTCCTACCTCTAATCAAATCGCATTTGTCTAACCTTTTTCAAACTAAAACTGCTATTAGGCTAATATTTTACCTTTTGTAAATTTGACTTGGGCCTGAAACTCATTTATCTATAAATTGCCCTGGTAGATCAAAGGCGAATTACCTACCGCTGAAGGAAGCCTAAATGACCGCTAGAATACGGCTTTTGAAGAAGGTAAAAATACCCACGGCATAGTTATCAAGCGTGTGGGAAGAGAGAGGACGCCAATACCTCTAAAACTCTTATATATCAAATGGAACAATTCAAAAATAGGAGTGGTAGAAACACTTATGTATAAGACAACAAAATAAACACTCTGAGAGCACTCAATAGTGGTTTCCACTAAGAGGGACTGAACCTGAAAGAAAAGATACAATTAATAGATACAAACGCATTACTATTTGCGACCCAAAATAAGCAATAATGATATTAGAAAATTATTTACTTACTAACTTTTAATACCTTATTTCAGACATCCAAAAATAATAAAAGTATTACCCAATAAAGTATCTATATTTCTCAAATAAAATAAAAGGTTTGATTTTTAATTACAGGTTGGCATAAAATGTGTTCGGTAATAATATAAAGAAGTAAAGCCTAGATTTCGAATAATGGAAGAGTCATTCATATAATTTAATTATTTACATCGAAGAAGCACATATCGTTTGTATGAGCCCTAACAGCATTCAGATCTGCATACTTCACAGATGGTTATTGAACTTTTAAAATTCTCATGATCAACATCAAACATCAATAAATAAATTCTCCGTTTCTGGTGGTATTTGTGCGGAGTTCCAAACATACGATTTTCTAAGAAGGTCTTATAACTAATCCACTGTCGTATTTAGTTCAAGAAATATAAAAACCATTAAACAAGGAATGTTTTTATAATACCAAGCGATAAGGTTAGGTTAGTATACAATGTTTTACTACTTACAAATTACTAGGCGACTTAGTTTACAATTTACACGTGTTTCCGTTGTATGCAAAAATAGTGTAGAGACTAGGTTACTTTCAGAAATGTTGTTCACACTTATAAATGTAACCATACACTTTAAATGTTCGTGCCGAATCCTCCAGCAAACAAACCGTTTTCTTTAATCTTTCTTTTTAAAAGTTCACGAGTTTTCGACAAGTTTTTGTACAGTATTTTGTACAACATACCTGTAAGAAGTCTTCAAAACTACCCGTTTAAAGCTTCTTAAGAATCAGGCTCGTAACACAGCGCTTTACTAAAAACTGAAAGATTCTCTAAAAGCTAATTTTTTTTACTCTTTCAATAGATTGACATTTCTCCAAAACTGACTAACGTCCACTATTTTGAAAACTACAGATAAAACATTCCAATTCAAACATCACTTCCATTTTGAATTACCAAATTACAAATCATATGGGTAAATCAACAATAACTATAATATAGAATCACGCCAAATAAACTTAATCTAATAGGTATACTCGGTTGAGGAGTGTGCACGGTATGTCGCATTTCTTCTTTTATGTTTCTCCCCTTATGTAGTATTTCAGTGCCCTGTTGCAATCCCAAGGAATGCAGTCTCTGAACAGTACGTATACATTCACCACCCTTTGTCCGTAATCGAGTAACGCGAGGTTTTCCATCCTTTCCAACAAAAACTTCCAAAATTCTCGCAAGCGAGCAGTGTATGCGTTTAACCTTGTCGCTCCCCATTAGAACCACACTATTTTTCTTAATCAGACAGTCTTTGGAGTTGTTGCGTAGCGTAACCAAAAACCTAAATACTCGTTATGGAAACGCTCGCGCAGGCTATTTCTTAAATGCTGCATATACCTAAAACGTTTATCCATATTGTGCGTATCAATTTCGTCAATATCAAGTGTCCCGGTACTAGGTACATCTCTTAAAAACATTGATGGAGTCAAGGAAATCAAATTTTCATCGTCTTCGGCTACATATGTTAATGGCCGGGAATTGATGATAGCCTCGCAGTCGCATAATATAGTATAAAGTTCCTCATACACAATATCGCCTTTCTTAAAACTCGCTTCAATAGATCTTTAACTATACGTATCAATCACTCCCATCAGCCTCCCCACCCTGCAGCATATGGCAGATTAAATTTCCACTGGATCCTCCTCATCGTACAGGCTTCAACTACTACTTTCCAGTCTATACGTTTAAGTGCTTCGGTGGCACCCACAACATTTCTTGCCAACTTTCAGGTAGAAAAGCTAGGCCAGATCAGCCGACAATCTAAAACACGCCGTCATAATTTACTTTATGTGGTGGAAGTAGCGCGCACTCTGCCGAAAATGGTTGTGAATTAAATCTTCGACATTTAAACGTATTCATCCAGTACATGATGTATCGTTCTACGACTTCTTAAACTCCAGTTTCTTTCCCTCAGATTGATCATGAGCACATCGACTCCCACGTGACATAATTGACAGTGCTTTTCCAAAATCAGAATTTTTTCCACAAGATGTTTGGAAGGAAGGACTATTGGACATATAAAATGCAACGCATTGTCACTATGTAACAGTTTATTCATTAGATGTATGAGACCGCCATCTCTAAATAAGCAAAACCTGTTTAACGTCTCATGATTTTCATTAACAAATGATTCCGTTTGTACGAGCAATTAAAGCTAGTTTTCGCCATAATTAAATTCGTCTACGCCCAAGCAATTACCCAAAATCACAGTAGCTTTACCAATTAGCCCTACAAACCGGTAAATTCAGCCAATCATTCTTACCTGACAAGAGAACCGAGAGGCATGTCGACATAAAATGTCTGACAACTGTGGTCCAGAGCTAACTGAAAACAAGAAGACACTTTTCCCTTTTACAGTTCATCGTATCTGCATTAAATTGTAAGCGGGTAATAGACCACTGTTCTTCACGTCGATAAAGCCAATTAGGATATTCACATCATCACGACACTAATAACTGATAAGGCGTTCAACCTCTGGATGGCAAATCGGCAGGATTCATATCACCCGAAACATGATACCATCGATCTGCACTACTGACTATACGAATTTCTTTCACTCGATTCGAGTAGCCCATCGACTATCAGTATAATGCATTCATAGAGTCCGACCAATATATGACACGAATTGATTCTAAATTCAAACTTTTCGTTACGCTCTCTATCAATCGAGTCGCAATACAACATACAAGCAACTTCAAACGGGGTATATTTGCCTTTTTCATTGGAGATCTGCGAGATTTCACTTGTACAAGCTGAACAAACGTGCCGGACTCACTTTCAATGCGCAAAAAGATGCTAGCCGCATACGCTTTCTAACAAGTATCAGCAAACACATGTCGTGTCCATATACCTCCACATGAATTGTTAGTAGCTAACCATCTAGGTATTTTTATATTGGCTAAAATAGACAATTCTTTCAACCACGTCAAGAATTTTTCACAAATGGTAACTGGAAGGTCTACATCTCAACCAACTTTCAAACTCCAAGTCTCTTTCAATAACAATTTCGTTATCAGTGTAAGCTGATAAGTAGATCCTATAGGGTAGTGCAGTTTATGACAAATCGACAACATTGTATGTTTAGTGGGTAGTAATTTCTTGAATGCCGTCATTTACATTACAACATAGCGCGTCTTTAATTTAATCCTATTCCAAACCTAACAAATTAACAGAAGGAATTTGGGAGGCTTTACAAATATACGTATTCAATTCGCTTGCAGTTTCAAAACTTTTCACACAAATGTAGATTTCTACAGAGATGCTGTTTTAGCGAACTCGTCAGCAACTAAATTTAAATGGTGACCAATACACGCTCCAAGTAGAAAAGGGCTACTGGTCACACCGAACACGACACGTTTATGACGGTACTCCACCATTTTATCCATTTGGGAATTTTTCTACCTCATTAATCTAACAAAATCACGACCTTCGCCAGCTAAACTAAACTGCAGAAAGGCTTTCTTAAAATCTACTATAACGCCATACTCATATAACCGAAACTTAAGTAACAAGTCTTGTATAAGCTCAATCAAATTAAGTCCTTGCTCAAAACAGTCATTAACCGAAGGTGAACCCTTCTCGTGGGATGATGCATCGAATACTGGCCTAATCTTTGTAGTCTCACTACCAGCTTTTATCACTGCTTTTTGTGGCAAATAGTGCAGAGAACTCTTAATTTCTTCAGCGGAAACTCTTTCAATAACCTTTTCAGCTTCGCATTCATCAAATATTTTTATATGCCTGAAACATACCCGTATGTTTAAGTCTTTTGAACATACTAATCAACTTTTTTTCTGCAATAGCTCTATTGCTCGACAAAACCAAATGATCACTCCAGCCATTGGAATATGTACCTCGTAATGTCCCTATATATCTCTAGTTACACTTTTGCTAAAATGGAGTAGTACACTTTCCTGCAGTTTAACCTGTGTTTTCTGATCTACAGTATCATGTATGCCAAAAGTCTCCAAATCCCACAAATGTGTAATGGTTGCACTGTTAACATACAATGAGACAACTATTAAAGTTGCATTTCCAAGTGGGTTTACATAAGGTACCTTGCCCGTAAGTATTCAATCAAGCTTTGTTTCGACGGCAATCGGTCCACTTTCTAATTTAAGAATCCTTCCGGGTAAAAACTTACCAGCAGCATCTACCCCAATTAACAACTCACTTTCTGGGCAGTGTTCCCCAACATCCAAAACGGTGATATATGACTAGGAGTTCATTCATTAGGGTTTATTTCAGTAACCGTGGAACCGCACCACATATTAACGGTTGATCTTTGGCCTTAAATGAATATTGAGTAGATGCGTTAAGTGAAGAAACGGTAATTGTATAACGATTATGAACTTTGATTCAGATGCAACAGCACCAAATACAACACGACCCATGGGCTTGTTACCAATAGGGCGCAGACCAACAAACCTTGTAGTTTTCATCAAAATGTACGTGTTCTGAGAACCTGTATCGATCACAGCTCGAATGTTGGGCATTGGGTCACAACCAACTAATTTAACGATTACAGTTTGAAGCAACACATATTGTTTACTATTCTGAAGCGCCGTTACACTTGATATGCTAGCCCTTGTTTTATCTGGTTCTACTAGATTTTGTTCTCCAATACAAGATATCGGCTAAGTGTTAACTCTGGGCACAAGACAATATAATGACGCGCTTTATATAATGGACATATGACATTAGTTTGGCATCTCTTTGAAAAATGACTTGATTTTAAACACTGAAAACATTATTCCTTTTCACTGATAAGTTTCTTTTTGCTTTTTGCTTTTTGCTTAAATGCTGCTTACCACAAAAAAATGCCAAGACTTTCCTTTTTTATTGATTCATCTAACTATAACAAATCTAAAACTGTGGAGACATCTACAGTTCGACCACGTTTGGTTTCATTAATTGATTTCGCCACAAGTTCAAAACTACTTCTTGCTAACAAAACACACTTTTCTCATGTAAACTCTTCCCGCAAAAATTCCATGAGACCCTTTAACCGCTTAGAGGTATCACGACCTTTTCCCGCTGTATACTTCCTCTCCCAATTTCTCAAGACCTCTTCACGGAGGCAAGATTCCACTAGAAGATTTTACAAAACTTGTCTGTAGTGATTCCTAAAGTTTCCAGTGCACGTAACTGCGATTCTAATCGGTACTACAGAATGCTCAAAGAAGTTCTTCTTTCGGATGTATCGCGTTTGCAACAAGTCGTAACAATTCACGAACTTACACCTCGACTCAGACATCGTAACGTCCAAACCGGTTTTTAACTGCTCAACTAGCAAGGGATAACTTTCGCCTGTAGCAGAGAAACTTTCGCAAATCTCTCGCTCCTTCAAACCAGGCTCAGTTGCTTGAAGCAAATATTGAAATTTATCGGCGTCGGGGATAGTAGGGTTTCGTGAATTTTAGAGAATTAACCCCAAAACCTAACAATGACTTAACATCCGAATCAAACTTTTTTAGTTCCAAATGCGGAAGCTTAAATTTTCGTTTTACATTTCCGCAATAATTTTGCGGTGCCGTTGCATGTACTTGAACAAGATGTTGCTTTACTATCAAGTCTGTATATCTACACTTAGATTCCATTTCTTCAATAAACTTTTCTTCCGACAAGCTTTCATCAGCGTTCATAACTGCCGTAATTTGTTCATCAACTTTAAACATTAACGTTAACCTATCCTCCAACTTGCACACCAATTCTCTAATATTTATTAAATCAACATTCTGGACCAATGCTGCATCCAACCTATTAACCGATTTAGTAAATTGGATACGCATTATACTACGCTGTTCTTTAAGGCTCTCTAAAGAAGCCATTTTTGTATGATCATACACGGATCAACATTTAGTTTATAATGTGTCTGCACTTTCCGTTCTGTCACGGTCGCCAAAACATGAAACAAGTTTTCTAAACTACCCGTTTTGAGCTTCTTAAGAGACTCGGAACAGCGCTTTACTAAAAACTGAAAAATTCTCTGAAAACTAAATTTATTTTATTTTTTTAATAGCTGACATTTCTCCAAAACTGACTAACGCCCACTATTTTAAAAATAGAACAGATAAAACATTTCAATTCTAACAATACCTTCTTGAGTAATTTCATTTATTTTTCTTCATCAAATACGACACGTTCCCAAAACCGAACCCTAACCGAATTAATACATAAAAATTGTTAAAATTAAAAATGAAATTTACCTTGGAATGTGTCTATATATTGATAGAGTTCCCAAGTCTCCAAAAATAGTTATATGACCGGATCAGCCATGATTGTACATAAAATAGCACTGGGCACAAGCAAATTCACAGACGAAATGCATAAAACTGTCTTAAGAAATAGAATGTTTTATTGTATAATTAAAGGAAACATTATAAAAGGTTAATGAAAGTTCATAATCAGACGTGAGAACGGAAGCAACTATTTTGTATCCCAGACCCAACATTATACTGCAGGTGCAGGTCACGATAAACTACCAGAAAGCAATTCTAAAAATTAAGATTTCGAAGAAGTAGTACATTGTATATTATCAAGAAGTAGCAGACATGAGGTCTGCACTTCCCACAAGATGATACAAAAGAAGGGATTACATATATACCATGAGGAGTCCCTGATGGCCAGTTAGTCTCGAACTTCATAACTTTAACATTGTTGGTAGTTGAAACTACTCATCATAATTTTTAACTATTTATTATTGATTTATTAACTTTAATTATTTTTGCCAATTTCAATTACTTAATGTTTAGTGAATATAAACGTCTAAGTTGTTGAAACAGAAACAAGGTATTTTTTGTAATTATACAATTAGAAATAAAATTGATTGAAGAGTTTTTGGCGACAAAACTTTTTAGAAAGAAGCTCCCAAAGGCCCAAAACCTATCTGGCGCCAACCTAGAAACTTTAAACCTGTTTCGACAATTACTGGTATTGATATTAGTTTAAGTATATATTTCTCGCTGTCACTACGCTCTAGTTGTTATAATTTCTGAATAGCGGCCCGTTTTTAAGAAAAATTTGGTGGTAAAAGTTTTTTCTAGTAGAAGCAGCAGGATTTTTTGTTAGTTCCATAGGAATTTACTTGAAATTAGCTATTGCAACAACTTCGATTTGTTTGCTGCTATACTTTTTTTTAGTACAGGAGAGTTCTGTAGTAGGTCAATCTATTAATGTTATTTTAATTTGTACGGTTGCTAAGAACACAGGAGAAAGATTGCAAGAATCACTTCATACTACAACTATAGATAGACGTTATGTATCTACTTCTAGAAATTATTTTAATTAAAACAATTCCTTTACGAATATTTTAAAACAACACGTTTACTAATACAGAAAAATATCTTTTAAGTTTCTTTGGTTTGTTAGAACTGCTGGTGGTATCTTTACTTTCAGCAAATTTTAAGGTAGCAGGAATTAATGTGTATTGTTTTTATTATAGTAATTTTCTGTTGCGCTTACAAAAATTGTGCACAGAGAACAAGAATTCAAATTACAGAAGTTCCGGTACTTTCATTTCTTTCAGTGCCCGGGCGTACTTTTCTGAAATGTGCACAAGTAGCATTTTTCGAACGGATCATGTCGGGAATCGAACCTGGAATTTGGGTACTAATAGTTGCTCTTAAACCAATTCATAGAGCCGCCCTTATCTAAGTACACGAATGAAATAAGTTTGATGTTATTGGGCTTTTACTGTAAACCATTAAGATTTTTTTTGTCGCTTACCAAATATTCTTTGAACCTTTGTAATCCTGTAAGTACTGTTAGGGTTCTTTATTAAATATTATTAACAAATTACAATTTTTTGAAAAATAAGTTGTGTATCTTGTTTATTATGTACTAAATAATGAACTTAACTAGAACAGGAAATCTATCAGGAAAGAAAAAAACATTTTCTTTAAAAGTAGGTCACAAATAAATTTTTATAATCTCTTGAATAAAATTGTTTCAGCCAAAATTAATTACTTAAAATTAAAATTAATCGTTCGAGACGTACAAAACATACTTTATAACATCACAAGATATCCAAACAACAATTTCCCTTAAATAATTAATTACCTGTATCCAGCAGTTCAATTTGTGGATGTTTTAATAATTTCGTGTACGTTTTGATGATGACCGTGACCAATCTTAATTATTTAGTATAGGTTGAATCAATTGTAAACCAAATCCTACTAAAGCTACATTTTTGACCTGATTCTTTTATTAAAGTCTGTACTGAAAATTCCAAGCCTATTAGAAGAAATGAATGAATTTGAGGACAACAATAGTAATACTCAAAAGCCCTATAAAATTAAATTCGTCAGGTGAATATTTCTTACACAATTTAGTAAGGTGTAAATTATTTAATTGTTTGGAAAGGTCAAGGTGGTAGAGTACATTACCCTAGTTTTTTAGGAAAGCTCGATAAGGAATTACCCAGGGCTTTAGAGGCAACTATTACTTGGGTTGAATAATTTAATCTTACTAACAAAAAGAATTTGATTTATTTATCACAAAAATGGTCAAAAGTACCAACAAAATAGAAGCCGAAACTCTTACGAATTGTTGTTTGTATTAACTGCTAAAATTTAGTAAGGTACGATGTTGGTTTTATCTTACGCTTTATTTCTCATAAATAAAATGGTCCAGAAGGAAACATTTTAAGATATTCTTTGCTCCAAATCGCTTATTGTGGATTACCTTGATAGAATATTTCAAATTCGTATTTAAAACTCCGCTTTGACGAAACGAAGATCAAGCATTTACCATATTTCGAAGATTTTCTACTATTAAACTCAATTTCGTGATATCAGCATTCCCGAACAGTTAAAACGAAGTGTAGACTTCCATTAGAACACAAGTTATATCTCTCCAATCTAAATTGGAATGCTTGTGTTCTTTATTACTACAGTCGTAGGAGAGTTTAATTTTAAATTAATAATTGCATAAACGTACTTAGTGTTCATTGACAATAGATAATAATATGATGCAGCCAGCTCTTACAAAAACGAATTCATTGATATTTTATGTCTGTGACCTTTATTAGGGTGTGCCGGTCAATTGTGCTCCACTTACGACTTACGCTTTAGTATAAAGGTGGCGGAAATTAAGTCTCTGTATCATTGAAGTGTATTGACTACTGCTGTTAACATCGACCGCAAATATGCTTTCTAAGGTAAGACTCAACCTACTTATGCAGTTTAAAATTCTAACAATTTTAATAGATTTTTATGTTTGCAACGATTTTGGTCGCTGCTAACGCTTCAATCGCCCCATTGGCATACTCAGCTCCTGCGCACGTTGCATATCCTTCTCCTTTGTCGTACTCAGCTGTTTCGCCATATTATGGATACCCAGCTCCCGGTGCCCACGTAACATATACTGCTCCTGCCGCCCATTATGCTCATTCTGTTCCAGCAGCTCATTATGCATACGCCGCACCAGCGTTTGCAAAAGTAGCTCCAGTGGCATACAACGCACCAGCAGCACGTTTAGCATATGCCGCTCCAGTTGTAGCTAAGGTTGCTGCACCAATAGCCTATGCCGCACCTGCCGCTCCTTTAGCTTATGCTGTTCCTGCTGTTACCAGGGTTGCAGCTCCTGTATTAGCCAATACTATTGTTTCAGAAGAATACGATGCCAATCCACAATATTCTTATGCGTACAACATTGAAGATGTTATTACTGGTGACAGTAAAAATCAACATGAAACTCGCAATGGCGATCACGTTCAAGGAAGTTATTCATTGAATGATTCAGATGGTACAAGGCGTATTGTAGATTACACTGCTGATCCTGTTAATGGATTCAATGCAATCGTTCGTAAAGAACCACTAGTTGCAAAAGTTGCAGCTGCACACATTCCTGTAGCTTCACCAATTGCAAAATTCCATACAGCCATATTACATTAAAATTTTATTTTCTGTAACTTTTTACACCCATTCCTTATTACTGTGCTAAATTTGTTCTTGTATTTATTAATTTTTGTAAATATATAGTAAGTGTACTGCACAAGAGGTGTGTGTTGTTGACGAAATGAAATATAGAGGGTGTTACTACTATGAAAATACAGAGTATGCATGTAATTAATTCTGGGTCATGGTCTATTTAGTCGTGTACAATCATCTTCTTACCGGTGTCATTTCAATTAAACGGCAGTGACCAGCAGATTGCAATCATTGCACGAGATGAGAAAGTGGTACTTTTAATGCTATTGAAGAAATTTAACGTGCAACAACCACAGTGAATATTTTGTACATTTGAAAGTTTAGTTACATTTGCGTCACACAACAGTTTTACTTGCACTGTTCGTATTGTGATTGTGGGTTAAAACCATAACAAGCTCTAGGTAAAAAGGATGATATATTTTTGTCTAATACTGTGGCTTATGAAATTAGAATAGGTTTTTAGGAGGCTAGTTTGCTACACAAGCAACACGTTTGGAAACTTTAACAATTAGTTTTCACCGTTTGAAAGTTCTTTTTCTTGCCGAATAAGTTTCACTCATCATGAATAGAAGTTCAAGCAATTTAAAATCCGATGTGCGTCATCAATATTTATGATTGCATGCAGAAGCACCGTTGCCGCTATGAAAATATTAAAAAGTTGTGACTACAAGGATGATTAGCGGTTACATAAAATTATCGATTTTTATTGAAATTATTCAGTGGTATGATTGGTTAATAAAAATTTCTCTCGTTTCAAACTGTGTTATTGTATCACAAGAAAGTAGAAATTACAATTTATTTATTCATCATTATTAGGTCTTTAGTCCTGGAACTGGTTAGACGCGTACCCTCATTGTTTTCTAGTCTGAACTAACCTACACATTTCCCTGAAATTTGCACAGGCTGCAATTATCATTATCTGCTCTAGGTCTAAATCTACCACCTTTTTCTTACCTCTGCTTGTAATATATCCCACACTATTCCCCAAAATGCTTTAGAACGTACTCTGCCCTTCTATTTCTCCTATTTTTCCACAGATATCCTTGTTCCTCTACTATTTCTATAACCTATTTGTTATTAACTTTGTCTGTCCATGCTATCATCCCCATACATCTGAAGCACTTCATTCGAAAAAGCTGCTACTGTTTTCTTGTCTTTTTTTCTACTGCCCGTATTTCATAGGCATACTGTGCTGTGCTCCACACATATGCTTTCAACAATTTTGTCTTGTTTCTATATTTATTGTCTTTCATCATAGGCGCTGTTCTTTCTTGTTAGATGCAGTTCAGTCTACTTCTATTGTTTTACATTTATATACCCTATTTCTCCGACATTCGTCATTAGGTTTTCTGTTTCAAAACTGGTTGGGCACGTACCTGCACTTATTTATATCCTGAACTAGCCTACACAGTTCCCTGAAATTCTCACACAGCCTATATGCAATTCGGTTCCCCTTCTATTGTTTTATAATTGTATGCGCTATTTCACAGAGATTCAGTAAAGGGGGTTAAGCAGCATGTGGCTACCAAGACCCCCGAACATTTAGACATTTGCCGAATTAATAGTTTTTCAGTAAATTCTTACACACAATTATCATTATTCGAGAATATTGCCCAACGAATACTTGTAATTGTTTATAATAATCATCATATTTAAATACTATTTTCGTCATTAGTTTATCCATCTTGGGACTGGTTGGATGCGTACTTTCATTGATTTCTATTCTGAGCTAGCCTACACATTTCCCTGAAATTTCCACAACCTACATCTTTCACGATCTGTGTGCAGTTATCTAACTTAGGTCTATCTCTACTTCTCCTTTTCCTATCTCTGCTTCTAATATATTCCGCACTATTGCCTCATGCCGTAGCATGTGGCCTATCATCCTATCTCTCCTATTTTTTACCGTTTTCTACGTATTTCTTTCTTCCCCTACCATTTCGAGTACTTCTTTGTTCTTAACTTTGTCTGTCCATAATATCTCCATCATACTTCTGTAGCACCACATTTCAAAGGCTTCTTCCTTTTTCTTGTCCACTTCTACTGTCGACGCTTCACAGCCGTACAGTGCTGTGTTCTACACATGTTTTAAGCAATGTTTTCCTTGTTCCTATGTTTGTTGTCCTTGAACACAGTAGTTGCTTTTTCTTGTTAGATGCAGCACGAGCTTGTGCTAATATTTGTTTTATATCTTTTGCGCTTTTCCCATCTTGCGTTATTTGGCTTCCTAGGTAGCAGAAATCCTTTACCTCTTGTAAATTCGTGTTACCTATTTGTATTCTTGATTTTGATTTATTTTCCCTCCTTTGCAAACTAGTACTTTAGTTTTATTTTTGTTAATTTTCATACCCTATCTCTCAGTTAGAAGCGTGTCCATTTCATAAAGAGCAGCTTTTAACTCTTGCTTGCTAGATGCCTATACCGCTATATCATCTGCAAAGCTAAGCATATCAATCTTTTGTCCCTGCATATTAATTCCAAATGTCTTCCTGCATTTGACAGTATTCATTGCCTCTTCAGTGTACAAGTTAAAAATTAATGGGGATGGAGCACATTCCTGCCTCACCCCTTTCCCCATGTTTACTTCTCTAATTTTCTGCTCTGATTCTATTACTGCTATTTTCTCTTTGTATAAGCTATGTACTATTCGTCTATCCTTATAACTCATTTCAACCTTTTTGAGTACTTGGAACATATTTTTCCATTTTACATTGTCGAATGCTTTTTCCAGATCTACAAACCCTATATACACGCTTTCTCTTTTTTCTATTGTTTTCTTCATTATCACTCTTAGAGCAAAAATAGCCGCCCGTGTTCCCCTGTTTTGCGTAAACCCAAATTGATCTTCTCCTAGTATTTCTTCAATTCGTTTTTCCATTCGTCTTTGTAGAATTCTAGTTAATATTGTTGAAACGTGTGCTGTCTTTTTGGTATAGTTACTATGACGATACGTTTGAAATCTTTGGGTATTTCGCCTGTCCCGTACATATAGCTTAAAGTTGGAAGGTTCTGTTACTGCTTGTCCGGCGGTTTTTAGAGTTTCTGCTTCACCTTATCTGTACACGGCGCCTTACCATTTTTCAGATCCTTTAATGCTAATTCAAACTTATCTTTAAGTGTAGGATATCCCGTCATCATTTTCAATGTGTGATTCCTATTCTAATGCTGTTAGTTCCTCTCCTGCAAATAAATTCCCTATATATTCTTACCACCTACCAACTTTCTCTACATTTTCTATAATGACGTTTTTTCTCGCGTTCTTTATATTTTTGCTATACGGTTTTATATCCCTAAAATTATTTATTAAAAAAGTAATATTATCATTACCACTTGCATTTAAAAACGAAAAGCTTAATTTTTAACGATGCTATTGTACAATAGTCACATCGGGATCAGGCTGAGTGCTAGGACCAGGAAAGACAGAAAAATTGTTTACTATAAATTAAGTAAGTGACAATTTATATATTCTACACCGCAGCGGCAATGGAAAAGTTCGTTTTGCCCCTCCTACGTATAGTAGATGATGAAAAAGTAAAAAGAATGCAATATAAATAAAAAAAGGAGACCTAGCTGAACAACGAACTCCGGACCTAGATCATGCAAAGCGGAACCCTAAAGAATGCGCCACAGAGAAGGATAAGAATTTTAATGTCGCTGGTCGTGTATTTGGATTAAAATTAACACCACCAGGAAAATCGATTTCTGCAAACAACCCACATCGGATGGTTATTGCGTTCGCGTGATTGATTCGGCAAAATGCAGAAGATCCTATATCTTTTAAAAAGAATCAACAAAAATCCCAAATTTTTTGCGTAATATCAATATTCGCGCTACAAAAAACCGCCCACGCAACGCATGGTAAAATTTGTTAGAGTAGTCGGCAACGGTGAATTTTTGATCAACTTAACGCGTGAAGTTTGTTAAAAATAGAAAAGGACAAAAATATTGGTTTATGTTGGTATGCCTATTAATCACATCTATGACGTAAATCGGATTTTAGATTGCTTGAACTTTATAACTATTACCCTAAAACAGCACATAATTAGAAAAAAGTTTTATTTCTGAATTTTACTTCAGAATCATCTAGCTGCCCATAAGGTTTGACATATTCTCTTACAGTACCGTTTACGCGGCATTAGAGTCACAAAAGACAGTTGGTAACGATAATCCATAATGTGGAAATTAGCGCTCCTATCTGTCAATGACGTCACACGTAGAACTTACCTGAATATGCAAAGCGTCTTGCAGAATTACTTCCTGATGGCGGCTCGTGGCTCCCTTCAGGATTATTTAAAGATGGCGGCTGCGGCTTCCTTCAGGTATGCTCCAGGCTAGCGACTGCGGGGCGTGGGCTGCTGTTAGGCCAGGTTGCTTCCAAATTTGTTGATCTTCTTTCTATATGTAGGGAAACGACAGCAACGGATTTATAGGGACGACAATCAAAAGGCAGAGGGAATCTACATAATAAAAGATAAGATACGATACCAGACCAAACATAACTGTCCACGTTCAAAAGCCCAGTCCAAAGCGTCTTGCCAAAACTGCCCACTCGTTTTCTTCCCCCAAACGCGTTGACGCGAATCTCCGCGCAACGCACTTCTGACGTGACGGAAAGACACGCGCCAAGTCTTTCAAATTTATGGCGCGAAATTCCCGCATATTAAAACTAAACTAAAAAAATGTCTAGTACCAAATTTTTGGCACGTAACAATTCTTACCCCATTTGTTCTGTTCTTTCTTGTTCCTTTCTTATATATGCAAGTTTGTTAAGAATCTGTCCATTTGCCGGGTGCTTCCTGGCACAGTTGAAAAATATTTTAGAAGGCAGTTGTAGAAACATGGTTAAACGTTTTAATAGTTGTATATCTGAAAGTTAATGCACATCGTTTCATATTTAAAGTAAGCAGATCATAGCTATTCATTCATCCCCATGCATTAGAAGCTGGTGTAGTCAAGATTACAAAAATATTCTATTAAAGCAACTGAAGGTAATCTTTGGACGCAGAGACTCATATAACCTAGAAACTAAAAATTGCATTATGAGCTATAACTAATTTGTTTCACAGACCGTCACCAGATTACCATATCCGCATCGCATTATTTTTCTAAAAGTGTTACTTTTCGCTAATCGGTTGCATTCAGACTATGTTGATTAAAATGATTTAAAAAAATTTCAACGGAGTTGTTGTACATAGTAACGATACCTGGTTAAGACAATTGACTACTTAGTCGACTTTATAGGCTAGTAAAATAAGTTGCAATGTATGTCCACGAATAAGGAATTCGATGGTATTGATGGCCTTCCACAATCTCCTCCGTTACCTCCTAGGTTGCTGTCGTACGATGTTACGTGAACGCGTTTCATTTGACCAGCTTTCTGAATAAGCAGTGTGTAAGAGAAGTCTAAATCTTCAGGAAAGTTGTAAAAATAAAAAATCTTATATTTCCTCCCATAGTTTACTCTATCTCTCTTCATACGCTCACAGTCTTTCTGTTTATCTTCTTGGCACCAATTTCACCATATCCACTTCTTATTATGCCATCAGTTAATGCTGTATTACATAATTTGAATCAAAAGGTCGCTTTGACACAGTTATCCTTTTCCTTAACTCTGGCCAGTTCTATTACTGTCCTATACCTATACCTAGCTACATATTTTCTAATTTTTCATCTACGCTGTGGTGCATTAAGTCTGTAAAAAAAAATAGAGTTTCTTATCAATAACATTGAAACCTACTAATATTGCCAAAAGTAAGTTTGTGACTCGACAACTATTTTCAGTATAAGTAGAATGGCTTCAGGTTTATCAACATACAGAGAAGGTCAACAGGCGTAAAATGCGTTCAACGTGAAAATATCCGTATGCTACAAAATACAGCAACATCTTATCGGATACAGTTGCTTAGAATTTAAATATAAGCACAAAGACAAATTCGTAGCCTTCTATTGAAAAAAAAAAAAGCCTCAATAATGCGAATTACCCTCACATGTTGTTTTAAATATTTGGTAAAAGTATTAATTCCTACCTCTAATCAAATCGCATTTGTCTAACCTTTTTCAAACTAAAACTGCTATTAGGCTAATATTTTACCTTTTGTAAATTTGACTTGGGTCTGAAACTCATTTATCTATAAATTGCCCTGGTAGGTCAAAGGCGAATTACCTACCGCCGAAGGAAGACTAAATGACCGCTAGAATACGGCTTTTGAAGAAGGTAAAAATACCCACGGCATAGTTATCAAGCGTGTGGGAAGAGGGAGGACGCCAATACCTTTAAAACTCTTATATATCAAATGGAACAATTCAAAAATAGGAGAGGTTGAAACACTTATGTATAAGACAACAAAATAAACACTCTGAGAGCACTCAATAGTGGTTCCCACTAAGAGGACTGAACCTGAAAAAAAAAGCTACAATTAATACATACAAAGGCATTACTATTTGCGACCAAAAATAAGCAATAATGATATTAGAAAATTATTTACTTACTAACTTTTAATACCTTATTTCAGACATCCAAAAATAATAAAAGTATTACCCAATAAAGTATCTATATTTCTCAAATAAAAATAAAAGATTTGATTTTCAATTACAGGTTGGCATAAAATGTGTTCGGGAATAATACAAAAAAGTAAAGCCTAGATTTCGAATAATGGAAGAGTCCATTCATATAATTTAATTATTTACATCGAAGAAGCACATATCGTTTGTATGAGCCCTAACAGCATTCAGATCTGCATACTTCACAGATGGTTATTGAACTTTTAAAATTTTCATGATCAACATCAAACATCAATAAATTATTTGCACTGACTTTTCATTTGGCATGCAGGTGGTAACAAAGATATTCATTTAAACATATGCATATCGGTATAATCCAATGTATTTCCAGCTCAATTCAATATTTATTGAAACAAGCAGTTAAGTTATCTTAAAATAAAAGTTTTTATGGGAACAAATGGTTCCATATTGCATAATATTTTTACATAAGGAAAATTTTTCAAGTTTTAACAATATAATTTGCTCAATAACTAATCATCAATTTTGTATTGATTTTATAGTCAATTAAATTTAACTCTGTACTAACAATTTTATCCAAATATTTATTGTGATGAGGTGCTAAATCTATGCCAGCATATTTAGACAATTCGGACAATAAACCAAATATTAGTAGATATAAAAAAAACGACACTTCCTATATTAATGGAAATAAGCAAAAGAATGTTATAATAACATTACCAAACTGTCTTGGTGAGAGATCAAACATAAAGCCTTACTAAGAATGATGTTCACTACGCGCTTCTTCTGGCTTTCATTTAAATATCAAACATAAATCTGAAATTCAACGTGTCCTCTTTAATGTTATTGTACTTGCAGCAGCTGCTTCGGTATTAGCTAATCAAACTGTTATCATACATTCTTAGCGCATTAATGAAGAGATCAAATTATGCACTGCTAAAACTCACTAAGGCATCCTCATAGTGTCATCCTAAAATTGCTTCTTTCTTAAGCTGGAGCATTTTTCGGGATTTTGAGGATACACAAAATTCTCATAATTTTTTTAGCAAAGAGTAAACGTTTACCTAAGACGCAAGTGTGAAAGAACACCCCTCCCACAATGTTTCAAAGACTTATAAATGTGAATAATAAGAAGTTTAACGCTTACATTTCACACAACCTACGATGCTTACGAGTATAACTTGAAAGATTATAGCCTTGCTAATAATAGGAACCTAAAAGGTATGTAGTACTAAACACAATGACTAAATCAAATTTATTGTATTACAGAGAATATGACGAATAAACTTGCTACAAAGCACATCTGCCTGTACCTTATATTTGGAGTTATTTATTTTTAAATTACTTTAAACTTTGTGTTTGTTTTGCACAAACATTTAATTAGTTTTAGAACTTCTAGAATATTATCCTTAACAAACCAGAGCTTCCTGAATAATAACGTGTATAATAAGGAGACTTCAAACCAAAAGTTTTTATTTAATTTGCTTGCTGAAATCTGGAAAATGGCCTATAGTAAAGATTATAATGTACTAATATTTTCCCGGTAACCCATGAAGAAACAAGTAAGCGACAGAAACATAGTTCAAGGTATACGGATTAGATTTTTAATTTGCAAGGAAAATGGTTCCTCGTTTAAAAGTTTGTTGTATAGCAAAATGCTTTCTCTGGTAAAATTAACGTTAACTGAAAATGCAAAATTGGTTTTGATCTGTGTAGGTAATTAACATACAATACGTAAAACTGCCAATATTTTTATTGAACGGCAATCAATAAAATGAGTGAAGTCTTCCGCTCTCAGCAGTGTGAAAAAGTATCTACAAAAAAAAACATATTAGAAGTCTGTTAAGTACAGTTTTAGACCCAGAAAAATCTAGCTGGTAACCCACAGATAAAACTCGGCGAAGTACCTCACTATAAATTCTGCGTCTTGATAAAGTTCCGAAAACCACGACTGAACTGGCAAGTATTGTTGGCCATTAACTCAGTGGGACGGGTTTAAGTGTTTGAAGAGAGTCCGGGAATGCCATCGTGTATGAAATAAGTCGTAATCGGGAAGTATCTTGGACGCCACCTAATCTCGAAATACAATCTCTAAGGAAATGCTCTAGAAGAAATAAAAGGCGATGCCAATACTCAAGATCAGGAAAGTGTTTTTCACTTAAAGTCAACCTAAAATGGACGTTAGCAATATGAACACTAAAATATAAATTTAAAAACTGTTAGTTGAAATAGGTTTCTAAATTCAAATCTTAAATAACCTTAATATTAATCATGCCTCTAGATAACTACAATAAATTTAATTAAAACAATGTTGGCAATATTACCCTGCATTAGTTAGGAACAACAAAAACAGGTCTATTAGGCAATTATGTTTTCATTACGAATACGTATAAATATTATTAAACAAAAAGCAAACCAAGTATTTTAAAAATTACTTAGCGTAACGGAATACGTTTCCGGCTAACAAAATTACTTTCTAAGTTCTTAATCTAATAACAAGAATATACTACGGGTACGTTTATAAATTTATTCAGTTAAACAGAAAAAAAGATTTCATTTATTTACCGTTACTGAAAATTATAGCTTTAGCAAGTTTATTATAAGTTTATAATAAATACCCGATGAGCGATTTCTGACTGCAGAAAATACGGAAACAACTAGAAGCCATTAAAATTCGGACTCAATTTGTTTTAACCAAATCTTATTGGTACTTTTGTCCAACGTGATATTATCGATTAGTGTTCTTAAAATTAAAAGTATACCACCTGGTCGGATATTATTCAAACTTTATTGACTAATCGCATTATTCCGTTCAATGCCTTATGATTCGAAGAACTAACCTACTCAAGTTGCATGTTATCTTTTTGGGTGATAATGACAAAGTGCTCTACCACAAAGCTTTCCCTTCGTCACGGTTCGAGATATCTTCGACAGAATTCGAACAGATGAATTACTTCTGCAAATTGAAATTAATTGAGTTGTTTTCTGTATCTAACGTATGTAGTATTATCTTACTTGAAACCTTTAGCTAAACTCAGAGAAAGGACAGTTTTCAATTTTTGAATCAGGATAAATTTGGCATGTAAGCTTCTTCATTATCTATCAAAACAAATGAATAACAAAACTATAATAATTTAGAATATAAAGTAGCCATGAAATCATTTCTAACCTTACAATCGCCATAATGAATTTGACAATCTCTGAGTGTGGACAATGTATGATACAAAAGTAATGCTTCCTTATGTCAAAATGCATGTAACATGAAGATTGTATTTTTGAAAGGAAATATACCTAACCTTTTTGGTGGGATTTACCGCTACAAAAACTATTAACATGGAATATGATTATAAACATTTCAAAGGAATGTTAAGTCATGCAACTAATTACAGCGCTGGAAGGTTCATGAAGAAATTTTTGAACATACTAATATAAATATACATCTATGAGCACGTTCGTAGTAAATGCCACGACTACAAGCCAGAGTACGTTTGTACATTCTAAATGAAAAACTGCGATTAATGGTATAATTGTTTTATGTGCGCCCAAGGACCAACTGAAGAACAAGGTGATTCTCATATATCATCCTGTTTGTAGATGAGACAACCTTTATAGTAAACATGGCTATTATATAACAGAGTTGTTGATGGAAGTCAGATAAAATTAGTTTTTTATTGATAATATATAGCACGTCGGCGTTACTTTAAATAGAAGTCGGATGCAAAAGAGAAATTTAATCTTAAACGGGCACATTTAATATTGATATACCTTATACAATGCCGATTTAATAAATAGTAGTATTTATTAAGTAAGACATTTCAAGCAAAGTTTTAGTTTTATTAAAATCATAAACTTAAAAACCACAAAAGCATCGCTTTATTTCTGTTAAATACATTTTGGAACAGAATTTAGGTCTATAAGTTATTTTAAACCACGAAAGAATAAACAAAATATTTGTAGCAGTAAATTGTTATAGCGAGGTCATGTCATTTTAAGGAAGTTTTTAAAATAAAGAAGTTAGTAACCGTAAAAACGTTAATAGACATGTTCCATATTTTAATTATTAAAAAAATATAAAACAGGTTTCTACAAATTTAGTTGAATGAAGTATAATTAATGTTACATAGTTGCAATTTCAAGTAAACCCCAGACGATATCAAAATTGCATTCATGTAATGTAGTGACTAATTATAACACATACATTGCGTTAATAAAATTTACGAATATTAGTTTGCAGATAATTTAATGACTTCATACAATACAATGAATTCATTTATATTGCCAAAGACAGCTACACGTAATGCTATAAACCATAAGACATCATGCTTTATTCACGTATCATAGAAATGCTATACAATAACATAACTCCCCGTTCTCCGATTAATGAGAGCTTGAGAGATGCAGAGGTTAAACCGCCACCGATAATCAGTGAATTAGTTACTCGCGAACCAGCAAAGAATATACATGCAAAAGGTTATTTAGATAAGAGAAGCCAAAGAACCCAATTAGGTAGGAAGTAGATACCGAACGTTCAACGTGGTGACCCAGGGATAATCTACAATACCCGAAATTGAATTTTTCAATTGAATCCAGCTGGTAAAATGAATTACCTTAATTGAATTTGCACTCAATTATGGGGTTATTGTAGATATTTATAAATTGTTCTTTTGTTTTGTAGTGGTATGTTTTTATAAAACCTATTTAGTTGATTAGAAGTGTAAAACGTCTACCCGTCCTGTAGGTCATATTGTTTACTTTATTAGATTTACAAAGCTTGAATATTGGAATTAAGGTTAACAAAGTGGATCGAATCATTAAAGGGCCATAGGAAGTTTTTATGCTAGTCGGATTGAATTGTGTGCAGGCAACGTTAAAATTTTGTATGCACATATTCTCGGGAATATTGTTATGCAACATGTGCTGATATTGATTTAGGCAACTTTAAAAAATTTATACGTACCTGTTTACAGGAAGAACAGTAAGAGATTGTGTTACAAATAGATTTAGATGACACCATAACACTGTGTTGTCTTTTCTGCAATGAAATATATTGATTGATTGTTTTCATATGGACACACTCTCGTACCACTGTAGCTAGATGGTGCTTGTTTAAACTAGTTACAGGATTGCCTTCCTTTGTAAGCAATTCTAAAAATTGCAGAATTCAGCGCTTTATTAACCCCTAACAAATAGTCAGTTTTATCAAAAAACCAACATTTGGTGCGGTGCCTCAATTAATAAACTTTTTTTTTTGGAAAATCTAACCGATTCTAGTTATTGAAACTTTCAGGAAAATAAATTAAGAAATTTTTAGATTACATGACAACTACGATATAAACTATAGTTTCAACAAGACAAATGTGTTGACGATTGCATTATAGATTTGTTAATGGTTATATTAGGACGAAATGCTCACCCGTGGTGGCTTTTTCGTTCTGTACGTATATATAAAACAAAACGTCTATAAAGATTGGCATTTTAATATTCTAGAAGAGTGAGATAATTATATGAATTTCTATTGTAAAGGAATTCCTACCAGAGTACTTCAATCTTGTGTTTCATCAGCATAATATGGTGTGTATTGAAAGAGAACGTCGGTATACACCAACGCTTAGATAATTTTTGTTTTTAAAATGTGCAGTTTGATAAAAAATAATAGTCAAAAGTCTAAGGGCTTTTATGGTTGCCACTAATACATGAATTTTTTCCCATTGGTTGCAAAGTTGTGTCACAATAAATATTTTAGCACTTGATTTCTATAACAATTGTACGGTTTGCGTTGTTTTCTGTTATTGTCTAAACTATTCACTCATCTTAGAAGTAGGACTTATCATTCGATATGCCTAACTTTACTTATACTCGTAAAATATTTACCTCAATTATTTCTAAAACTCTAACGTTCTCAGTTTTACAGGCACAGCATATATAAAAAACTTTTTAATGTACATTTTGTAACGTTTGTGCGTTACATGGTATAAAAATAAGACAAAAATGTAGGAAAACGTAATTTAAAGCGGACAACTTATTATTGAAGCACCCTTTACAATTTGATTTTATGGGTAATTGTGTTCATTATCACTAGCATTGTATTTTAACAAAATTGATAATTTTATTCAAATCATCAGTTTAAACACCACAAAAATAGACATTGTATCTCTATTGAATACAAATTAAGAGGGATCGTAGGATCGTAGATTATTTTAAACCATCAAAAATGTAAACCAAACATTTATAATTGTAAACTTTCAAGCTGGAATTATGTCTTATCTTAAGAAAACTCTAAAAGCAACTAAATGACAATAAATTTATTAATATATTTATCCCAAATACGAGTTAAATGTATTAAATTCCATATTACAAAGTTGCAAATACAAGGTAAACCACATACAATGTAATAACCAGACCCTATATAAGGAATTTGTACGAGTATTAGACTACATGTGATTTAATTTTTTTCATAGAATATAATTACAATGTTGTAAACTGTTTATATAAAGAATAACTGACCATGTAAAAATCATTGACGGGCATGCATCTTTCACATGTAAAGTACATTAAACACACAAACACCAGAAGCAGAAATAGTAGCGATAATGACGTAGCTAGACAGCTGCTATAACAAAATTATTTAATTACTTACAAGTCACCAACACAAACAAATTTGGGGTTAACTAGTAAAAAATTTGTTTTGGCGTAAAAACCCCGTAAATTATAAATAGTAAATAAGGGTCCACATGGTACACGGATTTCAACATAAACTATAAACCCTGAAATAAATTGGAACGGAATGCTTTCCTAGCAAATTAGTTTGGAATTCAGTACCTGGGAAGATGAGATAATTACTCTTGGCTTCAAGGAACTTTGTGGTCACTTGAAGATGAAACTGTAAGTTCAAATTTTAATATAGCCATGTGTAATTTAGACGGTATTTATGTTTGATGGCATTTATAAAGTATTATCAAGTGTGCAGTGTTACATTATTAGGAATATTAAGTATGAGCATTGCAAGTTTGATTGCAACTAATTGTATTATTTAATCATCGTTTTGATGCTTTAAGAATGAACTGAACATAAATTTTACGATTTTTGTTTATTGTGTGCATTTTGTTATAGGAATGCTTCTGAGGTCACTAACCCTAATATTAACGTAAATACATGTATAATTGTTTCATGGCTATTCGTTCAAATAAATGCTTAAATAATGCTATTTTAGAATAGATTTGAACAGGGTGAGTGGATGTGTGTTTTATTTGTTCGAACATACAGATAACCTTTTGAAAGGAAATACATTTGACTAAGAGAATTAAAATCACCTAGTTTGCTCGTCGTCCAAAGGAAATCTTACTAAACTAGACGTTGGCACCCATAAACTTGACGGATTAAAAACCCAGCAGGGTAAGTATCAGTAATAACCTAGATTGAGGCCACAGTCAAGTAAAATTTTGATCATTACTCAAGTTTGTTCAATTTTCTGCCATTTATTGCTATAGGGCCCCACTTGAACGCTACTGTAGTTGGTGGGTGCATCTTTATTTTGTTGTAGAATTTTTGTTTGTTTTGAGCACTTCGGAATTTAAAAACTTAATACATTTAACGCCTGTATTAATTTTTAGATACATTGTAAACGTATTTGTTTACTTACGTCTTTCTATTGCTATTCTGTTTTGTGCATTGCACTACCATTATTTTAGTTCTGTTCATTTTTAAATTAAAGTTCTGATTGAGTGCAATTATCATTTAAATTTTGAATATTTTGTCGGTCTTGGCTGTTACTTTTATTGTACTTTCTACATATTTTAGCATTTTAAATTTTCCTTTTTAACTTCATCTATTTCTTTTATTATTGTTACATTCGTACTAGGTTGGCAATACCCAACCTCGATGCACTGTAATGTATACTTTTATGATTTTTTAATTCTGTCAATTAGTTATTCATTTTCGCAAGTTTTGTTAGTGTTCTGCGTGTATTATACAGAACATTTGCCTATCTTCAAAATCCCTATAAGCCACTTAATTAACTCCCTTAAGTATTATATTTGACACTAAAATATTGCATAACTCCGTACACCAAATATTTTAACTCAGTTTTTAAAATACCTCATGAACTACAACAGCTATATTACAGATATTATTAGAACTTGATAGTAGCAAATTATTGTACGGTCGTTGATTTATGGTTAGGATGCGATTTCAAAAGACCTTATACCTAGAAAAAATTTAAACGAATTATAAACAGTGTGTTTTAATTCCAAAACATTTTTAACTCTAATTACCATGTTTTAACATCTACTTGTTCAAGATTTTGGAATTATGAGAATTACTTCTGGGGCCCCATGCTTGGTCATAACATTCAAGACTGTTTGAAGTAAGCTTCACAAATGGTCACATAAAAAATGAATCAGTAACCAAGTACACACAAAAGTAAAAAATACACAAAAAATTAAATAAATGAATAAATAATTAAATGATTAAATTTATAAATAAATAGTAAATGAATAGGTAGGGGAAACAAGTAAATAATTTAGTGGGAAATGATGTGAAAAGCTATGGCAATCAGCATTCAATATCTCAGTCATGCCCTAAGAAGCTTCTTGAAGTAAGCGATCCTTTCAGGTTAATTTCATCATACATATCTATTGATTTAGTTTACTTTTACGGTAAGCATTCTCACGATTCACTGGGCAATAGTAGTCCGGCAAAGTATTTAAGTTATAACTATGTACCTGATAGTTGTGTATCGAAATTTTCTATCGAGGTGATAGCGATATGGGATACCCACGTTACCGTCCACTGAAAAATTACGTTTTGTACAGGTAGCGTGGAAGCTGGAATAATTTCGATTTCGTTTAACTTTCTCCCAGCTACAGGTATGCATGGAATATTTATCTTCCCAAGTATACCGTATATTTGAATATCAAGTATTCCACAAAATGGTTCATTGGTCAGCTGCGACGTTTTTTATTCGGAAATTAAGAATTTATCAGATTTCTTACCAAATCAAGCAAAGCATGGATCTTTAACGTGCGTAAAAACATTCATGCATTGGTCCTACATTTAACCTCCCATCCGAAGAAGTCCGTACTTTTCCTACAAATGCTTAAGTAGAGTTTTTCGAGTGACTCACGTCGGGAATCGAACCTGGAATTTTGATATTAGTAGTCGCGTGCGAACCAATTCATAAAACCACCCTTATCTAACTACACCAGTGGAGTAAATTTGAGGTAACTTGGCTTTATATGTCACCATAATTAGGTCTTCAGTCCTAAAACTGGTTAGACGCGTACCCATTGTTTCCTATTCTGAACTAACCTACACATTTTCCTGAAATTTTCACAGTCTGCATCTATCACTATCTGATCTAGGTCTACATCTACCTCTTTTTTCCTATCTCTGCTTGTAATAAATCCCGTCCTATTCCCCATAAATGTCTTAGAACGTATTCTGCCCTTCTATTTCTCTTATTTATTTTCCACAGATGTCCTTATTCCCCTAGTATTTCTATAACCTATTTGGTATTAACTTTGTCTACTGCCCGTATTTCATAGGCATTCTGTGCTGTGCTCGACACATATGCTTTCAAGAATTTTCCTCTTGTTGTTATGTTTGTTGTCTTTGATCATAGGCGATGTTCTTTCTTGTTAGATGCAGTTCGGTCCCCTTCTATTGTTTTAAAATTATATACCATATTTCTTTGACATTCAGTGATTGTGAAGACCGGAATCCCGACACGGTCCGCTTGACAAATGTTAGGCGAGCATTTTTCACAAAAATACACCCTCGTTCGGATGAGAGGTAAAATGGAGGTCCCGTGTGTAAGTGTTGTTACGCACATTAAAGATCCCTACCTTGCTTGAAACAGCAAGGGTTCGGCAAAATTCAAAATTTTCCAGATAAAAAAAACTCTCTTCCCGGCCAATGTAGTACCTTCGGGTGGAGCATTGGATAATCACATGTTCGGTCACATGTTAGGTTGTGAAGGGCGGTAAGCAGCCTGTGGCTGCTAAGTTCCCTCAGCACTTGAGCATTTTCCGATTTAATATTTTTTCTCAATATATCTTTTCGCGCAATCAACATTAGTTGCAGATATTTCACAACCAACACTTGTAGTTGTTTATAATAATCATCAGATTTATCTGCGCTTATTTTTTCGTCATTAGGTTATCCGTCTAAAAACTGGTTGGATACGTACTGTGTAAAATATTACAGGCCTTCTGCGTGCGTCGATGGACCTAAGGGTAGTAGAGGGTAAGTAAGGGGTTACTGTAACTTGTTGTTTAGAGACACAGTAGAACGTAAGTGGAATGTGAGAACGTAAGAAGCTCTCAAGATGTGTAGTCGTTTAGCTTGATTTATATTTAAATAAACCTTTCTTTAAACTTGATGTTGTTTATTGCATTACATCAAACTTTGGTGCCGAAACACGGGAACGATCTGGTGATAAATATAAACGAGCTTTAACGGAAATATTCGAAATAACGGAACGGGAACGCGAATATTTAACAAACGGCTATACTATCGAGGCTTCATGATGGAACAAGTAAAACGGACAATTTGTAGAACGCACTTAACTAAAACAGTTAATAATATAAATTCTATGCTAGAAAGTAGTTTCAGTGTTGAAGACATTTATACAGCTATGTCAAAGTTAAAGCTTGCGAGTGATAATCTGAAAGAAATTGATAAGCAAATTGAACCTCTGCTTAAAGAAAATATAGAGGACGAGTTAATGAAAAAGTATGAATATGAAGAGGTTGCTGTAACTACGATGTCTAAGTTGGAATTTAGATTAAAATGCTCAGAAAAATCGCAGATAGAGGTTGACTCGAATTTAACGAATACGGTACCAGTAAGTAACGAAACAAGTAGGCCGTCCTTTACGTCAGTGAAGCTTCAACGTGTACAGTTAGCGAAGTATGATGGTACTGCAAAGGGCTGGCTTCCTTTCTGGGAACAATTCAGAAGTATGATCCACGACAATCAACAATTAACGAACGGAGATCGATTCAACTACCTGCGAATGTATGTCACGGGAAGGGCCGCTGAAGCAATTGAAGGATTTCCTCCATCTGGAGCATTTTATGAAGAAGCTTTAAATATATTAAAAGATCAATTTGGAAATGGGGAACGGCTAATTGAACAATATATTGATAGCATTATGAAAATCGAACCTGTAAAATCTAAAAATGACGTAAGCACTTTAAGGAAGAATTACAATCTAATTACTTCAGCTATGCGTGCTCTTGAAATATTAGAAGTATCTAGTTCTCAATACAACATGATCGTAAAGTCGACCCTCATTAAGTCGTTGCCTACGGAATTGCGTTTAGGATTTTATCGACAAATGAAAATGAAATCATCCAATCATCTAGAAATTATTGCGAATAATTTAGAAAGTTCATCATTAAGGTCAGAGGAAGATTCAGATCGCCAGGTAAAGGATTTATTACGGTTTCTTAAAAACGAAATTGAGTCTTTAGAACAAGCTTTAATACCGGATGCAGATTGTAAAGAAAAGATGCTCGCAACAGAAAGGAGAACGCATTACAAAGGAACTGCGTCTAGTTTATTAGTCACGCCGAACAAACGTCTTGAATGCTGTGCTTTCTGCAAGAAAGACCATAAAACCGAAATGTGTGACACAGATGTACCTTTGACAAAGAAGAAAGAAATTCTAAGGCAGTCGGAAATTGTTACCGTTGTACGAGAAATAACCATAGTGCTAAATATTGTAAAATAGATTCTTAAAATGTAAGGAATGCGGCGGTAGGCATGCTACAACTATGTGCGATCCGAGCTTTAAGCCAGGTAAAGATAGACACAACCCTGAGACGACAGGTATTACATTAAAATTAACGAAAGGCGAGAGTTCAATGAACACTTCAGCGCCGTCGGTGTCCAGTTTGATGACAAATGTAAACAAAAATGTGCTATTACAAACCGCTTGTGTTTATGCCTTTGGCGAAAATTCAAAGAAGTTAATCAGATTAGTTATGGACGGCGGCAGTCAACTTTCATTTATTAAGGAGAATTTATCAAGGGTATTAAATTTACCTGTAGTTGGACAACATAGGGTTCGTATTGACGCGTTTGGAGATAGTGCATCGATTCCTTTAAGCTTTACAACCGCGTTTTAATTACTTTGAAGGACAATATACAGATGAAATTTTAACGATTGAGGCTGTTGAAGTTCCAGAAATTTGCATGGATGATTTACATATACCTAAAGAAAGCGTGGTAGAGTATCAAAACTTGCAGCTTGCGGACAATTTCCCGTTTAATATAGATCGAGCGTTAATTGTTGATGGAATTAGTATCCTTATTGGGGCAGACAGTTACTGGAAAGTAGTGACAGGAAAAAATATTCGTCTAAACAAAGGTTTAGTAGCGGTGGACACAAAATTTGGTTATGCTTTGCATGGCCCCATACCAGTTGATGCTACAACCATAGGAGTAAATCTGCAGACAGTGTTACATGCGACAGTTATAAAACAGAAACTGAAATCGAAAGTATGTGGGTTTAGAAACAATAGGTATAACCAAAGAAGCAGACGACGATAAGAAATTTTTCGATAATTTTTTGAAAAATAACGTTTATAAATGTGATGATCGATATTTTGTGGCGTTACCGTGGAAGAATGAGGATGCAGTCATTGAAGATGATAATTTAATTAGCGCGCGCGTTCGTGCTGAGAGGTTAAAGTTTAAATTGACCAATATTAACAAAATATGTGAATATAATGCAGCTATCAAAGAAATGTTGGATAATAATTATGCCGCGTTAATTTCCCGCGGTGATGCTGAAAAAACAAATGGCGATCGTGTTTACTACATGCCACACAGACCGGTTTTTAGAGAAGATAAACAAACAACGCGTTTACGAGTGGTTTTCGATGCCTCTTCACATGCCCCGGGACAAAAATCGTTGAATGACTTATTAGAAAAGGGGCCTAATTTAAGTCCAGATTTAATTAAGATTTTGCTTAATTTTCGTGTAGGCGAGATCGGAATTACGGCTGACATTGAGAAAGCATTTCTACAAATTTATTTACATTCCGACGATAAAGACGCACATCGATTCTTATGGTACAATAACGACAATGAACTGAAACGTACCGTATGAATAGAGTAACATTTGGAGTTACATGTAGCCCTTTTCTTTTAAATTCCGTGATACGAACACATTTAATCAATAATCGAAAACAAAACCCTGAATTTATTGAAATCTTAGAAAGGGGATTTTATGTAGACGATCTAGTGGTCAGTGTAAACAATCGAAATGTAGCAGAACATTTAAAAGACTTTTCAAGTAAGCTTTTTCAAGGAGCTTCCATGAATTTACGCAAATGGACGATTAACGATCTCGAAGTAAACAGCAAGGTTGAATCGCAAAATGCACAAAGATCAAAGGTGTTAGGAATTAACTGGTGCAATCAGAGCGATAGAATTAGTGTCGATTTGAGTAGTGTGACGGAGTACATACATTCCGTTAAGATAGTGAAAAAAAGGCACGTGTTACAGACAATTGCTCGTGTGTATGATCCGATAGGGCTTATTGCACCATGTGTAATAAAGCTTAAAATTTTGTTTCAGAACATATGGGTTGAAAAAATTGGTTGGGACGATTTGTTACCGCAAGATATGCAAAATGAATGGCAGGAATGTAGTCAACAATTAATGAAATTAGTGGATTTTTCTATACCGCGTTACATAGGTGTGTCGAACCATCCAAACGAATCGCAGTTACATGTTTTTCGGACGCATCTTTACGAGCATACGGGTGGCTGCATATCTAAGACAAAACGATCGTAACGGGAAAATTAATGTGCAGTTACTGTATGCAAAAATCGCGTTGCGCCCTAAAGGCTTGTAGCGATAAAATGCTAACATTGCCGCGCTTGGAACTAACTGCCGCGTTATTAGCAGCTAGGTTACAGGTATTTATAGAAACTAATGTGTTAATTAAAATCGATAAGGTAGTGTGTTGGACAGATTCTCTAATCGCGTTGCATTGGATTAAAGGCGATGCGTCAAAATGGAAACCATATGTGACTAACCGTGTTAAAGAAATTCAGACCTTATCGAAAGATATAACATGGAGACATTGTCCGGGTCGCGAGAACCCTGCGGACTTATTAACCCACGGAATAAGTGCAAGTACTTTAATAAATTTCGAAACTTGGTTACACGGTCCTAAGTGGTTGCTAGAAAGTGAACAAACGTGGCCAGATAATACAATAGAGACAGCTACGTCAACGATTGATATAGTATCGAAAATGTCTTTACTAATTAACGTCACTATAAAAGGTAGCAATCAATTTATAGATTCCTCCAGATACAGTGATTTTGATCGTTTAGTGCGGATAACGACATATATTTTACGATTTATAGGAAATTTAAGAACCAGAAATAATAAAGAAATAAAGAGCTTAACCGTAAACGAATTTGAAAGGGTCGAAATAGCTCAGCGGGAGGTTTATTATTCGGAGATTAACAGCTTACAAGAGGGCATTGAACGGAAATCGAGTATTTCAACTTTAAGCCCTTTCTTAGATAAACATGAATTGCTGCATTTGGGTGGACGTCTTCATAATTTAAGAGAAGATTTCGACTTCAAGCATCCCGTTATTCTATCGAAAAATGCACATTTAAGCAAACTACTAATAATGAAGTTTCATAAAACTCTTCATCATAGTGGTGTTAATGCGACACTTTACGAATTCCGTAAACGATTTTGGATTGTACGAGGACGGCAATTAATAAAGTCCGTTTTAGCAAGATGTGTCATCTGTAAACGACTTCGTGGAAAGTCAGGGTCGCATCCTTTCGCGCCGTTACCTAGAGATCAAATACAGCAAACAAAGCCCTTTGAAGTGACAGGTTTAGACTTCGCCGGACTGTTGTATTTTAAAAACAGTTATCATTCAAAGCCATATTATGTGATTTTATTTACCTGCGCTGTTATACGAGCACTTCATCTAGAGATTGTTTTGAAAATGGATGTTGCGTCTACAATCAGCGCATGTAAACGGTTCTTTGACCGTAGAGGGATTCCTAAGGTCATTTACTCAGATAACGCTAAAACATTTAAAAGAATATCACGTAAAATATCAACTTTAAACGAAGTGATGGCGAGTACAGAATTGATCGAGTTTGTAAACAGTCACCAAATTAAGTGGAAATTTATAATAGAGCGAGCGGCTTGGCACGGAGGATTTTACGAGCGACTTGTAAAAGTGTAAAGACGCCCTTAGGGCTACGATAGGACGTTCTTTACTAAATTTAGATCAACTAAATACACTCATTACCGAGGTTGAAGCAACAATAAACGCCCGCCCGCTCACATACCTGGGTAGTGAACCTATGGATTTAGTGCCGTTAACCCTTCGCATTTTTTATTGGGACCCGCTTTGGCTACTATTCCTTTTGTTGACCGTGTTATTAATGGAGATGAGATTCGTAGGCTATGGAAGCAGAGAACAAACGTTATAGACTACTTTTGGAAAAGATGGAGCGCAGAATATTTACAATTATTAAGAGGAGCTCATCATAAAGTGAATGTGCGTGAGTGTGCGATTAAGCAAGGGATGTCGTATTAATACATGGAAATGATAAGCGACGGTTATTGTGGAAATTAGGGTTGGTGAACGACGTTATAAACGGCCGTGATGGCAAAGTGCGTGCCTGTTACGTTAAGATTGCGAATGGCACCGTAATTAGGCGCCCAATACAATTATTGTATCCTTTAGAAATAAGAAGTGATAAGCTAAGTTGTATCGCCGCGCCGGAGGATGTGTAAAATATTACAGGCCTTCTGCGTGCGTCGATGGACCTAAGGGTAGTAGAGGGAGTAAGTAAGGGGTTACTGTAACTTGTTGTTTAGAGACACAGTAGAACGTAAGTGGAATGTGAGAACGTAAGAAGCTCTCAAGATGTGTAGTCGTTTAGCTTGATTTATATTTAAATAAACCTTTCTTTAAACTTGATGTTGTTTATTGCATTACACGTACCTAAACTTATTTATATTCTGAACTAGCCTACACAGTTCCCTGAAATTTTCGCACATCCTATATACAACTTGGTTCCCCTTCTGTTGTTTTCTAATTATATGCCTTACTTCACCGAGATTCATTGGTATGTTAAGGGGGTTAAGCGGCCTGTAGCTGCCAAGATCTCCCAACACTTAGACATTTGCCGAATTAATATTTTTCCAGTAAATCCTTTTACACAATCAACATTATTCGAGAATATTGAATATTGCACATCCAATACCTGTAGTTGTTTATAATAATCATCATGTTCAAGTACGATTATTTTTTTCGTCATTAGTTTATCCATGCGTACCTCCATTGATTTCTATTCTGAGCTAGCCTACACATTTCCCTGAAATTGCTACAGCCTACATCTTTCATCTGTCTGCAGTAATCCAACTTAGGTCTACCTCTACTTCACTTTTTTCCTATCACTGCTTTTAATATATTCCGCACTAATTCCTCATGCCGTAGCATGTGGCCTATCATCCTTTCTCTCCCAATTTTTACCGTTTTCCACATATTCCTTTATTCCCCTACCAATTTTAGTACCTCTTTGTTCTTAACTTTGTTTGTCCATGATATCTTCATCATACGCTTGTAGCACCACATTTCAAAGGTTTCTACCTTTTTCTTGTCCGCTTCTCCTACTGGCCAGGCTTCACAGTCGTACTGTGCTTTGCTCCACACATATATTTTAAGTAATTTTTTCCTTGCTGCTAAGTTTGTTGTATTTGAACACAGTAGTTGCTTTTCCTTGCTAAATGTAGCACGATCATGTGCTATTCTTTGTTTTATATATTTTGCGCTTTTCCCATCTTACGCGATTTGGCTTCCTAGGTAGCAAAAATCCTTAACCTCTTGTAAGTTCTTGTAACTTATATTAATTCTTGTTTTTGATTTATTTTCTCCTTTTTTACATACTAGTACTTTGGTTTTATTTTTGTTAATTTCCATACCGTATTCTCTGTTAGAACCGTTTCCATTTTATTAAGAGCAGCTTCTAACTTTTCCTTGCTACATGCTAATCCCGCTGTATCATCTGCAAATCTAAGCATATTAATCTTTTGTCTCTGCATAGTAATTCTAAATGTCTTCCTGTATTTGACAGTATTCACTGCCTCTTCAATATACAAGTTAAAAATTAATGGGCATAAGGCACATCCCTGTCTCACCTCTTTCCCAATGTTCAGTCCTTGACGTTCCTGCTCTAATTCTATTACTGCTGTTTGCTCTTTGTATAAGCTATGTACTATTCGTCTATCCCAATAACCCATTCCAATGTTTTTGAGTATTTCGAACATTTTTTTCCATTTTACATTGTCGAATGCGTTTTCCAGATCTGCAAACCCCATATACTACAACTCTTTCCCCTTCTTTTATTGTTTTCTCCATTATCACCCTCAGAGCTAAAATAGCATCCCATGTTCCCCTGTTTCGCCTATACCCAAATTGATCTTCTCCTAGTATTTCTTCAGCCGGTTTTTCGATTCGTCTTTGTACAATTCTAGTTAATATTTTTGACACGTGTGCTGTCAAACTTATTGTTCGAAAATTTTCACATCTATCCGCCCCTATTTTTTTGGTATACTTACTATGATGTTACGTTTGAAATCTTTGGGTATCTCGCCTGTCTCATACATATAGCAAGTTGGAAAAGGCGTTCTGTTACTGGTTGTCCAGCGGCGTTTGGAGTTTCTGCTTGCACCTGATATCTATCCTGCGCCTTACCATTTTTCAGACCTTTTAATGCTAATTCAATCTCATCTCTAAGTATAAAATATCCCAAGTCATCATTTTCAATGTCTGATTCCTGTTCTAATGCTGTGAGTTCCTCTCCTGCATATAAATTCCCTATATATTCTAGCCATCTACCCACTTTCTCTACATTTTCTATAACAACGATTCCTCCCGCATCCTTTATATCTTTGCTATACGTTTTAAATTTCTAAAATTGATTTTAATTGGTTTGTATGCTTCATCTGTCTTTCCTATTTCCATCTTAGTTTGTACCTCTTTGCACTTTTGATCAATCCATTGTTCTTTATCTTTCCTGCATTTGCGAATAATTTCCCATTTTATGGCTTTGTATCTCTGTTTTAATGTTTCGTCTTATTTATTTTGTATTTTTGTCTATCTTCTATTAAATTCAGAATATCCATTGTTGTCCACGGTTTCTTATTTTCTCTTTGTGTATACCCCAGATTTAATGTTATTCCATTCTGTTTCTACTTCCTTAGTATCAGAAATTTTCCGATATCTTTCAGCAATTCATTTGACTTTTTTCAAATCTTTCTTGAATATCTTTATCTTTTAGTTTCTCAAAGTCAAAGTGCCTTTTTCCGTTTCTTTTTTCAAATTTTTTAATTTAAGTGCCGCCTTCATAATTACGATGTTGTGGTCAGTGCCTATATCTGCTTCTGGGTACCTTCTACAGCCTTTTACTTGATTCATAAACCGTTGTCTAACAAGAATGTAATCTATTTGATATTTTCCTATATCTCCGGCATCTTCTACATATATCGTCTTCTAGCATGTTGTTGAAATAATGAGTTTGTGATGATTAAATTGTTCTTGTCGCAAAATTCTACCAGCCTATTTTCCCTGTCGTTTCTTGTGACTAAACCAAAAAAACCTACCACCGCTCCTTTTCCACCTTCACCTACCACTGTATTAAAATCCTCGTAATTCTTAAATTTTCATGTCCTTTTACGTATCTTAGTATGTCTTCCATATCTTTGTAGATCGCTTCTACCTCTTCGTTACTGTAGCTAGAGGTTTGCATGTATACTTGTATTATTACCGTGTTTACCGGTTTAGATTCTAATCTAACCATGAGTTCTCTTTCGTACTTTTGTAAGTCATTTTCTACACAGTGTCCTATCTTTTTCTGTATAACTATCCCCACACTCAAATTTCCTTCCTCTGTTCCTGTATGAATTACCCTGAAGTCTCCATTCCAAAAATCCCCGCCTCTGGCCACCGAACTTCGCTGATCCCTATGTCTAGTGCTAACCTATTCATTTCAATTTTCAGGTTCTCTAGCTTATCTACTTGCTTCATACTTTTAACATTCCACACTCTGACCCGCAAGATATTCCCGACTCTTATTCTGAACTTTCCGATCGCATCCTCCGAAGTAGGCCCCTCCCGGAGATCCGAATGGGGAACTATTTTAATTCCGGAATCTTTTACCCCAGAGAATGCCATCATGTTTATTACAATTTAAGTACGCTGTGTACTTGGGAGGTAATGTGGTGGTTTTCCGTTGCCTTCCACATCGCGGTAGTGTGTTTTAGACTGCCATACTGACCCCTATGGTCTCTGCCAATCTAAGTACCGAAGGAGCCGCTGCCATCTTTCGGGGGACCTGGCTTAGTCTGGTTCCTCACTAACGACCTTACTACTTTGGTTGTACCTGTAGTTTGACTATTTAGCTCATTAGAACATGCAATCCGTTTCACCTGTTTTAGTAATCTAAAACTTCGGCAAGGTGCAGATCCATTCGAAATGGACTTTATCTGTAATCCATTAAAAATTTTTTTGTGGTTTGTAATTTTCAGGATAGGCCAGATTTTCTATAAACCTTTTTAATCCTCTAATTACTGTTAGGGTGCCTTGTTACATATTATTGAAAAGTGACTATTTTATGAAACATAAGTTTTGTAGTTTATTTAATATTTACTAAATAATAAATATAACTAAAACAGAAAGTCTATCAGGAAAGAATCAATCTTTTTTTTTAAATACAACAAATTAGTTTTTAGAGTTTCTAGAATAAATTTGGTTTAGCCAAAATTAATTAAACAAAAATGGTCGTACATATTTTATAACGTTACAAGATTTCGTAATAATTTCACTCAAGTGATTCATCTTCTATAAGTAGTTTTGCACTAGTTGAAGTTCAGTTTGTGGATGTTTTAACATCATGTACGTTTCGATGATAACCGTGACCAACCTTAATTATTTATATCGGTCGAATCCATTGTAAACCACGTCATACAAAAGTTACCTTTTCGCCCTGATTTTTTTAATACAGGCTGTACCGAAAATTTCAAGGCTATTAGATGATATAAATGAATTTGATGAAAACAATGGTAATAGTCAAAAGCCCTATAAAATTAATTGGTAGTAAGGAAATAAAAAAGCAGAAGTCTCCTTTTGATAGATAAATATTTCTTACATAATTTGAAAACATGCAGATTATTTAATTGTTTGGAAAGATCAAGATAGTAGAGCATATTAGTTTAGTTTTTAGGATATGATTTGTGGTTGTACAATTTGATCTCACTAACAAAAATGATTTCGACATTTTAAGACAAATACTGTCAAATAACTAGTACAAATAAAATTGAAGCTATTACTCTTACCAATAGTTGCTTGTATTAAGAGATGCAATTCGTGGTAAAACAAATAATTTTGATTTTCAAGAAGGAAGGATAAAATTCAGTAAGGCATAATGTTGATTATGATCCTACGTTTTAGTTATTACAAATAAAATGGTCTTGAAGTAAACACTTCAAGGTATCCTTTGCTCCGATGCGATTGTGAATTACCTTGATAAAATACTGCAAATATTGCGATTGAAAAGCCGCGTTGACGAAAAAAAGACCAAGTATTTATCATTTTTCGAAGATTTTCTTTATTAATTCATTTTCGTATAAGTAACGTCCTCGAAGATATAAAAAGAAGTGAAGACTCCCATTAGAACACGAGTTATTTTCCTCCAATATTAAATCGGAATACTTTTTCCTTTATTACTGCGATCGTAGAATGTATAACAAATTTACAAGAGTTTAATTTTAAATTAATAATTACAGAAACGTACTTAACATTTATTGACAATGGATAATGAAATGATGCAGACAGCTTTACGAGAACCAATTCATTGATATTTAATGTAGGTGACCTTTATTTGGGTGTGGCGGTCAATTGTGCTCCACTTACAACATACATTTTAGTATAAAAACGGCAGAACTTGAGTCTTTGTATCATTGAAGACAATTGACTACTGCTGTTAACATCGAGCACAAATATGCTTTCCAAGGTAAGACTTAAACTACTTACTGCAGTTTATAATTTTAATAATTTTAATAATTTTAATAGATTTTATTATTTGCAACAATTTTGGTTGCTGCTAACGCTTCAATCGCCCATGTGCCATACTCAGCTCCTGCGCATGTTGCATATCATGCGCCATTGTCTTACACAGCTGCTCCACCATATTATGGTTACCCAGCTCCCGCTGCGCATGTAGCATATGCTGCTCCTGCCGCCCACTATGCTTATTCTGCTCCATCTATTGATTATGCATATGCTGCACCAGCGTTCCCAAAAGTAGCTCCAGTAGCATACGCTGCACCAGCAGCACGTTTAGCATACGCTGCTCCAGTTGTAGCTAAGGTTGCTGCACCAATAGCCTACGCCGCACCTGCTGCTCCTTTAACTTATGCAGTTCCTGCTGTTGCCAAGGTTGCTGCTCCTATATTAGCAAAGACCATTGTTTCTGAAGAATACGATGCTAATCCACAATATTCTTATGCCTACAATATTGAAGACGCTCTTACTGGCGATAGCAAAAATCAATACGAAACCCGCAATGGCGACCACGTACAAGGAAGTTATTCATTAAACGATTCTGATGGTTCTAGGCGTATTGTAGATTACACGGCTGATCCTGTTAATGGATTCAACGCAATTGTTCGTAAAGAACCACTAATTGCAAAAGTTGCAGCTGCACATGTTCCCGTAACCGCGCCAATTGCAAAAATCCATTCAGCCATATTACATTAAAATGTCTATTTTTCAAATACCTGCACTACCGTTCCTTTTTCTCGCAAATTTATTATTGTAATTATTTATTTTTCTAAATATATGATGAATGAATTGCATCAATGAAGTGTTGTTGACAAATAAATTACTTTAGGTGCTGCAGCAAAAAATATGCAAATTCATTCTGTAGTTCTGGGTCGAGGTCTTTGTTAATTGGGTACAATTAAGAAAGTACCACTGTCATTTGAATTAAACAGTGACCAGGTAATTGAGGCTATTGCACGAGATGAGAAAGTGTTTTTTATACTAATGTGTAGTAATGACAATGTATCAAGGTAATTAGTTTATTGTTGTTCGTAGCTACGGGTTACAAAATTAGTGAAAATGTTGTGTATTTGAATGTTTAGTTACGTCTACATTGATTTTGCAATTAAAGTAGAAGGTAGGATTTAATTCAAGTCACGATCTGACTAGCTGGTTTACCTGAATAATTGTTTTCTATCGACTAATATTTCCTAATATGTATGTCTAAATGCATAGCAAAGGTTTTGCAGACTACAATACCTATAGGTTGTAGGGATGCGGCAGATTTGATATGGATAGCGTTTGGTGTAAGGCCAATTAAGAACTGCAAATTAATGTAAAAAATCCTTTAAGAATTTTGCAGTTGATTAAAGTGATCTTTTAGAGTAATGTTGTGGTAGTTTGGCCACTTTGATTAAAAAATTGCATTTTGATACATTGAGAAATTATTGACACCCTAAAATTGCTTTATCCTAAAACATTGTAAAAACAAATCATTTCACACGTTAAAATTATAAGCGATCTATGATCGAACTAACCGATAACCAAACGGTTCAATTAACACTGAATGAAATCTGATAGGCATATCATCATTTAAACATAAAATTAAAAAGAACGATCGCTACATCATAGGAATGCTAAAAATACATTAGTACTTTTATTTTCATTTCGCAGAATTAAGCTGCAGTTTTTTTATAAGCTAATTTGCCACGCCCAGCACACTGGTAGATGAATAATAAAAATAATACTAATAATAGAAATAATAACAATAATCATAATAACAATTCAATTTCAATTTAATTCAATTCAGTTTGTAACTTCAGGTTTCTCGTGTAAGGTTCACCTGCTTGAAACGTTTGCATGAATGACCCTCGGTTATTGTATTTATTTAATCTTTCCTAATAAATATTTACTTTGTTACTTGAATCTCCAGAGGGACCTTATCATCAGGAGTAAACAGTGGGTTCTTTGTTTTATCCTGCGGTAGCATACACATGGAAATAATTTATCTCACAAGTACTTTGCTGATTCAGTTTGAAATAAGACAACAACATGTGACACTCGAACACCTGATCCTCTAAACCAAAGAATATTAATCCAGAAAAAGCAAGCCTTCCAGGATTCAATTCAAGAAGTAGAAACAGCGTAAATTAGCGCAATATCTCTGCTGATATTTCCTAATTTTCTCTTTTTACAATACTCGAACGAGTATTTAAATTCGCTTAAATGGCAATCTAACCAAAACCATATTGAAGTGCGCAACACCTTTTTAGAAATTAAATTAATTTGCTACAACAGATAACCTTATTTTAAAATCATTGTATAATAAATAAAATCATCTTACCCCTAGACGGCGATTTAATTTATTTTCAATAGGAAACGCTTCCAGCAACCAAACTAACGTTTGGAAAATAACACGCTGTTTTGTGTCCATCTTCCACCAAAAGTTGAATAAGATGGCCAGATCTCAACAAGTGCGCAGAATACCAGAATACGCCTTCTGATCCCTACCTATCAGAATTTCGACTAATAAGACAAAGAAAGCTGCTTTTCCGTTTAATTTATAATCTACATTCGTGACAGTTAAAACGAACTGTTACACTTTCAATAACGTTTATTCATTTTTAAATAGTACATTCACCGTAAACAAGCTGTATCTGCTTGACAAGGTGCACACAGTAAAAATAGTATCTAATTTCAGCATTGTTGTTTTCCTATTCTTATCTTTGCAAGATTATGTAATCCAAAAATTCTGTTGAATGAGGTAAGCTGTTGTGTTGACGCAGGGATGATAGTATTTTTCATGCGTAAAATAAACAATGAGTTCGGTTAACCTATGCTTGCGCCGTAGCAATGCAGGAATTTTTTTGGGATATTGGAGCGATAAATGTTTTAAACGCCCGCCCACCCTCAAAGTAGTTTGCGAATCAAGAAATGGCGACAGCTTTCGGAAAACCTTAGATAATTTAGCATGACCTTGAGCGCGTTCATTTCTTTAGAAAAAGTGGTAGTTTGAACGTGCCTGACAATAACCATTAGGGCATGGTGTAGTTCAAGTTTTGTTAATGGTCCGGTTGTACACTGTGCTTTAAATTTAAAAAATCCAAAAATATAAGCCAAAATGTGTTGAATTTTAAACAAAGAAGAAAAACGAGTTAACAAAGAATCGACTATGCTGGATTCTGTTTGAACAATACAGGTCAAAATTCCTTTTTGAAATTATTTCCTTTGCAGAGGCAGAGACGGCTAGTTGGGCTGGTCATGATTCAATAAGATGTCGGAGCCAGTCAGGCCCCGCCCACCAACATGCAAGAACCGCACTTGGTAGCAATCCTCTAGAGGCAGGGTCTGCTGGATTGCTCCAAGAATTAACATAAAACCATTGGTTTGGTGCAATAACTTTTCGAATGTGACTGACCCTACTGGCCACAAATGTCTTTCAACGAAATGGCGGAAAACGTATCCACGTAAGAGCTACAGTGGAGTCACTTCTCGCAAAGATGTCAGAGATATCAATTAAATTGTGATAAGACTCAATAATAAACGAAAATAAATTAGATAAAAAACGGCGGCACATTAATTCCAAACGCGGAATTGAGATACGCTTAATAGGGACAACCTCAGTTTTGGCTGCTATTAATAATAAACAACTGCTGCATACTCCGCCTCGCTGGCATTGCAAAAACCATGTAGTTGACAAATGTGGCGACCGGAAGGGGGTAAACAACGAGATATTTTTAGAGACAACAACAGAGGCAGTTCTTCTGGATATTGTCGCCATTGAAACGAAACATCTGCGGGGGGATTCTCATCCCAATCCAAATCTAACATCCACAAGAATTGGATTAGGCGCTTGACAAAAAGAGAGATGTGACCAAAATTTAGATAGTCCTGCATAAAATTATTATACTGCATGCGTAGCTCCGATTGAGTACTTAGTTTACGCTCTAACGAAAAGAATCTTCTTTGAGCAATGTCAAATGAACCAAAGAATGTAGGTAGAACTTCACTGAAAGGTAGCGATACCGTAATACGGCCAGTAAGGTCTCAAGAAAATGTATTCTTAAAAATGTTAACTGCCTTTTGTTCTTCAGGTGAAGTTTGAGGCTTTGTTGGAAAATTTCCTATTTCCCAAAAACGACGGAGAGTTTGGTCAACAGGATTTTCCATCGAAGTGAAAAATGCTTGAACAGCATAAAGCTGCACGCCTCTAGTAGGATACATGACAGTCCAACCGATAATGGTATTGGTCGCAGCGGGTTGAAGGAGTTTACCTTGAATAACACTGCCATTTATAATAAAAATATATACGTCGGCCCAAATAAGAAAATCAATTGCCACAGGTTTGTACCAGTTCGAGTCTGTCAAATGCAAACCGTTCAGATGTTTCCATTGGTTAGAAACTTCAACACTAGGAAGGTTACTCGACATAGAGGACAGAATAAATACTGTGATTTCTAAAGAGTTTTCAGGATCAAAAATTGACCGTATTGTACAGCTAGTAGAGCAGCGATTTATGGCCGAGGTAGCTTGACCCAAGCCAAAAATTGGAACTTGTGATCGTTTTCATGGAAGTCCAAATTTGCTCACACAATCGTCACGAATGAAGCTCGCTTGAGCTCCGGTATCCAATAGACAACGGACCGGTTTAAAATTACAGCAACTATCTTGGACTTCCACAACAGCAGTGGATAGCAGAACAGCTACCCCAAGATGAAAGTTTATCTGCGAAGATAAGGCATTTGCAGGAACATGAGATGCCGGTTACATCCTGTTTGCGTTTTTATTTTTATCGATTTGCGTATCTGGATGTTCAGGTGAATGGCTAGAAGTAGCTTGGTCTTCAAAATGAAGTAGTGTGTGATGAGATTTACCACAATTTCGATATGTTTGTTTTAATTTGCATTGCTTGAAAGGCGTGATTAACACGCAAGCAATGATACATCATTGTAATTGCTTCGCAATATTGAAACGATCAGCCGAATTCTTATTTAAAAATGACTGACAAAGATAAATTAAATGATTGCCCTTACACAAAGGACACCTGTTTGAATATGCATTTCTATTAACGCTTGGGTTATTTTGCTGTATGTACTGATACAACATTTGCAGAAACCCTCGGTTTATATGAAAACGCAGAAAATATTTGTGAGGTGCTAATTTGGCCGTAGAAGTACGGACTTTGAAGAATAAGAAGTGGGGGCAATTGAAGAATATGTCTCCAACGCCGCGCATTAGTGAACTAAAATTTTTTTTCAAATGTTCAAAATCGGGGACTTTCTTGGAGTCTGATTGTAGTTCAAATCGTTTACGCGTATAAGAGTCAAGCTTTTCCAAAAGTAAGTCAACTAAAATGAACACTGATCAATGGGACATTTTAAGTTTGTTACGTCAATTTTTCAACATAAATTAAATACCTTTTTTTCTCTTGGTTAAGTCATTATCCGCTTGAATAAATTCCATTTCTATTCTTAAATTCTCCCTAATATAGTATACCTGTTCATAATAAGCCCGCTTTAACATAATTTTAAGTCAAATCCATTTTGCTTTTAAATCGAAAATTTATTCGATAAATTAAATAGTCAATACTTTGTTTTAGGTATCCGTTAATTTGTTAAACATTCTGATAAGGTATAATTGCTTTTCTTGTGTTTCCCATCCAAAGACTTGTTAAAATAATGGATCCTACTATTATTGGATAGCGTATTTTCCAGTTTGCTAATCTCGCTTTAAAAACGCGAGAATTGCAGTTCAAACTTGTGTTATTTGAACCAATTTTGAATTTGATTTTGCAGCTTGTGCGTTGAAATATTTTCTACATTACTCGTCCGAGTATTTTAAGAGCGATGCACGTTTTTTTGTTCGACAAGTAGGAGATATCTTGCGTGTAGCGGTGAGATTTTCCGCGCTTACCTATCCATTATATGTTATGGTAAGGTTTAAGCAGCGAATCGCTACCAACATGCCAGACCGCTGACTAATTGTGAGTTATGTCATAGAGACTTTATTTAAGTTAAATGTCATACCAGACCCCTACATGTTATTTTCCAATGCTCCACCCGAAGGTACTACATTGCGAATTTTTTTTTACCTGAAAAATTTTGAATTTTGCTGAACTCTTGCTGTTCCAAGTAATGTAGGGATCTTTAACGTACGTGACAACACTCACACACGGGACCTCCATTTTACCTCTCATTCGAACGAGGGTGTATTTTTGCGAAAAATGCTCGCCTATCATTTTTCAAGCGGACCGTGTCGGTATTCGAACACGGGACCTTGGGCGTAGTAGTCACACGCATACCAACTACGCCACAAAGCCGCCCTAACATGCCAGACCGCTAACTAATTGTGAGCTATGTCATGGTGACCGTTAGTTAACTGATTTTTTGTTTTTGCTTTCGAACTTACTTGAGGTCGGTTTGACGCAGCTCTAAATTCTTTTCTATTATGAGCTATTCTAAAGAGGACACAGGTTTCTGGAAATTAGCTTCTGTATAGCCATTAAAACTCGTATTCTTATCTGGTCTATAGTTTCTTGGTATTGCCATTTTCCGCGAATCGACGTGTATTCACTGACAGAAAATAATTAGCTGTTCTTTGCTTATAATGTATAGCTTTAAGATATCTTTCAAAAGAATGCAGTATTTTTGGTTTTGTTAATATAAATATAATGGATCCGAATACTCTGAAACCATTTGTCTTTCAAAATTACATTATCCAAATAATATTTTAAAGAAAATAGCTTGATCTTGAAGTTATTAGTGTTCTTAAAGTAGATAAAACCTTAGAATTGTTTCACGGACTATATAAATGAAATAAAACTTGTTTTAAAGGTATTCTTTTAGAATAATTATTTATACACGGATTATTGACTGCTTTAAAGTTAGAATTCGCTCTAAAATGGTATGTGTCAACGTTGTATGTACTTATTGCGTTTTATTTTACATGGAAATATCTTTTCTTGGTAAAAAATATTAAGCAGGGTAAAAATTAAATATTGAAAATTATATATATGGATAGATATAGAGGGGGGGGGGAGAGAGAGAGAGAGAGATTGTAATTGAAAGATATATAGTATAAAATCAAGGATTCGACCTTCAATTTTCCATCTATTAATTATTAGCTCGATTTAAAATAATCGTAAAGACTTTGCATAAAGGTCTAAGTTATTGACATTGTAATTATTTTGTTGCTGAATACAAGAGACTCCCTTAGGAGTCGCATGAATTCATTAGTGGTCGCTTTTTTTGTACACACATGAGCATTGTCTACAATAAATATTTTTTACACTTTTAGATTTAGTCTTATTTTCATGACTCCATTTCATAAAATTTCCATATTTGCATTTATGTGATTACTAAGGCGTATACGTAATCATTTATTCCTTTGTATATTTTTGCAAAGCTTTAACTGTAATATTTTTACCTGCTTGACGTATCCGACGCTCCTAGTAGCAGTTCATTTCTACTTCTTAGATTACAATAGAAATGAAAAATGATATGCACTTTAGATAGATGCTATAGGGGCTGTACATTTCGCGCCATTTTGGATATATATTTCCAGTTAAAGTTGCTAGGAAATTCCTTGTAGTGATGCACTAATACATTTTTCAAAGCGGCAACGTTATTAAATTTCATAGAACGTTCATAAAAGTATACAGGATACAACTTAAGTGACACAGCGCAGAAATCCAGCCAGCAGTAAACCTTTCCTACTATATTGCTGTAATATATTATGAAAGCGCAATTTGTTTCGGTTGTGTCATATGAAAAGCTTTGAAAGATAATCTAAAAAGTTTTGAAGCAAGCTTATTTTGTGCAAAAGCACTTGTATACTTGTATACATATGTTCTACATACTCTTCGACAACTTAATACTCGGCCGTAAGCAACAGGTGGAGCTCGTGCAGAGTAGAGCTTTTAAATTCGTTCAAATATTAAAAATTCTGGAACTTTATTAAGTTTGTTTAAAATTACGTCAAATTTACGATGAAATTAATAAGCTAATTCCGGGTATAGCACGGAACAAACCATCCTTTATCTTACCCCAAGCCACCTTCATACAATAAACTTTCGACTTTATTTCGAAGCATATGTCAACTATCTTTTTTGTTAATTTTTGAGCGAAAATATTGATTTTTTTGTCACAATCATGAATTTAATCTAAATGCATATTTAGTTGAAAAATTTGACAAAGACGCCCATGGTCGTAGTCAAAATAACTTAAGGATTTTTGCACCAAAAACTTCTTGAGGCGTGTATAAACAAAATCTCTTATTCACCTCCGAAAATACCCAATTGATATTGAAGAAATATTGTAAAACAATTATATTTCATGGAAAGCAAACGCATTTGTTACAACATAGTGATTAAAAAAGAAAAACAATGATGAACATAAAAATACGTCACTCATATACGAATTTAAAGATAAGAAGTTAGAACCCATATCTTACAAAACCTACCCTCAAACATCAAGCAGGTTCATTTGGACAAACAGTACAGCTATATATTATTTCTGCTTATAATATTTACGTTTTAATATTTTAGCAGTTTGATATTTTTTAATTTGGCTGTGAAATGCTCCCCAGTAACCATAGTATTACTTGTTCTTATTTTTATTGTTTTAGGTGTCTACAGCTTCTTTATAAATTGATGCTGAAATCTAAATAATTGCATAATTTTACTAATAATACAAAAATAATAACTAAAAAGCAACTTTTGAATAATATAGACAAAGTTTTTGTACAAGTATACGGTTTTTCAGTTGCGACTGACGTCATTTGTTCTTGCTGATCAATACCGCCCACCAACATATTATGATGTATCTCTTTTACAGTTCCTCGTTTTCCGCTTGCTAGCTGTGCTGAACCTCACTTATTTTCACTTTGAATCTATTTATCAGCTTTTAATATTAACGCAGTTACACTTTTAGTTTGCCTTGATTAATTGTTCCTTTACGGTATTTTTATAAACTGCTTTGCCCATCGGCACTAAAACTCCATTACAGTATTATCTTTTTGCATTTACAGAAAGAAATATTCTTTCGTAAGCAAATTTTGGCCCTTTATGTTCTTTCAATACCATTACCACTATTATACTTTTCAGAATGCAGACTTTTAGTACTGGTTCGCCCCATGTTCGCCTTTGACTATTAATTTTTTTAACTTCATTTTAAATTTCTAACCTGTTCTTGTAAAATTGTTTTAAACTATTTTAGTAAAATTTTAATTCACTTCTTCTGTTTTGTACACAAATATTAACACGTACACGATCTAAACTTCAACTACTTTCGCTTGCATTCTGCCCTAGTTTGAAAATACGGAGGTATACACGCAACGCTTTTCTCCCTTCGCCGATGTTCAATATCAGAAGAAGATCTTGAGCAAAAAGAATTGGTTTGGTTAACCACAAGTTTAACAGTTCAATTCGTCGTAAAATCCAAGGTTTTATAGTTCGTGATAGATATTAGCTTTCCGCCCAACATGAACACCCAACACTGTTAATGCAACAACTATGGCTAACATATCCTTTTTCCTTGCCGTATTTTGCCCCTTTAGCGCTTGGTTAAACCATGTAATACCCAGACTTTTTTGATATCATGATTGGATTGGTAAAAATATGAGACGAGGTTAATATGCATTTTGCCCTCACTTGCCTTCATATTAAGATTCAAATACTTCAAATTTCTACATGCAAATCTTAAAATTATCACACTCACCGTTCAGTCCTCGGTGACGAGTTTCTCTCAGGGGTTTCAGCGGGGTCCGCATTTATGTGGATTTTTTGACGTGGTGCTACTAAACTCAAGGTCCGGGTCCGATTCTCAACACGGACCGCTTGAAATATGTTACCCGAGCATTTTTTTTACAAAACTACACCCTTGTTTGCATGAAAGATAAAATTTAGGTCCCGTGTGTGGGTGTTGTCACTCATGTTAAAGATTCCTACCTAGTTGGAATAGCAAGGATTCGACAAAATTTAAAATTTCCAGGTAAAAGGGAAACTTGCTCTCTAATCATTGTAGTACCTTCGGGTGGAGTATTCGAAAATCGATTGTAGACGTAAAAGGTAATGCCCTAAGGGGAAAGTAAAGAGAGTTAGACAAATATACAAGCTCTACATCGAAGGCACTTACGAAAACAGCACTCGAAAAGCACAACTGCGTTTCGTCAAATCCTAAACTAGTTCGTATAAATTACCCCCAACGTTTCACGAGTTGTTTGTTTCTGCCGAAATTGTCTCATTCAAATTGGCTGATGTCCTCTAACCAATAGGAATACAGAACTTTGACACTTCGATATTGCGTTTCTATAGTACATTTCCGAAATCAAAGAAATATCCAAGAGTATCTTAACGTATTTGTTCTTATTAAGTCATTCAAAACCATACAATTTAACTAGTTATTTATAACATACACAGGATCAGATTTATGATCAAGGGGAATTACTTTACTTTAGCACAACAAATAATATATCTCGTAAATGTAGAAATGGACCCTTGTTATCCAATAATTGAAGACAGGCAAGTTACCTGTTAATTCACTTAACACATAATAATCGCACTAAAACTATAAAAAACGAAAAAGAGAGAAAAGAAGAGAAAGTTCTCTTGTTCACTAAGTCCGGACAACTACTTATAACCTAAAGGTCTTAATAACTAAATAAAGTTTCTATGCGCCACCTGCATTCTCTTGAAATAACTGACACTAAATCAGGAAGCGGAAAAGGCAGAGAGGTCATTAATTAACCGACCATATAGATATTGCGCGCACAGCTACTTTTTGTTGCAATTCCCGCTAGCAAAATATTTAATCGGAAAACAGAAAACTTCCGTTAACTTAAAATCTTACAGTTCTAAACTAAATTTTAAGTTTTAAAATACAAATTAGTTTATCTAGCTATTTTCTAAGGGTTTTTTTGTAAACATTTTAATATATAGAACTTCATCATCATTAGGTCTTCAGTCCTGGAACTGGTTAGACGTATACCCTCATTGTTTCCTATTCTATGCTAACCTACACATTTCCCTTAAAATTTCCAGTGATTTTACTATCTGCGTGCATTAGTCTGATGTAGGCCTACCTCTACCTCTTTTTTCCCATCTCTGCTTGTAATATATCCCGCACTATTCCTCGAAAGTGCATTATAATATATCCTACCCTTCTATTTCTCCTATTTTTTTTTTGTTTTCCACATTTGCTATCAACAACTTTCTTCTTGTTTCTATGTTTGTTGTCTTTGAACATAGCCGCTGCTCTTTCTTGTTAGAAGCGGTTCGGTTTCCCTTCGATAGTTTTGCAAATATGTACCCTATGTCTCCGATATTCAGTGGTATGTGAAAGGGGTTAAGCAGCCTGCGGCTACCAAAATCCCTCAACACTTGAACATTTGCCGAATTAATAGTTTCCCAATACATCCTTTCGAACAAGGTTATCGTCTTGAACAGGTTGGACCCGTATCTCCACTTATTTCTATTTTGAGCTAGCCTACAAAGTTTCCTGAAATTTCCACAGCCTAGATACAGCTTCTGTTGTTTTTTAATTATATGTCCTATTTTACCGAGATTCAGTAATATGTAAAGGGCGTTAAGCAACCTGTGGTTGCCAAGATCTACCAACACTTAGACATTTGTCAAATTAGTAGTTTTCCAGTAAAAGCAGAATTAACATTGTTGAGAATATTACAAAACCAATACCTGTAATTGCCTATAATAATTATCAGGTTTAAGTACAATTTTTTTTCGTTACTAAGTTTCCCTCTTGGAACTGGTTGGACGCATTGATTTCTATTCTGAGCTAATCTACACAATTCACTGAAATTCCCACAGCCTACATCTTTAACTATCTGTGTACAGTAGTCTAACCTTGGTCTACCTCTATTTTTTCCTACCTCTGCTTCTAATATATCCCGCGCTATTCCCTCATGCCTTAGTATGTGGTATATTGTCCTGTCTCCTATTTTTTTACTGTTTTTCTTCCTTTACCATTTCCAGCACGTCTTTGTTCTTAACTTTGTCTGCCCATGATATCATCATACGTCTGTAGTACCACATTTCAATTTTTCCTGTCCACTTCTCCTACTGTCCAAATTTCACAGCCGTACAGTGCTGTGCTCCACTTATATATTTTAAGCAATCTCTTCCTTGTTTCTATGTTTGTTGTCTTTAAACACACTATTTGCTTTTTCTTGTTAAATGTAGCATGACCTTGTGCTAATCTTTGTTTTATATTTTTTATGCTTTTCCCATCTTGAGTTATTTGGCTTCCTAGGTAGCAGAAATTCTTAAGCTCTTGCCCTTTTTTGCATACTAGTACTTTAGTTTCATTTTCGTTAATTTTCATGCCGTATCTCTCTGTTTGAACTGTCTCCATTTTATTAAGAGCATCTTCTAACTCTTACTTGGTAGATGCTGACACCACTATATCATCTGTAAATCTAAGCATATTAATCTTTTGTCCCTGCATAGTAATTCCAAATGTTTTCCTGCATTTGACATACTACACAATATATTTACAGAAATACAGGTAAGTATCTAGATCTTGCTCTTCCTATTGGGTATATGAATAGTCAAATTTTCAATATTTTTCAATAATTGTTCTAAGAAATCGTAAAGCTAAAGCCAGTTAAGTTCTTTCTGTCAACTTTTACTTTTCACTTAAGTTACATAAATATTGGTTTCAAAATATCAGTTATCTTTTCCTAAAAAATTTGTTTAAATATAAGGAAAAGAAAATTTTCCAAAATAGGCCTAAGATGCGGTAGTATCTCAAGGTAGTTTTCAAAGATAACCTCTAGATAAAGTTAATATCCCCAGTTAGTTCCTAAAGGTAATCTCAACATAAAAGCAATATCCTGAAATAGTTCCCGAAGATGATCCCAAGATAAAGGTAAGTACCCAAAATAAATTTCATAAATAACCCTAAGATAAAGATAAAATTAAAAGGTAATTCCCAAAAATAACCTAGAGACAAAGCTAAAATTATAAGATAAAGATATAGATATACTTAGAAATAAATTTAAAGAATGCTCCCGCAGTACCGTTAAAAATGGGTTTTCTTGTACCCAAGATGGAGATTCGAAAAGCGATACCCATTCTTTTGAAAGCATAAGCAACTGACTTACCGTGGGTATAGGATCGCCTGTGCCGCAGGTGTAAAGGACAACATATGCCAATGGCAAACAAACGAACCAAAACATTGCCGCCGTTTAAGGCGAGGACAGTGCAGACGCATTGTTGAAAACGAGCTCTACACGACATGGCCCAGTGCCGTGGTTGCCTGGTTCCCAGACCATACGGCTACTAACAGAGTAAAAAATGTAGATAAGTGTAGGAAAAGGTATTAAGAGTAGGAGGTTGGAATTAATTAGATGTCATAGTATCTTCTGAGGCAAAGAGAGAAGAAGAAGAACTCGCATTGAGCAAAAATGGTAGACAAGGTGGATAGAAAAGTGTGACTCAACTCGACAAACGGAGTCAGTAACCCGGAGTGGAGAGAGCACCATCTGTTTCACAAGCGGTAGTCTTTGGGACCTAGACCAAGCCCGACGAAAGAAAAACAAGGCAAAAAGGACACAGCGAATTATGAAAAGAATAGGAAGTCTGAAGGACTCCCTACCTAGTAAAAAAGCAAAAACAAAACCACGTGTTGCAGTTCCTAAAAGTACGTATACTCAATTCAAAGGCATGAAAAATCTGTAAAAAATATATATAGACTAAATGTACACCACTGTAGTCAAGAGAGGTAAGTATATGAAGAAACGACGGGTCTCTCCCATATGTTTTACAAAAGATATAATGAAATTTTTGGATCATAAATGAAGGATAAAGGGGGAGGGGAAAGGAATATGATGATGAATGAAAACTCCAGGATGAAAACACAAGAAATAGAACTTTCCTGTCTTTGCAACTGAGAGTTTTGACTTTGTCCAACATATGCATGGTTCTCGACCACCACGTTTTCCCGATTTTAAAAGTATCAGTTGAAATCAGCTCCGACAATTCCGAAACATTAATTCAGCTATTTATGCCATAGATATATCAATCATAAAAGGAGAGAGTGGGACGGATAGAGAATTGGTAACACAAAAGGTATCATAGAAATGAGTGAAGATACTTTGAATATCTAAAAGCCCAAAAAATAAAGAATTAGAGGTATGTAGTATAGATAAAAAATCAAAGATATAGGAATAAAAAAAAATTGCGCAATATGATCAAAAAATTAAGATACCCATAAAATCAAAGTATTTGACCATTTAAATACGAAAAGCAGTATATGTTTTCAATGTCACATAAAAGGAAAACAAATAAAGGGAAACGACAGCAGACATTAGGAAGTATACAATTTTTTTAATACAAACTATTTCTAAAAGCTTGATAAACAGTAGTAATTATTGTGGATGGTATTATCGGCAAAAGGTTTTAGGTCTTTTATATGCCACGTCACTTGTGTTTTACTATCGAGATCTTCTAATTCATAGATAAGTAGACTAACAACCCGTGTCACTTTTCATAAGACTAATTTAACAAAAAAATCCTTTAGTTCAAAGCAAACTTCCTTTGTTTTTAATGTAGGTAATTTATTTTAAGAGTTGAAGTTTAATTTACGAAAAAATCTCTAAAAGTTATTTGCAAGTTTTTAGTGGTGATTCGGGTAATAAATATTATTAAAAGTTGGGTTAAGTCAATAAGCAAGTAAACGAAATATTCAACAAAGAAATTTTACACAAGCCTATATCAGTCAATCGAAAAAATAATAATTATTAAATGTCGAAATCGTAAATGAGTAAATAGAAATCCTTGCAATGTAAATATTTTAAAACTTATTAAAAATTGCGGTAACCTGTGCAGATGCGAGACAATTACATTTTCTGTTGTTTTTACTTAAAAGAATTATTTAATTACGAAATTGAAAGATATTTTCCGGCTCATTAGTAGAGTTGATGTTTTTAGTTTCGGCAGTAGCTCAAATACCAGTACGATACACATATTAACACAAAGTGTAAGGTTACATACAATTTGCACATAAATTGAAGCTACAATTATTACTTCTTTTGACCTTACTTAATTAAGTAGTAGGGTTCGTATGCTGCAAATTTTACATACAAATATTAAAAGTATAACACTTACCGTTCAGTCTTCGGTGACGAGCTCATCTCAGGGGTTTCGGTAGGGTTCGATTTCTTGTAGTTTTTTGACGTGATGCTTACCAGTGGTAAAAGGTAGTGCCCTAATGCAAAGCTGAAAGCGATTGAATAGGTAAACGGGCACTGCACTGAAGACACCCACTAGAACGGCACTCAACCTCGTTTCGTCATATCTTGAACTGAAGTCGTCACTTTTGATTCGTATAAATTACGTCCAACGTTTTAGCACTTGTTTATTCCAGCCGGGATTGGCCCATTCAAAACTGCTGATGTCATACATCCAATAGGAATTAAGAACCTCGATAATTCGATAATGTGTGTTTACAGTACATTCCCAAAAACAGTAAAATATCCGAGGTTAATTAAACGTATCTATATTTATAAAATCGTTCTAATCCTACAATGTAGCTAATTTTTTATAACATACACAGTACCAGATTCAGAAAACAAGGAGAATTACCCCACTTTAATACACAAAATAATACTTTAGTAAATACAAAAATGGAAACTGGTTTCTAATAATTGAAAAAGGCAAGCTACGTGTTAATTCACTTAACACGTAACAACATTAAAGTGTGAACTATCTGTTCTTATATAAATGCTTCGTGTAGTGGCTAAATGCATTTGCATCGTAGTCACAAGGGAACGCCGATCTTAATTTATAAAAGACATTTAACTGCTCAATCTCATATCTTCAAGATCCGATTTTTCTAAGCCAACTTAATTGCGATATTGTCGGTGAATTTCGTACAAAAATGCTTTAGTTTTAAAAATATTTTCATTTCACTTTATTTCAGACAGGTCTAGACCCGCAAAACTTGGAAAGTGCTTCCTTTAACTTCCTTTAACTTGCGCCAACCTGGCATCAGCTTAATTACTACCACAGTACTTCGAAGTACCGTTGATGTATTAATTTCCTGTGTAAACGAGATCGAACCTTTATCGTGTACCGTTTTAACGTTCCTGCAAGCAAATTAAAATCACCAAATGTTATACTTAGTGCGCATGAGCTCCATTTCCTCATAAAACATGCACAGTAACCAATTTTTTATAAAACATAATAAATCCTATACATATAATTAGTGTCAAGATTATTCCATACATAATCTTTTGAAATAGCAGTACAATATTTGAGTTGAATGGTAGAAAATGTGCATTTCAGGAACGAAGTTTAACTTCGCTTTATCTATCAAACTTACTAAAAAAGGAATTATCTACAGAACGAAGTTTGTTATAATTTTGTTCTAGCATTCTACGATTCATCATACACCAACAACAAGCGTTGATGTTTTTGATGTTTTTGTTCGTCAACTTTTTATTCAGCGCTTAAGGCAGTAGTGTTGTATTATTGCAAAGAAAGGATATAGTAGATATCACTCTCTCTGGTCGACTGGCGTATTGCCATTTGATAATTAATGGGTCTTCTAGACAGACTCCTAACACTGTCTCCAATGGTAGTCGTCCGTTAAACAAATTATGGTGTTTATACGATTAATGGTAAGCGAAACTCATCTTAATTAATGGAAAATTACTTTTTTCGCGCTCGTAGATTAGGCAAGCTTGAGTATAACTGTAGATCCCAAGGTTCAGAGTTAGGCGAACATATTTCACAGAAATTCGCCTTGGTTCAAATGAGAAGTAAAATATAGGTCCCGCGCGTGTGTGTTGTCACGCACGTTAGAAATCATAGAGATCTCTGCGTCGTTTGAAATAGCAGAGCTGTTAGCAAAATTCAAAATTTTCAGGCAAAGAAACCTTACTTCCAGGCCAGTAATACTTTTAGGTGGAGCATTGGAAAATCAAATGTAGGAAAACACTAAAAGTTACCAAAAATGCACTAATTAACAACTAAAATTTTATAAACAAATATGTATTTGCTAGAATAACGCGCGAGGCAATAAATAGTCGAACCTCTACTACTCCACCCCTCCTCACCGACATAGCTAGCAAGCCTGGGCCAGTAGTGTATGAATACAATCGGGCTATACCTACCAGTTTGCATTATTTTTTCTTCTTGAAGTTTCCCAATTACTTCAATTGTGTCACCCGGCACTACGCAAGCATTTTGCAAACAAAGCCCATAAAAACTGCAACATTTTTTAATGCAACTAGAATTTTCCAGAAGCAAAATATTTTAACCCCAAACCTACTATATGATCATTATTATTACTTTAGCCTCTAAATTACCATAAATAACTGTAAAAGTGGGCGCACCATCAACTTTTAATAAACTATATTCCTATGGATTTCATATGGCATCCCAACGAAATTATTCAAAATTAAAATTAAAGAACATGAAAAGGTGATGTTCCATAAATTCAAACTGAATTAAAAACATTTAAAGAAAATAAATGTTAAGCAGTTGAAAAAAATTGTAAAGAGGTTATGAAAATGAGCGTCAACCCTCATCCTCACAGTTGGAATCCCCATGCACCGCAAACTTGAATTGTTTTTAAAATAAAGTGTTTTAAAATTTTTTGAGGCTTGAGCGTTTGAGTAACTCTATTTAATTGAATTTTAGTTTAAATGCCGTTGCAAATATTATTAAAATATGAATCATTAGAAAAAAGGATTATTTTTGCAGACTAAGATGTATCTGGTATTAAAATTGTGTACGTCACGTGGACATGTGTGTGCGATATCTAGTAATTCAATGATAGTATGAAACTGAACATTAATGTTTTATGGACTTCCCAGCTTCGTTCTGGGGAAAGCCCTATCGACCTATTCCTGAAATTCTACTTAACCACTATTTATTTCAGTTTAGATGAATTGCCTGTGTTGTATGCTTAGTTGTAATTTCTATATGTGCCTTTTGTTTTGAACACCGTGGGTGCTGTTCCGAAAATACGTGAACCAAAGAACCATACCAAAGATGCGATGTTAATGCTACTGGATAACGATGATGCAGAATTCCACGATTTTCTACAAGAAGAAGACAGCGACGAGGAAAGTGATAATGTGTCAGTCCCTGAAGACGAGGATTATAAAATATCTGGTGATAGTTTGAATAAAAGCGATTATGCAATTAATGGCGCAGCAGTAGCTAAAGATGACACCGAATGGTTAAAAATTCAAAAAATGTAAAAGTTAGGATATCGCAAACAAATATATTGAATGTTACTCCTGAGATATCGGTCTACAGTTTTGGAATTTCTATCATCAGAGATGCATTTTTGCTGTTTATTACGCCAGAAATCATAAATATTATTGTAACCGGACCAAACCGTAAAGCTACTCACGTCTACAAACGATGAAATGCAGGCAACCCTCTAAAACCAAAACATTTGTTGCAACAAGTAATAATGAGATTGTTACGTTTATTTTGAACATCCCGATATTTTTACCAGTTAATTATCAATACGCGGTCCAATAAATTTTCAACTCAAATCCCTTTTTCTTTAACAACGACCAGTTTATGCTATTATTAAATAGTTTACATCCTGTATATTTTATTTTCTGCAATAAATACGCTTTCGAATAATTCCTCAATTTAAATCTATTTGCTTTGAAAGTTTATTATGCTATAATTAAATAGTTCACAGCCTGTTTGTAGGTAACCTTCAATTTGTTCAACATTATAACCACGTACAATGGGTTTTCTCTAGCGTGACAAAGTAACGACTTGTTGAAATAAGGTCGCGCGGTATTCTCCAGTAAAACCGTGTTTTCCAGTTTAAAATCGCGTTTTGATAACACGAATGTTTGGATTTCGAATTGGCGTCATTTACATTCATTCTGAATTTGATTCTGCAGCCCGTGCGACGAAATATGTTTTAGATTACTCGTTCTATCACTTTGAAAGCAATGTACGTTTATTGTTGTCTTGTCAATTAGAGATGTTTTGCGTGTATTTGGTGAGTGTTCCCGCGCTTACCCCATCTAGCCTGATTCTATTCTTAGCTTTTTTGCCGGAAGCCAAAAGCGTTTTTTTGGGTGTAGCCCACCTGTTCGCTGCCGTGTAGCAGTTACTGTAATTTCGATGGTAGCTACGTTGTTGTGCTGACTTCTTTCTCCCAGCAGTTGGCAAGTTAAGTATCCTGACGCAGAGAGATATGTGCTTTGTATTCTGCTATGCATGTCAAGGATTTTTATTTATCAACGGTGGATGGTGTAGAACCAGTCTACCATACTTGTTGAACAGCTGATTGCGTGTGTGCTTTTAGGTATACGTCGTTAATTCTTGCTACAACGTGAGCTGTATTTAATGCTCAAGTTTAACACCTGTACTACATTTAAAAAACCTAAATTTGCCTTTAACACTTTAGAATTTAACTCATTTGCTAGGGATTTAAAAAATAAATTTACATTTGATGCTTAAATTTAACATAATTGTGATTGGAAAATTTTAAGCATTCAATTTCCTTTTTTACTGAGTTTTATTACATGTTAGCCGCGAAATGCGCACTTAGTGGACCCACTACCCCATTTGTCCGTACGATATAATTGTTAGTGTTGAAATCATAACGCTTATTTGATTGCGTTCTCTTGTTTGTACCGAATTATGTATTTAATTTTTTTATTTGTTAATAGATAATCGCGGGCGATGTACTTTTTTTTTTTTTTTTTGTATGTAGGCGAGTCCTCCCACTCTCCGCGGTTAGTAGTTAGCCTAGTGTTTACTTTTCTTTCGGCTACGTCTAGGAACATAGCAAGATATTGGTCTATATTGAACTTTTACTTACTATTGGTGCTTTCAAAAGTAGTAAGCAATCTGTCGACATATTATGGTGTACCGATCCTGCCTACTGTAAAGCTATCATGCGATCTCTTCGTTTTGATAATTTTGCAATTAGAAAAGAAAGAAGAGGAAACGACAAATTGGCTGCAACTAGAGAGATATTTGATATATTTCTTGCAACATGTAGAATTAGCTGCAATCCAAATAGCGATATATACGTGGATGAACAACTTGTTTCCTATAGACGTAAATCTCTATTCCGTGCGTATGTAGAGGAAATCTCCAAAATACAGCATCAAGAATTGGATCGGTGCAGATTGCGATTCCGCATATATAAAAAATATGCAGGTATATCTGGGCAAGCCTTTGAATGACATTAGGTAAAGTTATCTGAGTATGAGTTGTGTGCATATGTTTTTAGGAAAAACGACTAAGGAACCAGAAAAGAACCAAGGAGAGAAAGAGAGAGTCGCACTAGACTTAGTAAACCACTTAGCAGCAAAACATAGAATTACTGCTGATAATTTTTCACAAGTCTGTAATTATCGGTTTAACTTTGGCTGAAGGGAATGACCCTCTGCTGTACTCTTAGGAAAAATAAAGCATTTATGCCAAACGAATTGCTTTCTAGACCATATAAACCTTTAAATTCTGTTTGCATACAGAGACAACAAGTTGAAAATGCAAGGCATTGTCGCAACGAACTTCCAAATGTAGACTTACTTTAAAACAATTTAAAGAAATTAAAATTATTATGTTGTAATAATTATAAGTATTCAGATAAAATAAAAATTAATTTCCCGGGGGGGTCGGGTATCCGTGGTCAGATTTTGTGGGGGGTACCATATTTCGACTCAGCTATGTTAGGGGAGTCCAAATATGTATCGCACATTAATTTTGGACCTATTTGAAATTTTAATTTTCCCGACGGAATATCGCGGGGGCACGGCGTCCCCGTGGCCCGATTTCAACTGACATCAAAACTTAAGCTCAGGACACCGAGCTGAATCGATTGATGTATCACACATTGATGTCCGACCATTAAAAAGGCCTCGGACGGACAGACGGACAGACAGACGGACGACAAATCGATTTCATAAACGAACGAAGTTCGTTGAAAAATGTGTAGTAATATTGCTATCTTGAAAACACCGATGAAAATGTAGGAGGAGAAAATGAAGGTTACAAGCCTGAAATTATATTGTCATACAACAAAACCAAAGGAGCTGTCGATGTAGGTGATCAGCTTGCACAACATTATACAACACAAAGGAAGACCAACAGATGATGGCATATTGCCCTATTTTATCATATTCTCGATGTATCTCACATCAATGCATTCAAGGTATGGATGTTTGCTTATCCCATCTGGAAAGAGAATGATAAGTATACACGAAAAAAATTTCTGCTGTAGTTGGGAAAAAACTTAGTAAAAGAAAACATCAGTCGTCCTTACAACAATAAATATATACAACACCAACTAATAGAAAAATTGGTTGAGAGGATGGGGGTTAAAGAAGTTTGTCTAAAATTGTCCAATTATACTAAAATGTGTTTATAGGCAATATTTATGCGCTAATTCTGATGTATTTAACATAACCATCTTACTTTCTGTAACTTAAAAAGGTCAATAAAATCAAACTGTACTAATGTTAGGAGCAATTCGATTTCTAACAACAATCATCACATACAAAGTAGAATAACTTAATTACGCGAAGTGTTATTGTCATCTGTTTACTTGTTCATTGCGTTTAAGAACGTATTGTATCAACGAACTTCGTTCGTTTATGAAATCGATTTGTCGTCCGTCTGTCTGTCCGTCTGTCCGTCCGAGGCCTTTCTAATGGTCGGACATCAATGTGTGATACATCAATCGATTCAGCTCGGTGTCCTGAGCTTAAGTTTTGATGTCAGTTGAAATCGGGCCACGGGGACGCCGTGCTACCGCGATATTCCGTCGGGAAAATTAAAATTTCAAATAGGTCCAAAATTAATGTGCGATACATATTTGGACTCCCCTAACATAGCTGAGTCGAAATATGGTACCCCCCACAAAATCTGACCACGGATACCCGACCCCCACGGGGTATATACACACAAGTATACACATGTATACACAAGTATACACAAGTTTACACAAGTATACACAAGTATACACAAGTATACACAAGTATACACAAGTATACACAAGTATACACTTTACGGCTAAACAGTATTCTAGTATAGCATTGATTTTCAACATCTATATGCAGCAAAATACCCAATAATTTCTATATTACAGTTCGAAGTTCGTTCCGACAATGCCTTGCGCATTTTCAACTTGTTTTAGTTAGTATTGCAAGAATTTACGTTATTTAAATCTACTTGTATGAAAGGAGTTAAGAAATAGCAAAACATATCGAGTTCAAATAATTTAATTTTTAAAGAACACAACAAACAATAGATATTACTTCTTCAACTTAGTAATACTTAGTTATAGCCGCATATGGTAAAGGAGCTGCAACTTTTGCAATTGGAGCAGCTGGAACGGCTAAGGGAGCAGCCGCTACAGCTAAGGGTGCAGCTGCTACTTTAGCAACAAGTGGTTCCTTATGGACGACGGCGTTGAAACCATGAATTGGATCAGCGGTGTACTCTACAATACGTCTGGTTCCATCGGAATCGTTTAACGAATAACTTCCTTGAACATAATCACCATTCCTGGTTTCATATTGGTTTTTGTTATCACCGGTAATACCATCGTGAATGTTGTAGGCGTAGGAATATTGAGGATTTGGATCATACTCTTCTGCTACTACAGCTTTGGTTAAAACCGGAGTGGCAACTTTAGCAATTGCTGGAGCAATTACAGGAGCAGGAACTTTAGCGAAGGCGGGAGAGGCATATGCTAGGGGAGCAGCCGGAGCAGCATACGCTAATGAAGCAGCAGGAGCAGCATACGCTAAGGGAGCGGCAACTTTAGCAATAGCAGGAGCAGCGTACGCGAAGTGAGCAGCAGGCGCGGCATACGCAAAATGGGCAGCCGGAGCGGGGTGTGCAGAGTATGCCAGTGGTGAGTGTACCCCGTAGCTAAAGTGTGAAGGAACTGTTATTCCTCCAGCATTCGTGTACGCAAAAAATGCAGAAAATAAAACCAACTAGAACAAATAAACTTTTATAAAGTATATATTTAAATAAACAGTCGGTACTTACCTTAAAATTCATTATGTTCCTTCTTTTGTATGTTTCTTCGCGATTTGTAACTTGTATAATAAAGTATTTCGACCACTTCGGGTATTTATATTCAAGACACCATAGCGTAACTAGAACACATTTCAACGACATTGCCACGCCTTCGTAAATGTCATGTAATTATTTTGTTAATGAGTACCTAAAGTTGTTTTACAGTCACATTAAGTACTCGATGTTCGTATTGCTTATTACAATGGGAGCATTTCATTTGTAAACATACACTTTCGTATGAAATAAATGAATATTTTAAGATTCCGCAAGTCAAGTTTATCTTTTAAAAGTTAAGTTTGCAAATGTTTGTATATAGAAAAGCTATGCATTTTCTTAATAGAGAATAAGATTACCGCGCGACTCATTTTCGTCACTAATATATCGCTATAGATTAGTAGATTCTGAGGCTTTGACACTTTGGTAAATATTTTGTTACTACAATATTTCCTTCTATCCCTCTACTAAGTCAAAAGAGTGTTTAGATATATGATTACACTAATGTTAAATACGCTTAGATATAGAAAATATCTTATAAATAGTATTGACAGAACCATCCTTGTATACAGGGTTACTACTAATTCACTGCTCACCATGGAGATCTTGAAAACTATGGAAGATACATGTTCGGTTAGATTAGACAAAAGTTGCGCTATTTACAAGCCTTTTAGAATCTGTAAAGAAAGTATGAATATTTTAAGTGGTTACCAGAATACAAGATGAAAATTAAAATATTGAATTTTTCTTTGTTTAATAACTTCTTTAATTCCCAACGGAACTTAATTGGGTATGGGTACATAAGTCGATTTTTGATCTTTCCACAGAAGTTATTAAAAAATTTCAATGCCTACTGTGTTACATGCTCCACAAGTCAACTTTTGTTTGTCTTACGGCCGACGTATTAGATGTTTGCACCATTAGTTAACTCGAAAAATTACGATTTCAATGATATCACACGCTTTATATTTTCTTAACTAAAAATGCAATTTATTCAATTTTGTTCTTTGGTCGGTTTGTTATTTAGTACAAAATCAAGTTGCCATAGTTTGGTTTTTTCTTTTTAAGTAAGGCTAGTTCTGACAGAGAATTCGTAGAAATTACTAAAAATTTTAATAATCTAAACAAACACAATGGCTACTACCTTTTCCCCATTTGGAAAACAAGCCTATATTTATAATAGCGGAACCGTGACGTTCACTGATCCGCTACGACACTTCTCTCTATTTATGATCACTCATGCATCAAGTTCTCGCCCTATAAAACTACCACTTTCGCTACTTTCACTAGTTACTTTGCCACAAGACACCTTTTGGCTTAAATGGTCTAGTGAGTCTGCTAGTTCAGAAGTAACTTTACATACTCTTAACACTATAACTTGTCTACTTAATATTATCATTTCTATCTTTATTATTACTTTTATTTTATTACTTATTTTCTTTTCTTGTCCTGATGAAGCCTCTTACAAAAGTGGGCGAAACGTCGACCTTAGTTTATAAAATAACACGTTCTTAACTCGGAACCTTAAATATTTATAGTGACTCCGGCCGTGAAAACCTCCGACAATATCACAATAAGCAAAGTACTTAACACAATTAAAACCTAAATTAAAAATGTTAATAATTTACTATTCGTAAAAGTCTGAATGTTTAAAGGTTCAAAATGAAATCCATTATTAGCAGAACATTTTAATATTCGTATAAAAATATCCCGAATTGTCTAACATGGACAATTCTTTCTTGCAATTCCTCTGCATTAAACTAACTACGAATATAAACTTGATCTTTAACATGTCCCTCCAAAAAAAATAATCAAGTGCATTTAGATAGGGCCAGTGAATAGGACTTTTATTTCCAATTCACTGCTCACCAAATCGCCTATTTAAATATTCTGATAAAACTGCAGTGTTATGTGCTGGCGCACCATTCTGCTGTAGCCACAAGTTTTTTGGACAAAGTAAAGGAAGCTCATTTTGTTACGGCAAACCGTGCGGGTCAGGAAGAACAAAAAAAAACAATTAAAATAAACACTCGCACAAAATTACGTAGCCAAAGGAAGAGATGCCGGGCTAGCGTCAATCGGAGATTTGGCGTGCGAAAGTAACCGAAAACAAAACCCAAGAAAAAAAAACCTAGTCGTCTCTCTGAAATAAAAATTAGTTGATTAGTACAAACAAAGTTAGAACATTAGTCTGTCAAAGAAAAATAAAAATACTTATATATCGATATAAATAACAAATAAAACACTTTTCTGTTCTAAGTAATTGCTTTTATGTATTATAATTTCAAAATATGGTTATAAATGGGACAAAGATTAAACTAAATAGTGTTCGTGTGCAGCACACAACCACATAACCGTAGAATTAACACATACAACAAACATATCACTGAATAGTAAATGAGAACCTAGATGAATGATTGTAAATCAGTAATAATAATAATAATATTAATAATAATAATAATAATAATAATAATAATAATAATAATAATAATAATAATTTCAATTTCAATTTTCAATTTCAATTTCAATTTCAATTTATTTACAAGTTTGTTCTCTTTTCACCATAAGCTAACTCCATGAGTTGCTTGACATGGTGTTAAAACTATGTATATACATTCGTTATAATCTAGAATATTTCAAAAAGTATATAAAATAATTAATTAATAATACATAATATATTTGTTATATGAACTAAATATCACCTAGTAAACGAATGGTCTTCTTTTATTATACAGTATGATTTTAGAACTTTCTGCGTATAGTCCTTGTTCTGACTCAACTCTCTCTCCATTACAATTTTCCACATTCAGTTCTCCTGCATTACTTTGTTATTTATTATCCAATTCGCATACAAATTTACAATTGCTTTTTTATAATTTTTAGTAGAAACATTTCAGGATTTTAATTTTGCGTAACTTGACAAGCTTCATATGCTTCGTTAAATTTGTTTATAATGCTATTGTACAATGTATTAGAATTTTTATGTTCGCTTAGCTGTTGAACGTTTATATCGGATAATTTAACTTTAATTTGACGTTCGTTCAAAAATTTTTTCCTGTTTGTACATGTTGTTCTATTAACTTCTGTTTGAAAAGTTAGTTGGGCTGCGGTCATGTAGTGATCTGATATTTTCGACTGTATTACAGCAGAATTTATGTGTTTGTACTTTCCTCGTACATAAATATGATCAATACAAGAGGCTACCAATTTCCACACCAAACAATTCTTGACGTGTATAGTCCAAAATGCATTTATATAAACCGCTTGATGTTAATAAAATTTGATATTCCGTTTCCGCGATATATAAGTTTTACCAAGTAAATCTATGTTAATATCTCCCCAAAATGATATAGCTAAAATCATTACATTCTTGCAACTGTTTTTGAAGTTCTTCCACAAAATCGTTAACACTATTATTTGGAGGTCTATAAACTGTAATCAAATTTATATATTTTCCTTGAAATTGTAATGACCCTGCACATTTTCGTATGATAGTGATTGGTATATCGTTTCAGTAAATTCTAAACCCTTTTAATACATACTAATATTCCACCACCTCTACGAGCCTCTCTTAATTCATAAAACATTTTATATCCATTAATTTGAAAATTTGAGACCATATTTTCCTCAATAGATACTTCTACTAAACTTAAAACATGAAATTTGATGTTAGATATATACAACAGCAATTCATCAAAATGACATCTAATACCATTAATATTTGGGTATATCAGAATTAGCGAGTTCAGCTTATATCCGGAAGTTAACTCCTCATAATCGGTAACACTACTAACTGTACAAAAATTTATGTTATCAGTAAAGTCTTTTTCTTTTAACCTAGCCATTACATCAATATTTATGAATGAATCTTTTGTAGGTCTTTTTCGGTATCAATACGTACTACACTCGACGACTCACTTGATTGCTTTGTTAGTATTTTACCGCCACGTACCCACACGAATTTGTAATTGAATTCTCTGGCTTTTTGTTTAGTTTGCCACAAGGATTTATTGTAAGCTGTTAAATTTTCATACAAGAATATCTTACGCTCGTTCTTGTTATTAAATAAATCATCATTTTTCATCGTTTCCTTTCTCTTACTAATAATTCGGTCTCTAATTGCCTGCGAGGAACATTTAACTATTACTGGTGGAACAACATCTAATCGCCTCTTAGGTAAACGATGTACTACTTGTATATCATCCATGCTTACACTCACCTCTAAACGTCTTACTAATTTTTCTACAACCGCTTTTAATTTACCTTCCTTTTCCTCTGGCATAATATCCAATCCATGAATTTCAAGATTAACATTCCTACTACTCTGTTCCAGATTATTTATCTTTACTTCCAGCTCCAACAGTTTGGCATCCTTTTATGATTGTCTTCCAACAATGCACGCACTTGATTAGCAAGATCAGTATTTATCTTTTAAGTCCGATAAATTCTTGTTTCAAATTTCGTAGAAGTTAGATAAGCCTTTTAAATCGTTACAAACGCCATCAACGGCCTCTTTATAAATATCCAGTTTGTTAGATAGTGTTTCAAACATTTGCTTTATATCACAATCGTTTGCAATATTTACTAGTGCGGATTTTGGTATTTGTTTTTCCTTTCTGCACTTCTGGCATTTCCACGATTCCTTATTTGCAGTCGACATACGCGAATAAGTATTTTCTGCTAATCCTGCACAATTGTAATGCATATTACTATTACAAAAGTTGCATGTAACAAAATTTCCATCTCTAGACAATCTTTCAGTACATTTATCGCAATTCATTTTACTTTTTTTCGGTAATTATTACCTTCAATGCAGGTTCTCCTTAAAGAGAGTTTAACACATCACCATAACGCGATCAAATCAATTAAATTTACTTTTAAGTTCACTTTTCATATCACTAACCTTATTATCGATTTACGGAGCGACTTAAAACACGTCCGACCAGCACGAGAGCTGAGCCCATAATAATAATAATAATAATAATAATAATAATAATAATAATAATAATAATTAAATATCTTACACTTTTAGTAAATGAGAACCTAGATGAATGATTGTAAATCAGTAATAATAATAATAATATTAATAATAATATTAATAATAATAATAATAATAATAATAATAATAATAATAAGCAAGCCCTGCACCATATAAAACGCTGTAAGTCGTTGTAGCAGTAAAATAAATATTTAAATAAGTTACAACGTGCATAACAAGAAAATTGTGTATACAGATAGTTCACAGACTTAAATTCTACGAACAGCAGTGTAGATATCTTTTTTAAATAGTGAAAATGGCCGATATTTGTGATAGTGACAGTTTTGACAGTTCGATTTTTAAAAATGAATCCGAAGCAGACAACCTAAAGAAGAATCTTTGTTACTTACCCTACAAATACCCAACTGACAACCGTTTGGCTACCTTCATTAAAAACACAGGCTGGAATGTATCAACACAGGATAAAAATGAGGTAGGTCCTTGCTTACAAAATACTGATAGAACTAAGATTGTAGAGAATCGCGTACTTAGAAATAGAAATGATCAATTTTATCTGTAAAACATCTATATGAAGATAATTCACAGCCAAATGAAGTGATTAAATCGGAACAGGAGATTAATATCGAAACTGCTAGTTTGCAATCCACTAGGAAAGCTGCTGGCAGAACGTTTAACAAACGGATAAAATGGAGTAAAGACATGAATACTGAAGTTATGCGCTCCTTTTATTTAATAAATAATTGCGAAGAAATACCACTTCCAGGCTGGAGAGCATTGTTTTACCAAAATTTTATTGTAAAGTTTCCACATTTATGTGTAAGTGAACAAAACCTTGTAGATAGAAAGAATGTAATCATTAGAAAGAAATACTTAAGTCCAACCGAACTCACACAGTTAAAAGAAGAAATCACTATCAGTAGATCTTTGCGCAATGATAAATTGGAAACAGAAATCCAAAACCGAAATACCCTATTAAACATTTTAACTGTGTCAAACCAGTGGAATATATTGATGAAGGGTTTATGATAATTTACTAAGCAGTATAAAACTTTTGAAAACACTTACCCATTAGACCGACCTAAAATACCAATATTAATATTTAGAAGCACGACGAACGAATTAATAAACAAGATAGATGCAGCGCTGGCCAAATTTCTACAACCAGGTTATAATTTAGAAACTTTACAATTAGCAATTTATTCGGCTGCATATACCTGCATAAATCTAAACGGCCAACATGTAAGCGATAGTTTATATGCAGAGAAATATAAAAATCAGATGGAACCAAAATGGAAAACCAGACTTTTACAACAAATTGATGGTTATCGCTCGAAAATCGACATCATCACAGAATATTTTAAAGGTATTAATACGAAAAAGGTTCAACGCAAAATTAAAAACATCATAACAGAAGCTAATTTACAAGTAAATAATAACTTACGAGAAGTGCTTACTGAATATAGGGATTTCTTAAGACAAAAACTCCATGTAAAAGCCTCCAGACTTCGGCGTTACAATGAATGCACAAAACGTAAAACACAAAATTTTAAATTTCAGCAATCACAAAGACTTTTTTATCAAAATTTAGAAAATCCTACTACCCACATTAAAAATAATTGTATAGACAGGCAACATTTTATAGATTTTTGGAAAAAGCTCTGGGAGAACACAGGAACGACCAATATCCAATCACCGATTTTAAAACCAATAAAAGATAATTCAAAGTTAATACCTCAAATGAAAGAGATTCATATAAGTAAAACTGACGTTGAAGATGCGCTTAAAAACTGTACTAATTGGAAGGCTCCTGGTCTTGATAAGATTCAAAAATTTTGGTTGAAGACATTTGTCTCTACTCATATACATATTACAAAATGCTTCAATGATCTATTGGATAATCCGTCCACAATTCCACAATTTCTAATGGTTGGTAAAACAATACTTATTTATAAAATGGTAATCGCTTAGATCCCAGTAGTTATAGGCCCATTACTTGCCTTTCAGTGCTTTACAAACTCTTGACGTCCATTTTACAAAATAAAATATATCAACATTGTGTATCCAACAAAATTTTAGCGAACGAGCAAAGGGTTGCACACTAAAAACGCTTGGAGCGAAAGAACAATTAGTCATAGATGCAATTATAATGGGCAATGCTAAAACAAAAACGCAATCTCCATGTTGGCTATGTGGATTATTCAAAAGCGTATGATAGTATATCTCACGATTGATTTATAGAAATTTTGAAAATTTACACAATTAGTTCAAAAGTGGTAAACTTATTCAAATATGTAATAAACTTTTGGGGTACCTGTTTAAACATACAAGATGGGTTTTATACCGATATTCATATAAAACGAGGTATTTTCCAAGGTGATTCTTTAAGCCCTTTATGGCTTTGTTTGGCTATAAATCCATTCTCAACTCTGCTAAACTCAACAAGTGCAGGCTATCGTTTGGAAATACAAAATAGAGTGACTAAATTTAACCATCTGATGTTTATGGATGACTTGAAACTATATGCCGAAACACACGATCAACTCCACTCTCTAATAAAAACAACTAAACTATTTAATGATCAAATTGGAATGTCTTTTGGCACTGACAAAGATTAAACTAAATAGTGTTCGTGTGCAGCACACAACCACATAACCGTAGAATTAACACATACAACAAACATATCACTGAATAGTAAATGAGAACCTAGATGAATGATTGTAAATCAGTAATAATAATAATAATATTAATAATAATAATAATAATAATAATAATAATAATAATAATAATAATAATTTCAATTTCAATTTTCAATTTCAATTTCAATTTCAATTTATTTACAAGTTTGTTCTCTTTTCACCATAAGCTAACTCCATGAGTTGCTTGACATGGTGTTAAAACTATGTATATACATTCGTTATAATCTAGAATATTTCAAAAGTATATAAAATAATTAATTAATAATACATAATATATTTGTTATATGAACTAAATATCACCTAGTAAACGAATGGTCTTCTTTTATTATACAGTATGATTTTAGAACTTTCTGCGTATAGTCCTTGTTCTGACTCAACTCTCTCTCTCCATTACAATTTTCCACATTCAGTTCTCCTGCATTACTTTGTTATTTATTATCCAATTCGCATACAAATTTACAATTGCTTTTTTTTATAATTTTTAGTAGAAACATTTCAGGATTTTAATTTTGTGTAACTTGACAAGCTTCATATGCTTCGTTAAATTTGTTTATAATGCTATTGTACAATGTATTAGAATTTTATGTTCGCTTAGCTGTTGAACGTTTATATCGGATAATTTAACTTTAATTTGACGTTCGTTCAAAATTTTTTCCTGTTTGTACATGTTGTTCTATTAACTTCTGTTTGAAAAGTTAGTTGGGCTGCGGTCATGTAGTGATCTGATATTTTCGACTGTATTACAGCAGAATTTATGTGTTTGTACTTTCCTCGTACATAAATATGATCAATACAAGAGGCTACCAATTTCCACACCAAACAATTCTTGACGTGTATAGTCCAAAATGCATTTATATAAACCGCTTGATGTTAATAAAATTTGATATTCCGTTTCCGCGATATATAAGTTTTACCAAGTAAATCTATGTTAATATCTCCCCAAAATGATATAGCTAAAATCATTACATTCTTGCAACTGTTTTTGAAGTTCTTCCACAAAATCGTTAACACTATTATTTGGAGGTCTATAAACTGTAATCAAATTTATATATTTTCCTTGAAATTGTAATGACCCTGCACATTTTCGTATGATAGTGATTGGTATATCGTTTCAGTAAATTCTAAACCCTTTTAATACATACTAATATTCCACCACCTCTACGAGCCTCTCTTAATTCATAAAACATTTTATATCCATTAATTTGAAAATTTGAGACCATATTTTCCTCAATAGATACTTCTACTAAACTTAAAACATGAAATTTGATGTTAGATATATACAACAGCAATTCATCAAAATGACATCTAATACCATTAATATTTGGGTATATCAGAATTAGCGAGTTCAGCTTATATCCGGAAGTTAACTCCTCATAATCGGTAACACTACTAACTGTACAAAAATTTATGTTATCAGTAAAGTCTTTTTCTTTTAACCTAGCCATTACATCAATATTTATGAATGAATCTTTTGTAGGTCTTTTTCGGTATCAATACGTACTACACTCGACGACTCACTTGATTGCTTTGTTAGTATTTTACCGCCACGTACCCACACGAATTTGTAATTGAATTCTCTGGCTTTTTGTTTAGTTTGCCACAAGGATTTATTGTAAGCTGTTAAATTTTCATACAAGAATATCTTACGCTCGTTCTTGTTATTAAATAAATCATCATTTTTCATCGTTTCCTTTCTCTTACTAATAATTCGGTCTCTAATTGCCTGCGAGGAACATTTAACTATTACTGGTGGAACAACATCTAATCGCCTCTTAGGTAAACGATGTACTACTTGTATATCATCCATGCTTACACTCACCTCTAAACGTCTTACTAATTTCTCTACAACCGCTTTTAATTTACCTTCCTTTTCCTCTGGCATAATATCCAATCCATGAATTTCAAGATTAACATTCCTACTACTCTGTTCCAGATTATTTATCTTTACTTCCAGCTCCAACAGTTTGGCATCCTTTTATGATTGTCTTCCAACAATGCACGCACTTGATTAGCAAGATCAGTATTTATCTTTTAAGTCCGATAAATTCTTGTTTCAAATTTTCGTAGAAGTTAGATAAGCCTTTTAAATCGTTACAAACGCCATCAACGGCCTCTTTATAAATATCCAGTTTGTTAGATAGTGTTTCAAACATTTGCTTTATATCACAATCGTTTGCAATATTTACTAGTGCGGATTTTGGTATTTGTTTTTCCTTTCTGCACTTCTGGCATTTCCACGATTCCTTATTTGCAGTCGACATACGCGAATAAGTATTTTCTGCTAATCCTGCACAATTGTAATGCATATTACTATTACAAAAGTTGCATGTAACAAAATTTCCATCTCTAGACAATCTTTCAGTACATTTATCGCAATTCATTTTACTTTTTTCGGTAATTATTACCTTCAATGCAGGTTCTCCTTAAAGAGAGTTTAACACATCACCATAACGCGATCAAATCAATTAAATTTACTTTTAAGTTCACTTTTCATATCACTAACCTTATTATCGATTTACGGAGCGACTTAAAACACGTCCGACCAGCACGAGAGCTGAGCACATAATAATAATAATAATAATAATAATAATAATAATAATAATAATTAAATATCTTACACTTTTAGTAAATGAGAACCTAGATGAATGATTGTAAATCAGTAATAATAATAATAATATTAATAATAATATTAATAATAATAATAATAATAATAATAATAATAATAATAATAATAATAATAATAATAATTCAAATTCAAATTCAAATGCACTTTATTCATTAATAATCATATTTGCCTAAAGCTAGCCGAAGCTGCTTGACCAGGCTGTACAACATAACATAAATACCAGCGCTACAATTAAACAGTTTTCGTTTTGACACAATTTGAAAACAAAAACGTTTTACTACTAAAAATCTCTTTGGCACTAAGGTATTGACATATTACAAAAACCATATACTTTTTAGTTGTGACTCGACCCTTATACATATACTACATATTACACCCGCACTACAATTAAACAGTGCTACTTTTTCTAGTTTAAATAATAAATAATGAATTACCAAAGTTATGCTGAACTAGCGTAAAAATAAACTACAAAATTTGCAAGATAGTGTTAATATTAATAACAGCTATCGTATTTGACACTACCTAACAGTATTTCAATAAGAATACAGTTTAATAATTTCCAGATAAACTTAGACATTAAGTCAAAGTTTAATCTTAATGTTAAATATAAAGTTAAAATCGGAAAAAAAATATATAAATAAATGAAAATCTAAACTCGATCAATAATCAATAACAAAATAAAAGTTTAATTAATATTAGAACTATTTCAATATGCATACTCATTATTCGTTCGTCAGAAATTTTATCTACTTAACCTAGTACTTATCACTAATAAATATCTACTATTCGATTTTATACACACATCAAACTAATTACTACATCAACTTTTGCTTCTATAATAAGTAAAATGCATAATTCTAAAATATATAACAAAATATGTAATAAAATAATCAAAATGAACTATAGTACTCAACAGGTAGAAAAATTTATTTATATAAAAGTGTATGCAAATAAAAGAAAATATAACTCAAAAATACATCTCTGCCATTTGTCATTTATGACTGTTCGGAATTAAGAAAACTTTTTAAGCTCTTTTTTAGTGAACACATATTGACAAAACTCTTACACTCATGCGGTAAGCTAATAGATTTGGTATCAGATAGGCCAGTGTTTTTTCTCCAAAAGTATTTAGTACCCGTGGTACTATATAGCTTTCTTCCCTTATATTGTAATTACTAATTTTTTTCTGAAGATAGGTATCATCAAAATAATAATCTAAGACCATTTTATAATAAAACAATCCCTTAACACTAAGTAAATCGGAATTTTTCAATAAGCTGTTTAGTGTTCTATTGCCTTGGTTAGAGCAAACCAATTTCAACAGTCTTCTTTGTATAGCATCGATTTGCTTTATATATACGTCGCTGGCAAAACCCACGCTTCCAACCCATATCGCATAACGGATTCCGCCAACGCCACATATATAGCCTTTCTAACTGTTTGCGGTAGTAGATGTTTTACATAATACAATTTGACTAATACTACTTTCAGTTTATTACAAACATTTGTTATGTGGCTGTCCCACCTAAAATAACAATCAACCGTAATGCCAAGATATGTATAATTTAGACAATAAGAGACGGTTGTACAATCACTTAAGCAAGAGAATTTATTCATACGCTGTAATTGCATACATTTACAAGAATGAATTTTTATGCGTGGAGTATCTCTATCTAGATGAGGCGATGTTATGTGCATTAACTTCGTTTTGTCTTTGTTAATTATTAACTCATTATCATGCGACCATTTTGTCAGATTATCTATATCTAGCTGCATTTGTTTTTCTGCAATGTGTAACTTCTTATGCACTGCTATCAACATTACATCGTCTGCAAATATATACACTTTACAGTTTCTTATTATTTGAGGCAAATCGTTTATGTAGATTATGAATAATAGCGGTCCTAAAACTGACCCTGTGGGACTCCTAAATTCAGCTGTTGTTCATAACTAAGTGCGTTATTAATTTTAACTACAAATTTTCTGCATTCTAAATAACTTTTATTAGTTCTAAGCTCGGGCCTCTAAAACCTAACATGTTCATTTTATGTAATAATATATTATGATTTACGGTTTCAAACGCTTTTGAATAATCTACGAATAAACAAAGTATATTCATCTGAAATTGTAGTTTTGGTAAACTAAATTAGAAAAACGGATAATAACTTATTTGTGCCTAGACCTTTTACAAAACCAAATTGCTCTTTTACTATAATATCATTCGATTTTATAAACTGATTTATTTGCTTTGCAATATGTTTTCAAATACTTTGTCTATAAAGGATAGTATTGCAATAGGTCTATAATTTCCGAAATCTGTGAGGCTACCTTTTTATGAATGGGTTTTATAATCGCAATTTTTAGTGCAGTTGGGATTTTCTGTTTTTAATTATGAGGTTTATTAAATTTGTTATTATTTGAACGGCTTCATCCTTCAGAAATAGCACATCCCTAATTCGTATGTTATCAAAGCCGGGCGTCTGTGATCTACGTATTTGTGCTAACGCAATTTTTACAAAATCTTTCGTCACCAGCTGCAGTCGCATACTACAATGTACGTCGTTGTTAGATAAATTCATTTGCAGATGCTTTTGATCACAATTGTGAACTATTTCTTTAAGATTGTTAGAGAATATATTTGCAAATTTATTTGCAATGACTATATCTTCAAGTTCGGGCATAGCCTGTTTGATAACCTCATCCACGCTGTTTTTCTTTTTATGCTGTAGTAGATTATTAATCGCCTTCCATGTTAACTTTGTGTTATTATTTAAACTCTTAAATTTTTGTTTATAATGATTTTGCTTATCTTTACGTATTTTTGATGTTAAGTAGTTTCTGTATTTTTTATAATCATCCATGTGATCTGGATTTTTTGTCTTTTTCCATCTTCTAAACAACTTATCTCTAAATGCTATACATTTTAGTAGTTCGTTTGTCATCCATTCCTTTTTAACCCCTCCTGGTTTGAGACCCGGTGTATTTAAATTTTTATGGCCTACCGTGTACTTGCTGTTATCATATATATTATTGAATGCTAAACTAATTTTTTTATATAGGTCTTCTGGTTCTTTAGTATCCACAAAAAGTTTAAAATCTAAATTCACAAGTTTGCGTCGAATATAACTTTCGTTAATTCTTGTTTCTACTTTAGTAATAGACCCAATATCCTCTAAAATAATCTTCATTACCAAAATATAATGGTCAGATATTTTAGTCTGTATTACGCCTGAATTTATAGATTTATAAATACCTCTAACAAAGAGGTGGTCTATTGCTGATGATGTCATATTGAAATTGAAAATTGTTGGTCGCGTATAATAAATATACACTGGTATAGCGTTGGAATTTAACAACAACTCAATATTTATCTCTTAACATTTAGAATTTTAAAGTAAACATTAAACTCTCCTCAAAGTTAATTTTTGGTACCTTTTACAAAGCTTTTAGTTGGTTTTAAATTCTGACATTAAATGGAATATTACACCGTGATCGAAAACATATTAATTGCTTGGATATCATTTCCAATTCCTAAGTGTTCAAGTGGGTTCATATTTTCATAACAGGCGGTGTTATAAATTTTCTTCAAACTATAAAAGTTTCCGTAGGAACATCATAACCATTCCAATTACCTTCACGACGCAGTTTCAATCAACATTAAATCCCTCAATATTTTAATTAACTATATCTTTATCATGAATTGCAGTTCTTCAAGCATAATTATACATTTATAACTGGGATCCAAACTTAAATTCGTCAAATGACTTTTAAGCCCTGTTTATATTTAGATAAATTACCGACAAACATGCATTATTATTTAAATTAACTTGGCAATTTACATCTATATTGTTCCATTCCTTAATACTTAAAATAATTGAATAATGAACCTGTTGTTGCTGATAGAATTGTTCGTTATGATTTTAATTATGAAAGTTATAATTCTGAGGTAAAGCTTAATGGTATTAATATCCTTAAAACTGGAATAAATTAATCTAACTAAATGTTAGTTATCATTTGATTTTAACAAGTCGGTTTCCAAATCAATTCTTACCACATTTACTCATTATTCGACCTTTTAATTAGAACTTTTCCATAATTTTATCCTTCCATATGCCCAATTTTATCTTAGCACGTTGTTTAGCTTCATAGAAGAGTTGTTTATTAAAAAGATTAATTAATCCAATAGAAATAATTTCCGTTCATTTTATTATTCAAATCATCTTTATTACTTACAATCATTTTGCCTTAAATTATCTTATCGCTTACAGGCTGGAAGTGCATCTTACTAAACCGCGCTGTAGTTAAAGGTTTCGTTTTGCTAATCGGTGCACTATAATTTGATCCGGTGTTACATCTCCTGGCATTATATTAATTTTATAACGGCTGACCGTAAGTGATTCTCGTTGTGATTCGACCCTTAATCTAATCCATGGATTTCAACGTTTACCATTAAACTTGCTTTTCCATATTGTTAATTTTAATTCAAAACCTCTAAATTATGTAATCCTTCTTTAATATAAACCTACTTATTTAAGCATCGGTTAATTTAATGTTGCTATTCTTTAGCAAAGTAACTTCTTACCTTATACCATCATATAAATTGGAAAGGCCTTTTAGATAATTTCCTAAAGCTATTAATCAAAGTTTTATTATTAATATAAAGTTAAAATCGAAAAAATTATAAATAAATGAAAATCTAAACTCGATCAATAATCAATAACAAAATAAAAGTTTAATTAATATTAGAACTATTTCAATATGCATACTCATTATTCGTTCGTCAGAAATTTTATCTACTTAACCTAGTACTTATCACTAATAAATATCTACTATTCGATTTTATACACACATCAAACTAATTACTACATCAACTTTTGCTTCTATAATAAGTAAAATGCATAATTCTAAAATATATAACAAAATATGTAATAAAATAATCAAAATGAACTATAGTACTCAACAGGTAGAAAAATTTATTTATATAAAAGTGTATGCAAATAAAAGAAAATATAACTCAAAAATACATCTCTGCCATTTGTCATTTATGACTGTTCGGAATTAAGAAAACTTTTTAAGCTCTTTTTTAGTGAACACATATTGACAAAACTCTTACACTCATGCGGTAAGCTAATAGATTTGGTATCAGATAGGCCAGTGTTTTTTCTCCAAAAGTATTTAGTACCCGTGGTACTATATAGCTTTCTTCCTTATATTGTAATTACTAATTTTTTCTGAAGATAAGTATCATCAAAATAATAATCTAAGACCATTTTATAATAAAACAATCCCTTAACACTAAGTAAATCGGAATTTTTCAATAAGCTGTTTAGTGTTCTATTGCCTTGGTTAGAGCAAACCAATTTCAACAGTCTTCTTTGTATAGCATCGATTTGCTTTATATATACGTCGCTGGCAAAACCCACGCTTCCAACCCATATCGCATAACGGATTCCGCCAACGCCACATATATAGCCTTTCTAACTGTTTGCGGTAGTAGATGTTTTACATAATACAATTTGACTAATACTACTTTCAGTTTATTACAAACATTTGTTATGTGGCTGTCCCACCTAAAATAACAATCAACCGTAATGCCAAGATATGTATAATTTAGACAATAAGAGACGGTTGTACAATCACTTAAGCAAGAGAATTTATTCATACGCTGTAATTGCATACATTTACAAGAATGAATTTTTATGCGTGGAGTATCTCTATCTAGATGAGGCGATGTTATGTGCATTAACTTCGTTTTGTCTTTGTTAATTATTAACTCATTATCATGCGACCATTTTGTCAGATTATCTATATCTAGCTGCATTTGTTTTTCTGCAATGTGTAACTTCTTATGCACTGCTATCAACATTACATCGTCTGCAAATATATACACTTTACAGTTTCTTATTATTTGAGGCAAATCGTTTATGTAGATTATGAATAATAGCGGTCCTAAAACTGACCCCTGTGGGACTCCTAAATTCAGCTGTTGTTCATAACTAAGTGCGTTATTAATTTTAACTACAAATTTTCTGCATTCTAAATAACTTTTTATTAGTTCTAAGCTCGGGCCTCTAAAACCTAACATGTTCATTTTATGTAATAATATATTATGATTTACGGTTTCAAACGCTTTTGAATAATCTACGAATAAACAAAGTATATTCATCTGAAATTGTAGTTTTTGGTAAACTAAATTAGAAAAACGGGATAATAACTTATTTGTGCCTAGACCTTTTACAAAACCAAATTGCTCTTTTACTATAATATCATTCGATTTTATAAACTGATTTATTTGCTTTGCAATATGTTTTCAAATACTTTGTCTATAAAGGATAGTATTGCAATAGGTCTATAATTTCCGAAATCTGTGAGGCTACCTTTTTTATGAATGGGTTTTATAATCGCAATTTTTAGTGCAGTTGGGATTTTTCTGTTTTTAATTATGAGGTTTATTAAATTTGTTATTATTTGAACGGCTTCATCCTTCAGAAATAGCACATCCCTAATTCGTATGTTATCAAAGCCGGGCGTCTGTGATCTACGTATTTGTGCTAACGCAATTTTTACAAAATCTTTCGTCACCAGCTGCAGTCGCATACTACAATGTACGTCGTTGTTAGATAAATTCATTTGCAGATGCTTTTGATCACAATTGTGAACTATTTCTTTAAGATTGTTAGAGAATATATTTGCAAATTTATTTGCAATGACTATATCTTCAAGTTCGGGCATAGCCTGTTTGATAACCTCATCCACGCTGTTTTTCTTTTTATGCTGTAGTAGATTATTAATCGCCTTCCATGTTAACTTTGTGTTATTATTTAAACTCTTAAATTTTTGTTTATAATGATTTTGCTTATCTTTACGTATTTTTGATGTTAAGTAGTTTCTGTATTTTTTATAATCATCCATGTGATCTGGATTTTTTCTTTTCCATCTTCTAAACAACTTATCTCTAAATGCTATACATTTTAGTAGTTCGTTTGTCATCCATTCCTTTTTAACCCCTCCTGGTTTGAGACCCGGTGTATTTAAATTTTTATGGCCTACCGTGTACTTGCTGTTATCATATATATTATTGAATGCTAAACTAATTTTTTTATATAGGTCTTCTGGTTCTTTAGTATCCACAAAAAGTTTAAAATCTAAATTCACAAGTTTGCGTCGAATATAACTTTCGTTAATTCTTGTTTCTACTTTAGTAATAGACCCAATATCCTCTAAAATAATCTTCATTACCAAAATATAATGGTCAGATATTTTAGTCTGTATTACGCCTGAATTTATAGATTTATAAATACCTCTAACAAAGAGGTGGTCTATTGCTGATGATGTCATATTGAAATTATAAAATTGTTGGCGCGTATAATCAAATATACACTGGTATAGACCTTCTGAATTTAACAACAACTCATATTTATCTTTTACCCGGCTTTGTAATTTTAAGTCAATATTAATATCTCCTCCAAAATTAATTTTTATAGCACTTACAAGCTTTTAGTTGGTTTTTAAATTCTGACAAGAAATCATAAATATTTCCACCGGGTGGTCTATATACAGTTATTAATTTTATATCATTTCCATTTACTAGTTTTAATGTTCCTTCTATATTTTCATAACAGGCGGTGTTATATAAATTTTCTTCGAAAGATAAAAGTTTCCGTATATACATCATAACCCCACCACATCTACCTTCACGACGCAATTTTGAATAAACATTAAATCCCTCAATATTATAATTAACTATATCTTTATCATGAATTGATACTTCGACCAGCATAATTATATCAAAAACAGAACTGGAAATATAAGCCATAAATTCGTCGAAATGACTTTTAAGCCCGTTTATATTTAGACAAATTACCGACAAACATGCATTATTATTTAAATTAACTTGGGTATTTACATCTATATTGTTCCATTCCTTAATATTTTTAAATAATTGATAATGAACCTGTTGTTGCTGATACAATTGTTCGTTAATCATTTTAATTATCAAAGTTATAATTCTGAGGTAAAGCTTAATGTATTAATATCCTTAAAACTACAATAAATTAATCTAATAAAATATGTTAGTTATCAATTTAATTTTAACAAGTCGGCTTCACTATCAATTCTTACCACATTTGTCTCATTATTCGACCTTTTCGCTAGAACTTTTCCATATTTTACCCAAACATATGCCCAATTTTTATCTTTAGCACGTTGTTTAGCTTCATACAAGAGTTGTTTATTAAAAGCAGTTAAGTTCTCCAATAGAAATAATTTCCGTTCACTTTTATTATTTAAAACATCATTATTACTTACAACCATTTTACGTTTGCTAATTATCTTATCGCGTACAGCTTGAGAAGTGCATCTTACTATGACCGCTGGTGTTGAGTCAAGGCGTCTCTTTGCTAATCGGTGCACTAGTTCGATTTGATCCGGTGTTACATCAACCCCCAAGCATTCATTTAATTTTATAACGGCTGACCGTAAGTGATTCTCGTTTTCATTAGGCGTATAATCTAATCCATGGATTTCAAAGTTTACCATTCTACTTCTTTGTTCCATATTGTTAATTTTATTTCCAAACCTCTAATTTTTATATCCTTCTTTTATTTTCTTCCGCCAACTTATTAATAGCATCGGTAAGTTTAATGTTGCTATTCTTTAGCAAAGTAACTTCTTCCTTATACCATCATATAAATTGGAAAGGCCTTTTAGATCACTTACTAAGCTATCCATAACTGTTTTATATGCATCCAGCTTTTCTGTAATTTTACTAAACATAATTTTACGTCTTCATCTCCTGTAGTTCCAATGAAGAAGGCGTGAGTGCTTGTGAATCTTTACCCTACATTCTAAACACCTCCAAGATTGCCTTTTAACAGTAGACATACCTTTAAATGTACCATCTGAAAGCCCTGAACATCCAATGTGGTAAGATCCCTCACAAACACAACAATTAATTATATAACCATCCCTTGATAATTTTTCTGTACACTTTTTGCACTTCATTTTTATCAAAACTGTATTTACGCGAGTATCATAAATAAGTAAGGGTTTTTTAAAGCATAAAAATATTAACGTACACTACTTAAATTTTTTCCTTCCACGAAAATGTATATATTAATCACTGCAGATTAATTCGACGGAGCGCAAACAAGCACGTCCGACCTCTTCAAGGGTCGAGTCTCGAATAATAATATAATAATAATAATAATAATAATAATAATAATAATAATAATAATAATAATAATAATAATAATAATAATTAAATATCTTACACTTTTAGGTAGTATAAGTCGCGTGGCAAGAAACACACGATTGAAAACTGACAAAGGACTAGCAAATACTTGAGATTTTGTAACTAAAATAGCAAGTTATTATGTAGCAACTTCTTATGAAAGATATGAAGGTAATTTCTATTGTTGGTTGTGAAAAGTTACTACATAATGAACTAGCTATTTTAACTACAAAATCTCAACAAGTATTTGCTAGACCTTAGTCAGTTTTCAATTAATAAGTACGTGAAACAAATATTTGTATAGCAATAACTGTCTTCATCACATCTTTGTAGCACATGATTAAGGGTACAAAGCTATGCCCACATAGTGGTCAATAAATGAATTAGTAACTTATAATTTCTTCAAACGAAATTATCCTAAAAATTAAGATCAAAAAACGTTTTTAACTATAGTCGTTCGTAACAAAAAGCAAAATTAAAATTGGAAGCATGGGCTTCTATAATGCAATAAAAAGATTATATGGAAATAAAACAGTTACAAACTTAAAATTATGGGCACGAACAACAGTCAAATTAGCAAGCATGGAAAATAGAAAATTATTTTTAGAAAGATGCAGAAAAGAATGTGTACATCCGCATCACATAAAAGCACAAACTAAACCCATACTACAACTATTAGAAGGATAGAATTTCACAATCATGAATTTCAACAATAGACTAGAAAAGAATATACTTAATTTTGAAATAGAAATCAATCACACAAACTTAACATTTTGGTATTCTAGACTTCAAAAAATTAAAGATACCCCTTCAAGAATCCATACCTATAAACCTTCTAAGAGACTTCAAAAACAAACAAATTTGCTTGTACAACAAACGGTACAAACTCATCAACAAGGGGCAACGATATAAAATTTAATAATCTAAAAAACCGACAACATAAAATTGATTCCAGTGTCAACAATAAAAAATAGTTAATAAATGTTAGCAATTAAACTTTACCCCAAGATATGCATAATGTTTTAGCACTAGGACCTAAATTTAGCATTCCAGTAACCAATAAAGGTATACACATTGAAAAACTACTCGCAAACGTAGAAAGTATAGTTGAAAATGAACGCAATAGCCTACAAGAAAAAAACATTCAACAGCAAAAACCACAAACAACATAACTTATTTTTCCTCAATCCAAACAACAAGAGTGTCAATAACATGTATAATAAACTGTACTGTAAAACAAAAAAGGTTCTGAAAGATCATAAAAATATCATTGTCACGAAAGCTGACAAAACCCTATCAAAACACTTTAAAACCATTTGTCCTCTTCTTGATTAACAAATGCCCCGATGAATATGCCTCTACTAGCTCTTCTTGTAAACACCTATTAACAATAATCACAAAAAAGAAACACCTATGACCCTGGTGTTAACCCTAAGTTTGCAATACCTTTGTTTAAAGTTCAGTACAATAAAACTTTAGGTTAAACATAAATTTATCTTCTCTTTAATTTCTTTCAAAATTGTAACAAAGTATTTACAGCAAATTGTGGAGCTATAGTCTGTATAAAATTATCAATAGTGATGTATCTTGAACCAAGCAAGAATTAATGATTCAAAAAATTTAATTTCAAAATATTTTGTGAATTACTCAACTTAAATTATTATTTCTCTTATCGTTGGCAGTACTGTGAGCGATTTTACAATTGAAGTTATTACTAACTATTTGAAAGTGTCATCACTTTAAACTACATTCAAAGTTAATCCTAACTTTCAAATTATATCATCAGTACATAGAACAAATTGAACACACAAAACTTTTCTTATCACACTAAATTCTGCTCGTAACTCCTGAGTATTTTTATCCAATTTTTCAATCACTTCTTTCATACCTTTCTTAATCTTTGCACTCATTTATTTCATATTTTCTTTTAGTTCCTGCATACTTTTTTCATTCCCTTCACTCATTGCATTTTGTTCCTGCATACTTTGATTTAGACGTAATAAAAGAACCATAATTATTTATTCCAGGGTTTTCCTACACTCTTTGCCTCTGGATTCTCCTTTTTCGCTTCTTCCACATAAACGCTTTCCTGAAATGTAATTTTTACTTCTTCAGCTCTCAGACTTTCACGAATTTCTTTCATTCTATTAGTCATGTTTGAAATTAATCAGATATTACAAGAAGAAAAAAAACTCCAAAGACGAATACTACGAGACAAAAAACTTTAATTTACAGACGAATTAATTGAGCCACAGGTTGGGTCGCCTCTAAAAGAGTGATTTGATAACCGCCCCACTTTACGCGCTACTAAAGAAGTACTATGAAAATGGTCCGCGTTGAGGCACCGCTGAAAGAGTGCTGTGACAGCGCCTCACGTTGACGCGTAAGTGGAAGGGTGCTGCGATACTGATACAACAAATTGTAAAATTTGAAATTGTTTACTTACCTTCCTTTCTAACTTTGTCTGACTAGCTCAACGAAATTGGCGTAGTTTTCAAAATGAAATGTAGCAGCAATAATAAAACATTTATACAGTATGGAATATTTTCTGTCATACAAAAGCATGTTGAACGTTTACAACATCGCCTCTTTATACATAAAATAATTTCTAAGAAGTACTTATTATAATAAAATGTTCCTAATTTTAACTTACAGAACCAAATTTCTTCTTTGATGGATATTTTATCTTACTTTGTTTATTCCCGCGCTTGTAAGGGTTGATAACATAAACAAAGTCGAAGATCTTTTACAGGACACTAATACCTACAAACAACTCACTAAAGATCCAACATTTACAATACAAAGAAGAGTTAATGACCATATCAAATTAACACATACAAAAAAATTCATTTCAGACGAAGATAAAAAACTATTAAGCACTCACAATTCAATTCCAGGAAAATTTTATTGCTTACCAAAAACCCATAAAACAATCTTAAGTTTAAGACTTATCATTGCTTCAAAAACCCTCCAACATATAAGATAGCAAAAATTTTATCAGATATTTTCAATAATGCTTTCCAGTAGAACACAATTTTTACACAAAAGACACCTTCAATTTTGTAATAAATTTAGAAACTTTCAACTTCCTACAGACCACATTCTATTTTCTCTGGATGTAACATCACTGTTCACAAACATTCCTATAGAACTAGTTACAGAAATAATTTCACACAAATGGGATGAAATCCAACCACATTGCAAGTTTAATTTAGACCTATTTATTACATCAATAAATCTTGTTTTCAACAACACATTTTTCACATTTAACAAAAAGTTTTTCATACAACAAGTTGGGACCCCTATGGGATCACCACTCTCATCCATATCGCCCAAATAGTCATGGAAAACCTTCTGGAAAATGTAATCTCACAACTACCATTCTAAATGATCTTTATAGGAAAGTAAGTAGACGACACAATTTGTTCAATTCCCCCAGATAAAATTCAAAATACATTAGACATCTTCAATAGCTTTAATAAACATTTACAATTTACACACGAAATAGGAAGTTAACAACAAAATTCCATTTCTAGATACCCTGATTATAAGAAATAAAACCAACAAACTTAAGTTCGATTACTATAAAAAACCTACTCACTCTGGTCGCCACATAAATTTCAATTCCAATCTTTGTATTCAACATAAAATTAATACAATCGTAGCATTAAAAAATAGAATTGAAAAATCTGTGAACCATAATTCTTAGAAAGAAACTTAGAATCTTTAGAAGCAACCTTAGTAAATAATGAATACCCAAAATCGTTTATAAATAAAACTGTTATACCAGAATACACCACACATTCAACACATCAAAAATAACACACACATACCAATAATCTACAAAACCTTACCATACATTCAAGACCTAACACCCAGACTAACAAAAATTCTACAAAATCCCTTAATCAAAAGTACTTTTAAATATAATAAATCAATTAAAGACCTATTCACTAAAATGAAAAACCCAACAGAAAAATGTTTTGTAGTAATTTAGTTTACAAAATTCAATATAGTTGCAACGGTTGTTGCATTGGTAACACAAAACAATGGTTAAAAAATAGAATCATTCAACATAAATCAGATGCTAAAATGGGAAAAAGATCTTGTGCACTGTCCAACCACAAGCAATTAACTAAACACAAACCAAAATACTCGGAAGTCGTTATCCTAGAAACAAAAGAAATATATTTCCATCGCTTATTTTTAGAAGCCCATCACATTAAAAAAGAAAAACCAGCTTGAACAAAAAATCAGACATTCAAAATTTAAGTTCTATATACTCATTACCCTTCATAACCAACAATAGAAATTAACTTTACATTTTTCATAACAAGTTACTACATAATCAACTAGATATTTAGCTACAAAATCTCAACAAGTATTTGCTAGACCTTTGTCAGTTTTCAACTAATAATACAAAAATAATTTTGCAGTACTTTTATACACAATACTATCAACAAATGATCTTAGCACGTATACGTAGGGTTTTAATTAATTGACATTAATGACAGTACTATAGTTTTAATTTTCATTCACATTTATATTCAATTCACTTTAATGTAAGTAAAACAAATAACTGTTTTCATCATATCTTTGTAGCACATGATTATGGGTACAGAGTTATACCCGAAACGTAGTGATCAATAAATAGATTAGTGATTTATAATTTGTTCGAAAAAAATTATTCCAAAAATTAAGATCAAAAACGTGATATTGTCGAAGGCTTTCACGGCCGGAGTCATTATAAATATTTATGGTTCTGAATTGGGTTTGTGTGATTTTATAAATTAAGGTCGACGTTTTGCGCACTTTTGTAGGGGTCTTCATCAGAACAAGAAAAGAAAATAAGTAATAAAATAGAAAATAATAATAAAGATAAGAATGATAATATTAAGTAGACAAGTTAAAGTGTAAAGTGTAGAGTCATTCCTGAACTAGCAGACTCACTAGCCCATTCAAAGCCAAAAGGTGTCTTGTGGCGAAGTAACTGGTGAAAGTAGCGAAAGTGGTAGTTTATATAGGGCGAGAAGTTGATGCCTGAGTGTCGTAGCGGATTAGTAAACGTCATGGTTCCGCTGTTGTGATCATAGGCTTGTTTTCCAAATGGCGGAAAGGTAGTGGACATCGTCTTTGTTTAGATTATTAGAATTTTTATTTATTTCTATGGATTCTCTAATTTTTCTATTGTAAAAAAATGGCATTCTGGCAATTAGTTTCGTCTTGTCAAAGTTAATGGTATGGATCTGTTTAATGTTGGTGTTCGGTCACCGCTGAGCGATTGTACTGGCATCGCTTATGCTCGATTAGTCTAGTGTGCACTGACCGTCCTGTTTCGCCTATGTATACTAAACCGCAGCTGCAAGGTATACTATATAGGCCTGAGGCTTTAAGACTATTTTCGGAATCTTTTTGGGTTGGTAATATTTGTGAAATTTTATTAGTGGGTTTATATATCGTTTTAATGTTGTGTTTACGTAGAATTTTGCCAATTCGGTCTGTTACTCTGTGTATATATGGAAGGAATGCTAATGATTGTGTATCGGGATTACAGCGTGGTTTGGGGGTTCGTGTAGGATGCAGTTACCGATTTATTACTACGCCGATATCTGAGTTGCGATAGCTGTTCTTTATAAGACTAGTTTTAAGATGGGTCAGTTCATTAGATAAGTGTTCTGTTGTGAAATCTTAATTGCACGATGGACTTTAGAGTTGATTACCGATGATTTTTGTGAAGAATGATGACGTGACGACGCATGTAGGTATCTGTCTGTGTGTGTGGGTTTTCGTATACGGAATGACCTAGTCGTCCGTAAGGCTGGCGCTCCACCAGAACGTCAAGGAATGGCAGAGTTCCATTCTTTTCAATTGCTATAGAGAACTTAATCTCTTTATGTTGAGTGTTTATGTGATTTAGAAAATTATTGAGTGTTTGGTGTCCATGGGGCCAGATTACAAAGGTGTCATCTACATAACGGAGCCAAGTTTTTGGTTTAAGGTCTGTGAATTCCAAAGACTCCATAAATATATTGGCCACAATAGGAGATAGAAGTGAGCCCATTGGTGTGTCCGAAGTTTTTTGTAAAATTGACCGTCGAAGACAAAATAGGTAGAAGTTAAGCATTTTTCAATGAGCGTGGCAGGTAATCAAATTCGTTTTCTTGAGGTAGAAGGTGTTTAATAATGGAGACAGTGTCTATGATAGGTACGCTTGTAAATAGGGATGTTACGTCAAAACTGACTAGTATATCATTAGGGACTAGCTCAATATTTGCAAGTAGTTCTATGAAATGAGTGGAGTTTAAAACATTAGTAGGGGTGTTACTGGAATAAGGTTTTAAGAAATTTGCTAGGAATTTTGCCAGATGGTAGGTTGGCGAGTCAATTGTGCTAGCTATCGGACGGAGAGGGACATCAGATTTATGAACTTTAGGAAGGCCGTACAAGCGAGGTGGTTTAGATTCACGAGGTATTATGCGTTTTTGGATAGTTTTGGGAATATTAGAGGATTTAATAGGTGCTGAAATTTCCCGTTCAATCTATAAGATAGGGTGTTTTGCTATAGGAGTGTAGGAACAGTCTTGTAATAATTTGTAATCTTTTCTTTGTATTCTGTACGGTTTAGAATTACAGTCGCGTTACCTTTGTCTGCAGGTAGTATAACAATTTTCTTGTTTATTCGTAGATGTTTTAAGGCCGACATTTCTTGCTTTGTCATATTTTTGTTAGGAGTTTTGGCATGTCGGAGATATTTAGTTGTTTCAAAGCGAATTAAGTTAGCATCGTGTTGAGGTAGAGATCGGATCGCTGATTCTACTGAGCTAATAATTTCCTCTGCGAGAGCTTTTCTGGGTGCAACTGAGAAATTTAGTCCTTTGGACAGGATATGTAGTTCGTTTTCGGATAGGATATGTTCTGATCGGTTTATGATGGTATTTGAGGGCAGAAGTTTTCGGGTAAGATGTTTTTTCAAGGTGTGAAAGGTTCTTGGAAAGTTGCAAGAATTTGCGTAAGTGGGCTTTTGTCGTGAGTTCGGTGGTTTTCTGGGCTTGCAAAGTCCAGTCATTGTAGTTAAGCAAGGCGGATAATGTTAGATAGAGCTGTAGGAGCTGTTTAGAAATATTGTCTATTTCTTTTCGAGTGTTGGAAATTCGTTCGCGAAGAAGTGAGAATTCTGCTCTGTGAAGAATTTTTCGGCTGGAATATGTTTTAATGTGGTATTTTATTTTAAGGAAATTTAGAACTATGTCAGAATCACGGCACCGTAAAAAAAAGGTGAGTGTACAAAGTAATTTTGCTAGTGAGTGTCTAAGGTTACTGAATGTTTATGTTTTGTTTACAATATTTTCCCCGTAAAGGTTTTTGTTGAATTGTCAAAGGCTTTCACGGCCGAAGTCATTATAAATATTTATGGTTAACTTGTCTACTTAATATTATCATTCCTATCTTCATTATTATTTTATATTTTATTACTTACTTTCTTTTCTTTTCCTGATGAAGCCCTTTACAAAAGTGGGCGAAACGTCGACCTTAATCTATAAAATGACACGGTCCCAACGGGGAACCATAAATATTTATAATCAAAAAACGTTTTTAACTGTAATCGTTCGTAACAAAAAGCAAATATATATTAAAAAGTTTTCAGATCGCTTGTACAAAAAGACATTTGTGTAAGAATTTGGATACATGAACATTGTCGCCTTGTATCATTTCATTAAATTTAATATTGTAGTAAACTTTGACCTTTGGCAGTTCGATAAAAGTACAAATTATTGGTCTAAGTGTATTTTACATACAATCTAGAATAAAGGAACTTTAGAAAGTACTTAGTTTGAATGAAAAGCTTAACTGTTGTACTTTGGAGGTTTTAAAACTCGTTCTTCAAATCCTCTTTCAAACAACTCGCGGATACGAACTAGAGCATTGATTATTCTAGGAACATACAAATTTTACGTTTTAATGCTGTATTCTGAAATAAGCTACAGCAATCGTAAGCAATTGATTAATAAAAATGTACGAAAAATCTTATTGAACAGTATTTGCATGAAAAATCAACTTTTCTCTTTAGGTATAAGTATAGGTTGCATTCTAGGCCCCTTTATTCATTGTATATATCCCTTAATATAATAATTAACCTTCGTTACCCCAATACAAGGTTATTGGATGGTTCGTGCAGCTGCATACGACTTTCGCCTTAAATTTTGAATTCTGAAAGTTGTTATATATGTACGAAACCACAACCATGACCGTGACCTACCAAAATTCTGCTGTAAGTAATTTTAGAAAGAGGATCGGTGTGTAGTTTTAATTGCATAACATAATAATTGACTAAGATTTCTGAAATATTATGTTTCAGCCAAACCGTTTATTGTGGCATTCAGTAAAGAACCAATGTCATTAAGCTGCAGAAGGTTTGTTACTTGAACTTTAATTTATCACTCCTTGTTGCTTTGCAAGTTCGGTATAAATATAAATAAATTCCTCCTGGGCATTTGATTTTACGGTTGGTAGTAATACTTCTTGATGGTATTGAATTTCGTGTTTGAATAAGAATAATGTTTGCTGTAGCTGCATTTTATGTTCAAAGCGGATTTGAGAAATTGTATGAACAGCACAGATTTCTTGTTACACATGGTATTTAATTGGAAACGTGTTACCATGAAAGAGCCAAAGTGATTCCAAGTATACTATAGTAAACGGGTCTTCGTTTTTGAAACCGGGATGTAAGGTGACTTTCAAGTCTTCTAATTTATTTCATGGGTTATAACTAACGAACCCAGCTTAATGTAATAAAGCTTAGCGCATATGGTTACAAATACACTTTCTATTACGAGTAAACTTTTATCTATATTGTAATTTTTCTATTGTATTTTGAATAAAAATTGGCAAAATAGAAGCAATGGGAGAAAGCGTCGTAAGGTTTATTGTTTAAGATACGTTTTGTGTATAAGTTCTTATATCGTAGTGGAAACTACACATCGATACAATAAAGATGTTTACGTTAATATTATACTACGCCACTTTGTGTGTTTCTAGTTACACTTCGTTCTTAAAAATAACAATAAAACCGCTATAATTTAAAATATTTAATTTGTGAATTTCCGTCCAATAGAAATTAATACATAAAATTGATAATAACACATAGATTCCTTTACCATTATGCTCTAAAGTTCGTTACTAAGCTCTGTCGACATGTTAATTTGTTGACTTCATTATCAGGGTTCGAACGGGCAAGCTGCTCTGCAGGATAAGTGAAGTCAAAATGGTCGTGTGTAAGCAAGTGGCTTCTAACAGTGTTAGAAAAAAGAAGATTAATAGATTGATTCTTGGTGTCTGGAGGTCAAGCCTAACAGCTGTAGCGTGAGCATGATTTTCTATAAGCTTCACTCAGAGCGGTTCAGTTGATCTCTGCAGGCCTAAGGAGATGGAAGCCCCCTTTGACATCATTAATACAGTCGGTGTAAATTAATTAAATAGATTATACTAATATTTTTCATCTTAGTGCAATATCTTAACGCAATATCTTAACGCAATATCTTAACGCAATATCTTAACGCAATATTTTAACGCAATATCTTAAAGCTATATTTTAAGAAGGCAATTACATATGTGTTCCGTATATTTCAACTTCACCAATAAATAACATCAAATAAGTAAATCTTGGAGCTAAAATTTTGTTGGAGAATTAAATTCAATCAAGCTGAGGTTGGTTTCGTTATATAATAGTTGTATTCCAAAGAACTTTGATATTCGATGGTTATGGAAATTTCCGACAGCTGAGGTCAAGGTCCTATATCTTTCGTTCAGAGCAGTTTCGTAGCACGTGAGTGTACCTTAGGATTTGAACATTAATTAAATTGCAATAAAGAATATAACATTAAAAAATTTGAGTAACGTAAAAAACTTTTAATGAAACAGCAAATTAAATAACAAATCTATTGTGTGTCAGAATGTTTGCATACGTACACCAAGTGTACATTTGGTAAAGTTGTGAATGATATTTTATGTCAGATATATAAAAAACATAGATTCAGTTGTCCTATCTAGACGTCACATGTCGTCTTACTTTAATTTAAAATATGTTTAAATATTTTGAGGTCATAAACTTTCATTTTTCATCGACATGTGAAATTCGCGTACTTACTGTTAAATATAAATAACTTAGAGTAATTACATTCTACAATATCAGCACTTTGATAATTAAATTTTATTGTGAAGGTCAAGGAAGTACTTCATTGATTTGAAGAAATTTATGTATTATGAATAACTTAGAAAATTTCAAGTCAGCATATTGAAATTTTGTAGAAAGATCCATTCAGAGATCTTCCTAATTTTGAATGCAAAACTTTACTAGTATATTTCTGTTCTAGAAAAATAATTAAGAGAAAATTTTATAAAGATACGAATTTAAATATTATAATTACATGAATCCAGAAATTTATCCAAATAGAATCTATTTTGTTTTGAATGACTTTTTATTATTTAGTATTCAAGTAAAAAAAAAAATTGCAAGTCATCCCTGATTAGAAATGGTGTGTAATGAAAACAAATTCCCTGGGTATATATTTTAAAAACCTAAATTCTATTATTTCATTTTTGGCAAATATTTTTGAGGACACAAATGGTGTCCATGTTGTACCTTTGTTTGTTCACAGGTCAAACCGAGACATCTGTATGACATCTGGTGTTTGAGGTCTTGGTAAGTGTGTTTTAAAGAGTGGAACTCAGGTTTTATGGCTATGTTAGTGGTGTTGACGTTAGGTTTCCGCATTCTCCTAATACAAGCACAGTTAAATTTTGTTGGTTATAGTATTGAAAAATACGGTGGCGCTCATTAAATATATTTTTGGTCTTTTAACAACCCATGACCCAAGCTCATGATCTACCCAGAGCTAACACTCGACTAGTCGTTTATGTCTTAAGAGCTTTTCTTTATCTCAAGCCATTCTCCATCCAACTTTACCTTGGGCTTACATTAATAAGAAGAAATTCTCGACCTTGTGATATCAGGTTAGGGTTTAGGAAATTTAAAGGTATAATTTTTTAGCTGATAGTCACGAGGATAAATATAATAATAAAAAAACAAGCAAGAAAGAATTTTTTATTACAACTTTAGGTTCTATAACTTTGGCAAAACTTTTGATAACAATTGGAAACTTATTAAATCGAAATATATCTGACTAATGCTAATCCGATTACTACAGGACCTTCTATTAAAACTCCGAATATAGGAGACGATGTTTACAATTAAACAATGACTTTATGGCAATTAAGAATACTCTCTTATATAATTGGCACATTTTTTATATTCGAATAAACCGGTTGTCAAATCATTTTTGGTATTAAGATTGTTTGATGTCTTTCACTTTGGTAGACCAAAACAGTTGATAGATTACATTTTAGGCCCATAGGTTTATATCCAGTTGTTATTTACTTATTTATTTATTTATTTATTTACACTACTTAACAGGCAAACCCAATTACAAACTAGGCGCCAAATCAAAAACATTAATATGCAAAGTAACAAAATTAAAAGAAAAAAGATCATAAATAAGTAAATACAAAGATCAAAATAAAATTAAACAAGAAAAAAAGGAAAAACAGTAAAACATAACCTGAAAGAAAACACAGTCAAAACACAAGGAAGGACAGACGATATTTAGTTAATCCGTGTTGCACAGACAAATTGATTTATGCCTGACAAGGAAACATGAAAGATGTCAAGGGATTCACATTTGCTTGGAAATGCTGTACACATAAAGTGCAGGAGACAAAACTTAAGCACATTGGTTCTTGGGGTGTTTAAGTAGAACACACTGTGGTCCTTGGTAGATGTAGGTACTCGGAAATTTATGGCAGATAACAAATATGGAGTATCTAATAAGTTATTAACTAATTTGTATAAAAATACCACAGCACTTAAATCACGTCGGGATTTAAGTCTAGTAACAGAGAATCTGAGTAGAAGTAGATTATGGTCGTAACCTATACACGGATAAACTGAGTCCTCCTTGTATGCTAGGTATTTAAGAAAGTGACGTTGTACCTACTCGATTATATTTACATAGACAGCATATGAAGAATTCCAGATCATACAATACTCCAATTTTGACCTAACGTGGGCAAAAAATTATATTTTTAGGGTATCAATAGTGACGTGTTTACTCATCCTAATAACAATGCAGTTCTAATTGTGTTGATGATATCCAAATTAAATGTTAACTTGGCACCAAACAGTGCACATAGATCAAGAACACTTTAGTGATTTGAAGTACGGAACCTGCTATAAGGGAATTTAATTAAATTACGCTTTCTAGAGTAATTTGTAACAGAACATTTATCAGGATTAATTGGTAGGTTGTTTGTAATACACCAGAACTGTAGATTATTTAGATTCTGCTGCAGTTTTGAGCAATCTTCTGTTTGACTTATCGTGTTGAACAATTTTGTCACCTGCATAGATTAAACACTCATAATCAATATCAACAACAACATCATTGATGAAATTGATAAAGAAGCAGGGTCCAAGGATAGAGCCTTGTGGAACTCCAGAGGTAGCAGTAAAGTATTCAGATTGAGAGCCTAAGTAATCGAAATTGAGTCATCTATTATGGTAGGGAAAAGGTGAGCAGCTAAGGTGTGAAGCCCATGTAAGACAGTTTCCTGCATTCCTTCATCTAAATATTTAGTAAGATATCGTATCATACTGGTTAAATTAGTTGCAGTAGATGTACCAGAAACAAAACCGTGTTGCAGACGTACTTTTGAATGTGAGGGAAAGTAGATGTAATCATAACGAACGAATTCAAATATTTTACTGAAGTTATTAAGCATGACTATAGGGCGATAATTTATGATACAGCATTTATTCCCTTTTTAGAGTTCCGTGCCTTATAAGGTATAACGGAACCTTTATAAGATCACTCTCGTGTCCGTCCGTACGACTGTCACAGAAGTTTTTCTCAAAAAAATGTAACGTGGGGATTTTGAAATTTGGCACAAAGCTAGGTCTTTATGGTTCGCACTTATATCGCACATAGATAGATAGTCACTATCTGTGTGTAACAGTCTAACCTAGGTCTACCTCTATTTCTCTTTCTTCCTATCCTTGCTTCTAATATATTCCGCACTATTTCTTCATGTGTTAGTATGTGGCCTAACGTCCTATCTCTCCTTCTATTTTTTACTGTTTTCCACATATTTCGTTCTTCCTCTACCATTTCTAGTACCTCTTTGTTCTTAACTTTGTCTGTCCATGATATCTTTATCATCCGTCTGTAGCACCACACTTTAAAGGCTTCTATCTTTTTCATGTCCGTTTTTCCTACTGTCCAGGTTTCACAGCCGTACAGTGCTGTGCTGCACACATATGTTTTAAACAATCTTTTCCTCGTTTCTATGTTTGTTGTATTTGAACTCAGTAGTTGCTTTTTCTTCTTAAATGTAGCGCGACCTTGTGCTAATCTTTGTTTTATATCTTTTGCACTTCTACTATCTTGCGTTATTTGGCTTCCTAGGTAGCAGAAATCCTTAACCTCTTGCAAGCTCTAGTTGTCTATTTGTATTCTTGTTTTTGATTTATTTTCCCCTTCTTTGCATACTAGTACTTCAGTTTTATTTTTGTTAATTTTTACACCGTATCTCTCTGTTAGAACTGTTTCCATTTTATTAAGAGCAACCCCTAACTCTTCCTTGCTAGATGCTTATACTGCTATATCATCTGTAAATCTATGCATATAAATCGTTTGTCCGTACGTACTAATTCCAAATGTCTTCCTGCATTTGACAGTATTCATTGCCTCTTTAATGTACAAGGTAAAAATTAATGAGGATTGGGCACATACTTGTTTTACCTCTTTCCTAATATTTACTTCTCTACGTTTCTGCACTAATTCTACTATAGCTGTTTCCTCTTTGTATAGGCTATATTTAAACCGTATATCCCTGTAACTCAGTCCAATCGTTGCGAGTATTCCAAATATTTTTTCCAATTTTACATTATCGAATGCTTCCTCAAAATCTACAAACCCTATAAACACACACCTTCCACTTTTCTGTAATATCATTCTTTAAGTTAGGATGACCTCGCTGTTCCCCTATTTTGTCTAAATTCAAACTAATCTTCTCCTAGCATTTCTTCAGTTCGTTCTTCCATACGTCTTTATACAATTCTAGTTAATATTTTTGACACGTGGGCTGTAAACTTATTGTTCGAAAATTCTTATATCTATCCGCGCCTTTCTATTTTATAATAGTGACTATGGCGTTAGGTTTGCAATCTTTGGGTACCTCGCCTGCTTCATACATATAACTTACATGTTTTGAGAGACATTCTGATGGTGCTTGTCCAGCGGCTTTTAGAGTATCTGCTTACACCTTATCTATATCTAATGCCTAATTATTTTTCAGACTCTTTAATGCTGGTTCAAACTCATCTCTAAGTATAGGATATCCCAAGTCATCATTTTCAGTGTCTGGTTCCTTTGGTTTCTCTAAGTGCAGGATATCCAAAGTTATCCTTGTCAATGTCTGATTCCTGTTCGAGTGCTTCTAATTCCGGTCCTGCATATAAATTCCTTATATTTTGTTACCATCTGTGATGTATTGATTAGCACCACACAAGTAGTTATTACACTAATCTTTTATTTATATAAATGTAAGTATACAAGACAAAGGAATTGAACTCTTAATAATACTAACATTGTTGCCTGCATGGTGGCTGGCTCGCGAATGCCCTATTGTAGTATTCACATTCTTAAACTACCATTTCCCCTAGCAGCGCAAGCGTCAAAACTTAAATACAAATACTTATTTATAATATACCTAACATCTCTCTCCTTAAAAAAAAACATTTTTATAATTATTTTTATCAGTCGTAGTTAAGTCTTTCAATAGGTTTAATAGTACGCTTAGGTCTAGCATTACTAGAATTAGTATTTAGTTCGTTAGTGATTGGGTCATTGGTCACTTGCGGTTCATTCGGTGCCTCTTGGTACTGTTCTACGACATTTGAATCAGATTGTTTCTCTTCCATTTTTATTGGAAGGGAACTTGGTGTAAATATGGTTTTTTATCTGATTCAGATGTCGCTTCCATTTAATGTTATCAAAACTCGGTATTTGAACGATATAAATAGATTTACCTATTCGCTTCTTAACTATACCTTGAATTTTCCTTCAACCCGATTTAGCTTTTCTGCATTTGCGAGTAAGTGCCCATATTGTGGTTTTGTGTCTTCGTTTCACTGCTTTGTCTGGTCGATTTTTTTATTTGCGCTTTTCTTCTATTAAACTCAAAATATTCTTTGTTACCCATCGCTTCTTATTCTCTTTTTGTTTACCCCAAAGTATCTCTGGCCGCCATGTCGAAACTGGATTTAATGCTATTCCATTCTGATTCTATTTTCTTAGTATCGGAATTTTCTTGATGATTTTTATTTATTCGTTTTACTTTTTCTCAAATCTTTTTCGAATATATAGTTTCCTAAAGTAGAAGTGCTGATTCTGTTCCTTTTTTCAAACTTTAAATCTAAGCGCGGGTTTCATAATTGCCCTGTTGTGGTCAGTGTCTATATCTGCTTCTGGGTACCTTATACAGTCTTTTACTTGATTTCTAAATCGTTGTCAAAGAAGAATGTAACCTATTTGGTATCTTCCTACGTCTCTTGGCATCTTTCATGTGTATCGACTTCTAGCATGTTAATATTGTTGCTTGTGACGGTTAAATTGTTTTTGTCGCAAAACTCTTCCCCTCTCGTTCTTCGTACCTAAACCAAATAAATCAACTAGCGTTCCTTTCCTGCCCTCAGCTACCATTGGATTTAAATCTCCCGTAGTTTTTCATGTCCTTTTAGGGATCATAGTACGTCTTTGACATCTTACTAAATCACTTCTACCTCTTCCTCACGGTAGTTAGAAGTGGAGATGTATACCTGTATTATTACTGTTTTTACCGGATTCAAATCTAACTCCTTCGTTCTTTTGTAAGTAGTTTTCTATACAGTATCCTATCCTTTTCCGATTAACTATTACTACTCACGAATTTCCTACCTCTGATCCTGTATGAATTACTCAAAAGTCTCCGCTCCACAAATCCCCCGCCTCTTGCCATCAAACTTCGCTAATCACTAGTATGTCTAAGGCTAACTTATTTATTTCAATCTTAAGATTTTCTAGTATACCTATTTGTTTCATGCTTCTGACGTTCCACGCTCCCACTTGGAAAATATTCCCTACTCTTTTTTTACACTTGTCCATCTCCAATTGATTTGCTACGGGAATTTTGTAGAGAATCAGAAATCACTAGATTTACTAGTATTCTATATATAAAATTAGATCAATGTCGTTATTTTATACATTTCTTGAAATAAAATCTACGGCTCCAGGTCACGTCAAGCTATCATAAAAAGTAGATATAAATTCCTATTAAAATATCTATAACTGATGAACTCGAAACTGGTATTTTGAATTCCCACACACTTAAATAGCTTGATTGACTCTATTACACTTTCACTTCTATTTATACTACGGGTTAGAATATTTTACATTACTTAACTAACCACGACTATGATGACATCGTCCCAAAATTTATAAGCATTATTTTCAATCAAATTGTACGTTTTCTGCAATATAAACATAAATTTAAATACATAATGTAAATTGTTGCAAAGGTTAATGCTAATACTTAGTTGCACGATATAATTAGTGTTGCGCTTTGGTATGTCTTCCAATGCGTTAACAGTATCCATATCGAATCATCACATATTAAATATATCGACTGAATATAATAATAAATTTTGCATTGAATCAGAATTTAGCTGGGGTGGGGGTGTCTAAGCTTAAATGGGTTTCCTTTTTTACTTACTATTTTGCCACTAAGTACAAAACAGTAAATGTGAAGAAAGTTACTTCTTGACGAGCACGTTCACGTGCCCAATTATGACAAAGGGTGTTGAAGGAAAGTAACTTCTTTACAGACATCTTTTGGATTAATTGGAAGCTCGGTTCACTATGTTTAAAAGTTGCTATATACGCGCTATCCTGATGGCGCTTTTTACTATATTGGAGGAGCCCTGATTTTACAAGTTTGCAATGTAACACGATGGAAATTTGGAACCACGTTATATTAATCATCATTTGTTTCTCTTCGATTCTAAAGCCAAAACAAAAATTTTACACATAGCATGAGGGTAGTAAATTTAGGACATAGTAAAAATATTTTTGTAAGATTATTTGTTGAAATATAGAGTATTGTGCAGGAAATAAAATTCGTTCACACATGTTTTATATTGTTCCAGCAACTGAACCTGCTTGTTGGACTTCTTCATCTTTACGGTTACCTTGAGGTTCAGGATATAACAAACAAATTGGTTTGGTAACGGAATAAAAAACTCCTATTTAACGTTGATTGCTGTTAGACAGTTCTAAAATTGCAACGCAACATGAAAATTCAGGCATATATCCCTATTTGCGTCTATCATGTAGCTCACATTAAATTGCTGGTATGCGCGTGAATGGTTCTATAGGGTACACGCCACAGCACTCAAATAGAACTAACGTTTTCCATAAGCACGTATCTTAAGCTCAAAGACAATTTACTTGACTTTGATATATCAGGGGGTTAAAGTCAGGCGTGTAAATCGGTATTTACTTTCCTTCCGGCTACGTCTAGGTACGTAGAATAAATTCTGATGCCCTGGCGTGGAACTGCGAGTTTATGTTAGTTAATTTTTTTTGTGCTCCGATTTTGTTTCGTGTAACTTTGGCTCCGATTTTTTTTTATTAACTTTTGCTCCGAGTTTGTTTTGCTTTTGGCCTGCTTTTTTTTGTACTGCGTATTTCCGTATTTGAAAGCTCCTGCACCCTATTTATGAGTTTAGAGACTTTATTTTTCTATTACGTTGAATACTTTTTTTAAATTTAATTCGTTGGTTACTTCCGTCTTGGATAGAATCGTTGTGTTGCGATCCACTTCTGATATTTTATAGTTTATTCGGTTGAGGTTGGATTTCGCATTACTCTGATATACATTATGTATTTTTTTTGTCACAAGGGTTACGTGGGGGTTGAATGTAAATAGGCTGTTAAAACCCAAACTCTAACATGAGTTATCTTCTCGAGGATTTGACTCCTCCGGAAAACAAAAATCCAAGAAATTGATTACCTTTATCTTCAGTATGCGACGCCACAGTAATAGTATATGTGTAAAACAATGACAAAAAGAATACGTCACTGATCACTGGAACAATATTACGTGAAATAAACGCCGCGATTCTAGACGCTAATTAATTTTTTCGAGAACCTTTGCATCACAATGTTCCACACTTTTCTAAAACATTCTACTAGCTTTTGGAAACATCAATTTGAATATATAAGGAAGCGTTTATAAACATTCATTCATTCGATTCTGAAATTTTAGTCGCGAGTTGTTGTTATGCGAAGATAGTATTTAAGTATGCAGTAAGCATACTGTAATTTAATAGATGCGAGGTAGCAATGAATACAGAAGTAATTTTTTTTACGCAAATTATATACAAAAATGGAATTATTAATAACAATGAATGAGGAAAATTTTTTATAACGCTATTTCAAAAAATTCTATTAAATAATTGACAGGAAGGGTTAAGCATAATGTACTTTGGTAACTACTTTTTGAAATGAAGATTTTTTTAATGTAGAAACGTTTGTGAGCTGATTTGACGTCAATTTAAAATAAGAAGATTTTTTAATTACGAGCAATGTTTTTGTGGATTCTGCAAGTATTAATTTTAGATCTATTTATAACTGCTGTTAGAGTATTTGTATCTAGTTTAAGATAATTCTTTTGTGCAAAGGATTTTTACTAGGAGTTTGTGTTCAGAGCTCGAAATACCATGATCTTTTAATAGATTATCTGTCAAAGATATTTTGGCCAAACAAACCGTACAAGCGTGGTAAATAAACATAACCAGGTAAACCATCCATAAGAATAAATTTAGTTCTGTAAATTTAAAATAAGGTAAGGAACACTTGTTTGGGTTATTGTCTCAAAGTTACTATGTAAATCTTTTAGAATTTTTCATTAAATTTTACAAATTCAGTGTAATCAAAGAAAGTTGTCAGTACCTTAGTATGTATTTTTGCTTACTTTTGCCCATGTTGTTTTTATTTTTCCATTGTAGCTTTTGATATATATATATATATATATATATATATATATATATAAAATATGAAGCAGTAGTTCAAACAATGCAAATGCTGTACAGTATAACATATTTTGATGCAGAAGCTCGAGATTGTAGGTCTTTTGTGACATAGGAACCAATTTCTTGTGAATCTCGAGATGCTACCGTCTCGTTCCAAACATACATAAATCCAACGTCTTTGCTCAATTCCTTACATTCCAAGTTATATACATACATACATACGCCTTTTGTAATAAGCCACAGATGTCGAAAGCATATGAAATGGTAGTACCTTCTCCAAATCAAAAGTGCGTGCATAAATTGATTCATGACGTCTAGCTTACTCTGTGTCTCGTATTAAATAATCCCTCGCCGGAGCCTTTCGGAGATTCACTACATGTTCTATTTTTAACAACGATGTTTTTACTTATTATTCAATATCGAAAATTTAAATTTGAAAGCATGGCACTTTGCACATGTGTCTGCTAAAAGTGAATAAAAATGCAGGTGGATAGATTTATCGACAGGCGTCGTGTTTATATTCTGATAGTGCTCTTTATACAAGTTGTACACGAGACGGATAATCAAACGGGAAAGAAGAACTCTCCTCTTGGTGTTCCCTTTCGCTGTGTAATGTGACTGGTAGAAGGGAAATGAAAAGATGTGACCACACGCCACTTTAATTTTATTTTCAGGAAATTTATTTCCTGGTATGTGATGTCCCTGATTATCATATCCATTATTCCTCAGTTCTTATTTTGTTAAAACTATTGTTAATCGCTCGTCGGAAATTTGTAATGTTTTCAAAAAGAATTTCCTTACAAACATCAACGCTATTTCCGCTAACTTAGAAACGATAACAGTTGCCTCTAGATTTTTGTACCCTAAAATAATATCTAGCTCGTCTTGTTTGCTGTGCAGACTGAATCTATAATCCACAAACCTAAACCCATTTTGCAAAATATAATCCCATCTTCAAAAACGTATCAAAACATCGTTTACCTGATGATTCCCATTTTACTTGTATGTACTTCTTCATGCATATGCAGTCAAGGTTCTCCAATTTTTTGTGATTGACTTTTTATTCTTACATAGTTTTAACTAAAAAGAAACAAGAACTAACAAACAAAAAAAATATAAAAAAGTATACGGCAATTTATGTAGTTGTAAGTAAAATAGAAAAAATATCAAACAGAGCAAACAAAACACAATGTGGAGTGCAGGTTTTCTTAAGTTTTTGATAGATGTATCAGTACTAAACAACATCCCAGTAATAGCAGTTGTTACGAAGATCACACACTTTACAAAATTGCGGGACATGAATACAGGGATGTGAGCCAAGGTTCTTAGAGAGGGTTTGGTCACCATTGTAATACAAATGAATTTTATAAGCATTACTATCAGCAGATACCTGCAGCTTAAATATTACCATTTTGCGTTAGCATTTTTAAACATGATTTCAAGCGATTTTAGCAAAAAATAAAAACAGTATCTTTCTGTTAAATAAATTTTCTAATACAATCACTTTCTTTTCGTGTAATATATTTTTTGCGTATTTTTACTAATTGCTAAGTTGACTAGTGTTTGCATCATACTTTTCTAGCGTATTAGTAAACTGATAACATATATAAGATACTTTACATTAACGCATTATTTTTGTTTGTTACAGGTGAGTAAAACTAACAGTCCAAAGCTTGTTATTTTTAAATCATTGGATCCATTAAGGTATGTCATAAATCTTAAAATTACTGTCTGAACACATCGAGCTTTTTATATTCTCTTTTAAAAATCGTTTATATGTAGAATTTCTATACTTGTGCCATTTTTAGATAGTTCCAGAATGCCATCATCATTGCTTCAGAATAAATTTTTATATTATATTTCTTACACATTGTACTGTTAAATTACTAGCTTCAGTAGTTGAAGACTATCAATATGTCTAGTTACACGAGACAAACATAATCAACTTCCAATTCAAGAATGGTCTAATGGTAATTTATAGAAGAAGAGTCTTTTACATTTCTCTTATCTATTAAAGGCAATTGTTAGTAGGACAAATATCACAGTACGGCTTCAATGTTATTCACCATAAGGAGGGAGTAGCATTCTCCTTATGGAAAATTAACATTGTCACCTTATTGTCATCTTAAATCATCAGGATCTAATTGCAATTGTTTGCAAATTAAATTTTTATTGGTCTCAGTCTTAAATATTTGCATAAATCTTCCATTAACAATGATTAATTACTGTATTTGCACAGATTAATCCATTAAACTAATCTATACATATACTGCTAGTGCAATCGCTTTAGAATTAAATTCTTATTTGTCTCTATCTCGCATCCTCTTTATGGGATATTAACATTGTTATCTTATTGTCATCTTAAATCATCAGGATCTAATTGCAATCGTTTGCAAATAAAATTCTTATTTGTCTCAATCTCAAATATTTTCATAAATCTTCAGTAACATTGATTAAGTACTGTATTTGCATGGATTAATCCTTTAAACTAATCTATTCATACGCTACTAATGCAATCGTTTACGAATTAAATTCTTATTTGTCTCTATCTCACAGTATACCTTGCACCATGTTAGCAAATATTCGCACATCTAGTAACAGTATTAAATAATATTCTCATCTAAAATCATCATAATAGTTTTCTTCAACTAGTCATTTTTTAGCCTCCGGCATTGATCATGCTCTCGACATCCCTGCTCTGAACTGTCGGACCCCGATAACCTTCCGCTGGACCTCAGCATCCTTTCGCAGAACCGCTGGACCTCAGCATAGTTACGCTGGACCATTATGAGGAATACACTAGCAAATTCCTTGCCATATCAACACAACCTTAATTAACTCTAAAGCATGGCAAGGTCCACTTATTACCTATATGACAGATATACATACATTAACCTAATTACACAAGCCTGTCGGTCTTACAATCCAGAGGGCATTTTCTTTGTTAATGTACTTATTCTTCCTACAATACTAGCACTAAAATTCGCAAGGAAAACCAATAACCTGCACACCCATTTAGATCACATAATCGGTATTTGTACTTGAATTAGTAATACATTTTGCACGCTTAACCTGTTAATATCAAAATAAGCATTTAATTAGATATCTGGGATTTGTAGAGCTACGTCTAAAGATGAACGTATAATGCGAAAGCTGTCAATAAATTGAAAATTAATTAGGATGAAAGACAAATATACTTCATTCTAGTTACAAACTGTTAATTTCGAACAGGTTAGCTACCTACTAATAAAATTTTACTTTAGCAAGACAATTCGTGCGCGCTAGGTTGTTTACCATATAGATACCAACTATTAATTTCAAACAGGTTAGTCACACCATACAAATCACTTTAACCCTAACAAGATGTAATTCATGTACGTTGGGTTACATACCATAAACTTGCATATATTATTTTAGAATTGAAATGTTTAGTATACATCGGCTCCTTGTTTTTACACTATGACAGCCACCTTAGTAACCAGTTTAACTCTAACAAGTAATAATTTTAATTTATGTAAGTAGGGTTGCCTACCGTAGACACGCATATGTTTTAGGATTTAAATATGTTTTAGTACACGCTATCTGGTCTCTTTTCAGCATTACTCCAGCTTGTATGTCTCACAAGCATCCGGAGAAATTTTTATTAACTAATTTATTCAGGGAAAGATTGAGACTAATATACCATTTCAAATTGAAATTAATTCAAATTGTTTACGCAACTGGACAATTTGGTAAGTAGTTTTTGTATTATAATATACTTGCACTGGTAAATCTAAATATTTCCCACAGGTAACTGCTTGCTACGTTATGCAGCGTACGGGTCAGTTAGAAATACCGGTCTAACTACCAATGCGGAAAGGGTCCTAACAACACAAAAATACATCGTCATTGATTTTCTATTTACAGTAAGCAAAATAAAATTTTCTATTTAAACAGCAAAAAAAACATAAATCACGTTACTATTTTAAAAAAAAAAGGAATTTTACTCTATGGACAAATTCAATAATTGTTCCACGAAGTGGGCATTTCGTAGCTGACATGTAATAAATCTAACCTGTAAAAGAATAATGCTGATACTTTCGCATAAGCAGATCGGCATAAGAAACATTAGCGTATCTAATTTCAAAGTGGGTTTTTTAGAAAACGTGTTTTGTTCGTCAGCACGATGCGAATTGGGTTTATCCCATGGTATGCTAAAAAGAAAACAAGTCACATACATGTGTCGGGATACTTATCTTGCAATCCATCGGAAGCGGATCAGCACAGCTTCGCCGCGGTAGTCAGCAACAACCATGCTGCTATTGTAATTGCAACAGCGGTCTGCACACAAGAACAGTTGATCTACGTTAAAGAATAATCGGGCCTACATAACAAGCAATTTGGCCTCCAGCTAAGAGCGTCGCCTCTTACGACAGGCAGGTCGTGCCATGGGGTTATTCTATTCCCGGACCCATACGAGTGCAAGGAGTACAAGGACAAAACGAAAGAAATGAGAACCAAGTAGAACTGTGTGCTTATGAAGTGTGTGGGTATGAATTGGACGTGTCTAGAGTATGTGTGTGTATGTGTTGGACTGCTGTAGTCGCCTTTTAGGACAGGCAAGTCGTACGGTTTGACTATTCCATTCCCGGACCCACACGGGCGAAAGAAGAAAAACAGCACACAGGGATGTAAATAAAGAATCGTAAAGTCTAAAAATCAAGTCTTAAGGTTAGGTTGGACTTAAGACGTTTGCGCCGCCAGCAAGAAAATGAAACGAGATCAAGGACATTAGAACTTCGCTGACATACATCTTTCGGTTCGGAAGGAGCATAGACTAATATCTGCCTCTTTTGGGCAGTTTTCTGCCAAACAGGAACATCAGGGAGAGTAGTATTTGTAGCACAAGGTTTAGGAGGTGGCCAGGGTAGTTTAGAAAACTCAAAACGCGTGATAGAAGGACGTTGTTTGTTGTTAGGGTTGGTGGTAAGAAAATCAACGGCAAAAAAGGAAACATCATGGGTTGTCCGAATATCAACGGTAGAAAAAGAAAAATATTGGCTGTACGAGAATCAATCTTACGAAGAGAAACACAATCAGAGCACACTTCCGTTACGTGAGATAGAAGGACAGAATTAGATAAAATTTCAACGACGTTAGATAAAGGACTAGAAGTATCAAGGTTCGGAAAGAAAACAGCATTGGCTGTAGGAATATCAACCTTAGGAAAAGGAGCAGAATCTGATAACACTTCAACCATATTACATAAAGGAACAGAATCAGGTAGAAGTTCATCTACGTTACAAGAACGAACAGTATCAAGCAGAACTTAGCCAATGTTAGATAAAGTAGTCGAATGAAGTTTATCAACATGAAAGAAAGGAGCAGCACCAGAGAGAATTTCATCAACATTACAAGAACAAACAGCATAAGGAAGAACATCCACAATAGATAAGGAAGCAGAATCAGGTTGACTCTCGTCAACATTTACAAGAGGGCATCAGCTAGGATCTCAACAAACTTAGTTAAAAGAACAGAAGCAAGTAGCATTTCGTCCGCATGAGAAAAATGAATACGAGTAAGTAACGTTTCATCAACGACCGATAAGGGAATAGAATCAAGTAAGATTTCATCAATGTTAGACAATGGACTAGAAACAGGCAAAGCTTCAGCCGTAATAGAAACTGATTCCCTCACAATAGTAGCTAAAGAAACGGGGTCGGGAAAAACTTTGACAACAGCAGCAACTATAGCTACGGGTTCCCTAACTTCAACAGGACCTTCTCTATCCGTATTAGGAGTTATCGTCAGTTCAACTACAACTGTTATTGCAGACACGACAGAAATTTCTTAAGTAGAACCATTTAAGAAAGCAGGAACATGTAAAATTTTGACAGCAACAGCTGTAGACATTAAAGATACAGGTTCATGAACTTCAACAGTATTTTTTCTGACTGAATTAGAAATTATTGTCGCTTCAGCGATATTTGTGCTTGCAGGCACGAGAGGAATTTCGTGAGTAGAATCGTTTAAGAAAGCGGGAACAAAACCTTAAGAAGCTAGCTGCAAGTCACTAATTCGAAGTATGGGTTGCACTGGTGTTGGAGGTACAGTTTGGGGTGGAAATGAAAACGTCGGATCCATTTGAGCATCGTTTGATTCGCGAAGGACAGAAGAGATTTGGTTCTTGTTAGTAGAAATTCGGTAAGTAGGGACGTGATAGCCGTAAAAATCAATATTAAAGTTCAAAGGCTCATATGGCTGAAAAGGGTATGAGGTTATGGTAGTAGGGCGAGCAGAAGGAGGTGTAGAAGAGGTTGTAGAACTAGAGACGGAAGGAATTTTGTTCGAAGCCGTATTTGCCGAAGAAGGGTATGTTTTGATAGTAGGAGCAGGATGACCTAGTTGAGAGACAGAAGAGAACGTAGAGTGAGGAACAAAGGAAATTAGGCACCTACAAGTGAGCAAAATTTGAAGGATTATTCGAAGACCTATTAGTAATAGGATGACAGTGTGGACAGTTGTAGCGAGTGACTATCTTATGCCCGCAATCATAGCAATGGATTACTTTAGGACGAGTACAACGTGTCGAAACATGACCAGGTTTGTCGCAATTAAAGCATATGACCTGACGAGTAGAAGCAGAACTAGGAAGAAGAACAGTAGAAAGAAGGAAAGAACTATCTGATCAACCCGTAGGCGTAGGAGAAATCTTAACAACTCGGTCATGTGAAGTAAAAGGATTTTCCTCAATTGTAGCAGACTTATACGCAAGATCCGTTTCGGTAGGACCCATAGTTCGAGAATTTATTTCGTCTAATAGGCGTTTATTATAATACACGGGTAGGAATTCATCGTTTAATAAAGTAGCAACGTTTTCCCAACATTTGAGGGAACGCTGATGTGCTCGAAAGAGAGGTACAGCCTTTCCAGTAAGTAATTCCGGAGTAAAAAGAAAAAGTTGTTGAGCTGAAATATTACGTGAAACACTGAGTTCCTTGATACGAATCAAGAATTTCGGTAGAGAACCTTCACCTGAAAAAGAGACATTCAATTTAGCGAGCGGGTATCCTTTAGTAGGGGTCATAGTATTGACAGTAGTAGAGGTATCCAATTATTCTCCGGAATCAGAAGATAAGGGACTTGTCCGGTAACGGTGGCATTTACATTAAGGGTTTGTGGACCGGAAGAGGGCTGTTGACTAAAATCAGCTTGAACTTTTTAACAGTCGCCTCAACATCCGAACGAATGGTCTGTAAAGCGAATAATAATTTATTTTTTGCAGGGGCTTCCTCCTCAGAGCTAGCCAACATCAATTCACAACGTCGCTGAATGTGTACCCATAATGAGCAAACTTACTATCAGTCACATCCTCAGTAAAGTCGTCAGAAGACGGTCCAAGTTCAGTAAGCGCGCGTTTAATAGCCTCATGACTCTCTGTAAACGTAATTGTGTAAGGGCTTGGAGTAAAAGACTGATTCCTTTCCACTTGAGTCGCGTTGCGGACAGCTTTACGCAACCCCTCGACTTTAATGTCAAAGTCAAATTCTCGAGAAGATAATTCATATTGCAGCTCGGGGTTTAACAGCCTATTTACATCCAATCCCCACGTAACCATTGTGATAAAAGAAATGCTCACTGTATATCAGAGTAATTCGAAATCCATCTTCCACCGAATAAACTATAAAATATCAGAAGTGAATCGCAACACAACGATTCTATCCAATACGGGACTAACAAACGGATTAAATTTTAAAAAAAGAGTACTAAACGTCATAAAAAATTAAAGTCGCTAAAGTCGGAAATAGGGCGCCAGAGTTTTCAAAGGTCTAGGATTATTGGCGAAAACACAAGTCCAGTAATCTGCAAATTAACCAAACAATAATATTGAGCGGTCGGGAAAGAAACCACAGCTAAAATTTAAGAAGATCGAACTCACAAAAAATAAAGAAAAGAAAGAAATACAAGTTCGAGCGTAAGTGAAGAAAACATAAGTAGTATTAAGCCGAGAAAACGGATATCGTAGTAACTTGGGCAGTACACAAAAATTAGGCCAGAAACAAAATAAAAATTGGGCCAGGAATTAAGCAAAACCAAATCAGAGCATACTATTACCCAAGACATTACATGTGATTTTCCAATGCTCCACCCGAAGGTACTACATTGGCCAGGAAGCGAGTTTTTTTTTACCTGAAAAATTTTGAATTTTGCCGAATCCTTGCTGTTCCAAGCAAGGTAGGGATCTTTAACGTGCGTGACAACACTCACACACGGGACCTCCATTTTACCTCTCATCCGAACGAGGGTGTATTTTTGCGAAAAATGCTTGCCTAACATTTTTCAAGCGGACCGTGTCGGGATTCGAACCCGGGACCTAGGGCGTAGTAGTCACACACATACCACTACGCCACGGAGCCGCCCCATTACCCAAGACAACCGGGGCCAAAGCTAATCAACCAAAATGGCAGCCAAAAATTAACTAAAACAAACTCGGAGCAAAAATTAATAAAAAAAAAAATCGGAGCCCCACGCTAGGGCGTCATAATTTATGCTACGTTATGCAGAGTACCGGTCAGATAGAAATACCGGGCTAACTACCAATGCGTTGAGGGGGGGGGGGTCTAGCAACACAAAAAATACATCGTCATCGATTTTCTATTTACAGTAAACAAAATAAAAATTTCTAGTTAAACAGCAAAAAAACTTAATAACGTTACTATTTAAAAAAACCAATTTTACTCTATGGACAAATTCAATAATTGTTCCACGAAGTGCGCATTTCGTAGCTAACATGTAATAAATCTAACCTGTAAAAAAGATAATCCTGATACTTTCTTATAAGTAGATGGGCATAAAAAACGTTAGCGTATCTAATTTCAAAGTGGGTTTTTCAAAAAACGTGTTTTGGTCGTCAGCACGATGCAAATTGGGTTTACACCTTCGTATGGTTAAAAAAGAAAACAAGTTACATACCTGTGTCGGGATACTTATCTTGCAATCCATCGGAAGCAAATCAGCACAGCATCGCTGCGGTAGTCAGTAACAACCATGCTGCTATCGTAATTGCAACAGCAGTCTGCATACAAGAACAGTTGATCTACGTCAAAGAATAATTGAGCCTACATAACAAGCAATTTGGCCTCCAGTTAAAAACGATGCAGTCAAGATCTACACTTCTTATAAAAAACGTGCATGGCTCTTGAAGTAAGTAATTTAGAAAATACCTATAAGGACGAACTGCAGAATTAAATTAAAATTACTTAAATAACAAGAATTCTAGCTTTGATCCTTGCGTTATCAACATAACATAAAGGAGATTAGAAAACTTGAAAACAAGGTTTTATCGGGTAGTTCAATACCTCATTTCAACAAGCTTTTAGCTAGAAATCACATAAGAATCAATTATATGCGGTCGTAATTGTACAACAAGTTAACGGATTCCTAAAATAAGGTATTGACTATTTAATTTTAGCATAAACTTTACGTTTCGAAATAAATAAGTTTAAAATGAAAATTAGTAGGAAGCGTACTTATTGTAAAAAGGATGTTGTCGACGTATGAAAGAGTAGAAACGGAATCGAAGTAAATGAAATAACCAAATACCGCCAAAAATGAACGTAACATTCTTCCCCATGATGCTTGCGTAGATGACGTAAAAGATTACGTATTTCTGTAAACTCAACCTCACACGTATTGCATGCAGAATCGCTGGTAGATTTCATTTTTTATTCAATTTCCAAAATAGTACATATATATTTAAACAAAAACATTTAGTTTGCTTTCAGCCAATTATTTTTTAGACTAACATCACATAAATGTTAATTTTAGCCTAAGTCAAAGTCTATGTTCACAGTTGCAACTAATCATATGATTATTTTTATTATAATCCTTTAACTCGCTAAGGAAGTTTATACCCCTACATGTTATTTTCCAATGCTACATCCGAAGGTACTACATTGGCCAGAAAATGAGTTTATTTTTACCTGAAAAATTTTGAATTTTGCCGAACTCTCTCTCTGTTCCAAGCAAAATTGGGATCTTTAACGTGCATGACAACACTCACACACGGGACCTCCATTTTACCTCTCATCCGAACGAGGGCGTATTTTTCTGAAAATTGTTCACCAAACATTTTTCAAGCTGACCGTGTCGGTATTCGAAGCCGGGATCTTCGGCGGGATTTTTATACCCTACATGTGATTTTCTATTGCTTCGCCCGAAGGTACTACATTGGTCAAAAAGCGAATTTTTTTTACCTGAAAAATTTTGAATTTTGCCGAACCCTTGTTGTTCCAAGGTAGTGATATTTAACGTGCGTGACAACACTCACACACGGGACTTCCATTTTACCTCTCATCCGAACGTGGGCGTATTTTTAGAAAAAATGCTCGTCTATCATTTTTCAAGCGGACCGTGTCAGGATTCGAACCCGGGAGCTTGGGCGTAGTAGTCACACGCATACCAACTACGCCTCGAAGCCGCCTGGGAATTTTATACCATCGGACTTTAGATATTCGAAAAAAAAGCCCCGGTAGAAAACAAAAAAAATCATCACCTTCATCAACAACACGACCCCCATGCTTTGTGGTCACTAATTTGATCCCTAAAATACGAAATTTCTTTTCAGGGGGAAGTTCGGGTGCACGTATTGTCGGTTTACGCTTCATAGTCATATTTAATTTTGTAAAATCCATTTTATATGATCTGAAAACAACAAATATAGTGTAAACGATTTTAAAATAGAAATTTAAATATTACCATTAATCACTTATGCGTTAGACCCCGAAACATGCTTTTAGATGTTGTCAAGGATTTACAGTGTTTTGGTGCAAGAACGATAATTTTGAAATTTAAAAAGTCTTACTTATCTTTTGTATCGAATTCTGCAGCTGTTGGAACGGATTTTTTATTAGAAACTCGGTCTATTTATGTAAAAATTTTAATTACAGAAACATGTCCTTTCCAATCAACAAATTCCGCTATAAAAACCTATTCTAACTTTGATTCCTTTCACAGAATGCTCGGAATTCATATTGTTTATAGAAATTCTCAAAAAAGTTTTTTATTAGCCCTAACGTAATGATAAAACTACGTTATACCAAATCTCTATAATTAATTAACTAACTTGTACTAGAAGTATTGGCAAAGTTTAATGTTGCTAAAAATGCATCTACTCTTCTTCCGTATCGCTTTAAAATATCTATCCTACTGATTTAATATACGATTCTAAATTTTCGGTACGACCGAAAATGGTCTATTAATATTTGCGATCTCTTTCGCCGCCTGCACGGTTACCACATCAATTATACTTATCTTCTATGGTATTCAATTAATGTGTCAACTGTCATACATTTTTTTCAATATTTGTGTTAAAAATATCTTCTGTAAATTTCCACTTGCTTATTATTTAAAATTCACACAAGAAAATTTGCAAATATTAGGAACCACTTACTGTTATAGTATTTTTCTGAGTTTTATTTCTTTCTCTGGTTGCTGTAGTTTGTTCGAGTCCCAATATTAGTGATTAAAACCAGTAGCGTGCAGTGCCAGTTTTATTGCAAGTAATGCTCTTTGGAATCCAACCTGCTTCGCCAATTTTGTTTTTTAAGTAGATAACTCCAATAAAAATCATTTATTTTTTTGATGAACATATAAGTATTATTACAATTTATTCGGTAATTCTAGTTACAATGTGCAGCAATGAATGATTGCTGTTAGATCGGGTGTTTTTTTAAGAATAAGTAAAATATAGATGGCGCAATTCGTATGGGTATTTTGACATTTAAGAAGAGTGATGTATGACATTTATAAAAATGGATTCGTACACGATACAACAAAGCGTTCAAATTGTTGAACTATTTTATGAAAATAGCGTTCTGTGAAAAGTGTTTTTAGAAAACTACGTGAATTTTATGGTTTACATAATCGTCCAGCCGAAAGCACTATTGGTCGAATTATTAAAAAATTTCAAGAGATCGGTTCGGTTGAAGATCAAAAAATGAAAAATACAGTCGTAGCGGTCGTGCACAAGAAAATATTGATTTGGTTCGTGATAGTGTTACTGAAGATCCCAAAATGTCCATTAGACAACATTCACAGCTAGTTGGACTTAGTGGATCAACAACATGGCGTATTTTGCACAAGGATTTAGCTCTGATGGCATATAAGGTTCAAATAACACAGGCACTAAATCCACTAGATCGTTTAAGCCGTCGTTCATTTGTCAATTTCATCAATGAACAACAGGCTGATTTTTCTCAAAAAATCATGTTTTCCGATGAGGCACATTTTGAACTTGGTGGCCATGTTAATAAACAAAATTGTCGTATCTAGGGTGAGGAAAATCCACGAATTATTCATGAGAAACCTATGCGTTCTAAACGAGTTACTGTTTGGTGTACATTATGGTCAGGTGGTGTAATTGGACCTTACTTTTTTGAAAATGCTGCTGGTGAAGCTGTAACTGTCAATGGTGATCGATATAGTTGGATGATAACCAAATTTATGTAGCCTGAATTAATAAATATTGATCTAGAGAATATTTGGTTTCAACAGGTTGGCACTACATCTCACTTTGCACAAGAAACAATTGCTTTATTGAGAGAAAAATTTCCTGGATGTGTAGTCTCAAGAAACGGTGATGTTAATTGGCCACCAAGATCATGTGATTTAAACTCCATTAGACTATTTTCTTTGGGGTTATGTGAAAAGTCAGGTTTATAAGAACAATCCACAATCGATTCCTGCTTTGAAAGATAAAATTATTGGTGTCATTGGTGAGATAGAACCTCAATTATGTCAAAATGTCATTAAAAATTTTAACAAAAGAGTGGACGTCTGTGGAGCTGCTAGAGGAGGCCATTTGGCAGATCTTATTTTTCGCATATAAATGTCATTAGTGATACTTCAGTTATCAATCAAAAGTTTTTGAAAATTAATGCCAATTATGTGTCTTATTTATTGTTTAAGAAAAACCGCGCAATTTGAAACACTCTTTATATTATTTTCGGTTTCTATACAATTGTTATCTGAGTAAAAGGAAAGAGAATGTTAAATAGTCTTTTCCCTAATCCATTTATTAATAATTATAATAGAAAGAATGCAAGATAATTAGTTGAAACGTTGTTTTTTTAATTACTTATCTAGAATTCTTACAATACCATCGTGCTGGAGATAAAAAAAACTATCGTAGTTTGCCTGCGTCCGGTAACTACCTTTCATTTTTTTGTTTATAATAAACTTTAAATTAAATTGAAAACTTATAACCAATATTCTACAACTCGGAAATTTTATAACTTGTTAATTAATAATTCTCTAAGCTTCTTTGCTAAAGTTTAATATTAAATAAAGTAATTCTCTTACAAAGTTTAAGCCAACTCCGATTATCATTCAAATTATAATCCTGAAACACCGCACCTCCAGATTATCTTCATTGCCTTGAATGTACCAAACTTTTGCACATACAATGCTTCAACTAACGTTTGTGAAATTCTAATGTAGTTTCTGCTTTAGTAAAGAGTGGTACTAAGTATTCCGACTTTAAGCTACAACATTGAACTTGATACTAGAACATATAATCAGAGCATAAGTAATCTGATCTTTTAAATCTCACAAAGTTGAATGTGTAAACCAAAATATAAAGCTTACGATACAGCTGCATTCTCGTACGAAGCTGTATTGTTCATAACGACAACTCAAGCTGTTTAAACAAATTAGTAGTACAAAACTAGGGCTGCGACAGCACAAATCCCCTCGAAAAAAATACATCTGCAAATCCTTTTGTTCCCCTATAAGAAATACCCAGGAAAATCCTTCCACAATATTAGGACATATATTATCTAATTAACCCTAGAGTAAGCCATGTTTCACAATATTTACACAAAATAATCTTTTAAGCCCTTCAAATAACATATACCACTATTCAATATTTTACAAATCATACGTACGATGTGTTGCCTATAGGTGCCAACATTGTCTAACTTTATATGATATACTTGCTCAGATTTAATCTACATTGCCACACAACAACAATGTAGAACACAATTACAAGGAGTATATAATTTAACAAATATACGGCAAACATAATCGAAATTTAAAGACGTTTATGCAATGGATATATTAAAAGAAATATTAGTAATTGGAAAAATGTTAAAACCAATCACAGCTAAACCTATACAGGGTGTCCACTTTTTAATTGCACACTACGGAAATTTCCTGAACCATGTATACAGTGTTGGTTAAATTAGACAAAAGTTACCTACTTATGAGGGTATTCTATACCCAACCTTGAATTGCCAATGTTATCCGTAGATTGCTAGATATCGCCCAAAATAGAAATTTTGCGTTTTTCAACTTTCCTAATAACTTCGTTGTTTTTTCAGCTAAAACAATGAAATTTGGTATGATATGATAAGGCCTAATTCTGCATTTAATGGCAGTATACAAATTTTTCCAAATTCGTCAGTTTCCTCTATGCGATAGTTTTTTTCTTATGGTCGCCACATTCAATTTTTACGTCGGTGTAACAAAAAATTATTACAATTTCAATGATATAAAAATAACATTAATAAGTCACAAAAACGGTTTTTGTAAAAAAAAAAAGGTCCGTACAGGTGGGGGGGTGCAATGGCGCCCACCAGCCCCATCATAATCTTGCCTATAGAGCAAAAAAGCCTAATAATAAATTAAACTTTATACAAACATGTTTCTCCCCTTTAACTTATGGATGGGGTAATAAGAACAATAGTGTTGTTTACTCGTAAGTTGAAATGCTCTGAAATAAGTCATTGTACTATACCTCTAGTGAAAACGCTTGAGACATAGAAATGGACTCAAAGATGATTATATAAATCTAGTGTCAACATAGTTCCATTCCGACGTTTGTTTATTTGCAACTTGCTTTTGTAACATTTGTAAAACTATATCCTCTTTCTATTATTTGGTACTCACTAATTGATTTAATTGTAAAACACATACGCTCATGAGACGAACAAACGAGGTTTTATACAAACATATTGTTCGCTTGTCAATGTTACAACAAATGCGGGTGGAAATACAATGAGCGCCTATTACCTACATGATACAGTGAGCGCTATGTAAGTACATCTGTGAAAAATAAGGTTTTGGATAATTTTTTTGGTAATTAAATATTTCTAGCGTATTTGCGAAAATAGTGGTGATGCTTAGAGACCATGTTCGTCAGAGAAATGTATACCACTAATAGAAATTATCCGCAACGACTATTTTCGCAAATTTAGTAAGGGCACTCTATGTAGCATTTAGCCACTCATTAGATACACACAATCGACCATCTGTTGTTGGCACGCATACGTTGTACATACTTTATATGTAGCTTATGGTAGCTTCTTATACGTCCTTGGTTGTAGTGACTGTGTAGTGTGTAGTACTAGTAAATGTCGTCAAGTGCTCCTACCTTTACTACAACAGGATTAGCGCGCACGCGCTGCGTGCGTGGACTGAATTACAGAGTGCAGATCTCAGACAACAGACATTCCGCTGGTCGCCAGTCGGAAACGTGGGTCGCACGAGGTTGCCGACGCTTGTTAAATTTCATCGCTTTATTATTCTACTGTTGACATATACACAAAAGTTATACAGTTATAGTTTGTGTAACATAAACTGTTTTATTGAGATTGTTGCTTGTTAAAAGTGGAAGTGTTGGCTGTTGTTTATTTGTGTGTTATTGTTATTCTAACGATGAAAAGAAAATACCAACAGCAACAAACACGGCATAAGTTTTTTAACAAAAGACAGCATACTGAAACTGAACAATCTTCACGTACTCACGCTGCAAGTGCAAGTAATGAACAACACAATCGGAAAAAAAATGGAGTCTTGTATTTACCTTCATCTTCACATATTGATTTGAAGAATGAAACATCAAATTCTCAATTGTATAAAGACAAACCTGTGTTGACTACAGACATAAGTATTTCTTTGCAAGCAAGCATGGATTTAGTCATCATGAAAAACGTACTGTTTTAAACAACTCCTGGGAGCCAGATAATAATTTTAAGTTCCCGATTTCCAGCGCCAGACAAGGACAAGGTCATAGCAGACGTTTTGCTACTCTTGGCTAGGAAAATAAAATTGGCTAGCTTATTCCAAAATAGAAGATTTAGCCTATTGTAAGATGTGTGTACTATTTTCTCCTCGAGAAGTAGGGATGATGTCAGTCCAAGCCGTAGGAAACTTTATTACTAAGGGTTTCACCAATTGGAAAAAAGCCATAGAAAAGTTTCAGCAACATGCAAGCACCCAATACCATAAGAATTCATTTGAAAAGACTAAGTTGTTCGTTGACGTTATGGAAGGCAAAAAGTAATCTGTTGACAAGCAGTTAATAAGGGAAAAGCAGCTCAGGTACTGAACAATAGGGAAATTTTACATTCAATAATGGAAACTGTTATACTGTGTGGTAGGCAAAACCTTCTATTGCGTGGGCATAGAGATCATGGCCAGTTTGATCTATCATCAGAACTTCCAAGCATTGAGAGCAACTTTAAAGCACTTATAAGATTTAAAGTTCAATCAGAAGATAATGTTTTAAAACAGCATTTAAATTCATGCCCCAAAATTGCTACATATACAACTTGGAATGTACAAAACCAAATCCTAGAAGCTTGTCACCCAATAATTTTAAAAGATATCGTTAATGAAGTAAATGCAGCCAATTGTTTTTTGGTATTGGCTGATGAAACAGCGGATGTGTCTAATATAGAACAGCTCACACTCTGTGCCAGATACCTTAAAAAATTGGAAGGAAATGAATTCAAAGTTTGTGATCAGTTTTTACAGTTTCCTCCATTACTTCAAGCAACAGGAAAGGCAATAGGTGAATGAATTTTACAAGGACTGGCCAACTGTAACAGCAATTTAGATCGTCTATGTCGACAAGGATATGATGGTGCTGCTGCGATGAACGGTATCTATAAAGGTGCACAATCTTATATACAGAGTCAGTACCCAAAAGCATTGTATACCCATTGTGTGTCGCACAATTTAAATCTGTCTGTCTCAAACGCTTCTGAAGTTCAAGCTATCTGGAACTGTTTTGGCACAGTTAAAAAGATATATAGATTCTTTAACACCCCAAAGAAACAGGAGGTTTTAAAGCAGCATATTGACAAATTTACGATTGAAAATAATAAGAAAACAAAACTTAAGAACTTATGTCCAACTCGTTGGATTTATCGCCATAATGCTGTTTTTGTTATGGTACTGATTTTTGTTCCTGTTGTGCAGTCTCTTATTGAAATTCAACAGTAGAGGGATCTCTACACTTCATCAAATGCCAAAATTTTGCTCCATGCAGTGCTGCAATCAGACTTTGTTATACCCTTGATATCGGCAGAGAAAGCTTTTAGCTACAGCTTGCCTTTATGCAAGAAATTGCAAAAAGAACAAATTGACTTGTCTTCAGCAATTGGTTTAGCAATCACTATAACTACTGTGACTTAAAATATTAGACAGAATGCTGAGGAAGCGTTTAGTCAAATATTTGAAGCGAGTTTAAAGATGCTTGATAAATATGGAGAGACTGTAAAAGTTCCCAGAACAACTCAGCGGCAAGTTCATAGACCAAACGTTGTTACAGGAGCAGATATGTCTGCTAATGATTACTACAGAGTTTCAGTTTTTATTCCTTAGATTGACTCTTTCCTTAGTTCCTTGTAAAATAGGTTTTTAAAACACAAAGATGTTTTGAAAAGCTTTGACTCTTTGCTGCAGAAAACACCAACACCCGACAAACAGGATAGGAAAGACATTTGGGTTCTATCAGCTCATTATTTAGAAAATGTTTTAAATAAAAGTGTTTGTTAGCGGAACAAGAATTGTGGTATGCACACTGGAACTCATAAAAGATTTCACTATCCTGAAAAAGCGCTCTTGAAGGGTTAATACTTTGTAAAGAAAGTTCATTTCTAAACGTGCATAAACTACTCAAAGTGTTTGCTACCCTTCCCGTCTCAACCAGTTCCGCAGAGATGTCTTTTTCTACACTAAAACGGATAAAATCACACTTACGGAACACAATGAGTGAAAAAAAACTTAATGGTACAGCTGCTTTGATCATACACCGAGAAATAAATGTTGATGTTGAGGCCGTAATCGACTTTCTGGCAAAAGATAAATCATGACGCCTCGACTTCGTGTTGCACGTAGGCCAATAAAAATGACATATCTATGTATCTGAAAGAAATTCTAGTCGAATAAAATAAAAGAGTTACTTAAAAAGCAGTTTTGAATTGTATCTTGTATTCCAAATCCTTGGCTCCCTCCAGTATAAAATCCTAGGTGCGCCACTGCTACAAATAGTTGCCAGTACAAAAACTTCATGTAGGAGATTCGGAAAGAAGATTGACATTTTGTAAATGGTTTATTACTCAATTAGACAATGATCCAGAGTTTGTAAATAAAATTCTTTGGACCGATGAATCTACATTTACAAATTGTGGAATGTTCATTCGTAGAAATAAGCACTACTATTCTACAGAAAATCCATATTTGTCCCAGGAAGTAAGGAATCAATTTTGTTTTTCTGTGAATGTTTGGTGTAGAATCTTTGATAGCCGAATAATAGGCCCTTATTTCATCCAAGGGAGTTTAGACGGAAAGAAATATTTAGATTTTCTATTTAATGCCCTTGAAGGATTTTTGGATGAGCTACTAAGCTACTAAGAAGCACTTAGAAATTTATGCTAGTTTCGACAAGATGGTGCACCGCCCTATAATTACAGGTTAGTGACGGACTATTTAAATGAGAGATTTCATCAACATTGGATTGGAAAGTATGGCGTTATTTCATAGCCACCTCGTCTACCTGGCATGAATCCTCTGGATTTTTTTCTATAGGGGCATGTGAAAAATACCGTTTATGATACTCCGTCAAATAGTATCCAACACCCACAACAGAAAATAAAAAGTGCGTTAGAGACAGTTGATCAAGGTTCCATATCAAATGCCATTGCCCAGATGAATAAGAGTGTTCGCTTGTGTGTGGAACAGCACGGTGAATATTTTGAACATTTGTTGTAGCTGCATATTGTAGTATGCCCAGATAAAAAAATCCCTTTGATTTAAAAAGAACAAGATGGTACAATTAAAGGATAGGTCAGAAGATCATATTTCAAAATCCGCTGGAAAAATAATTAACCACCGTACAATGTAAGTTAAGGGTCACTACACTTGCGGCCACTTACTCAATACTTCACTAGAAGATACTACATTGGGTTTGAAGGCGAAATATTTTGTGCTACGTATTAATTGGACTTCAAAATTGATTAAGCCCTATACAAAATCTAGAAACCAAAACTAAGGTGGGCTTAAATAATGGTACCCACAGCGTTGACTTTGGAATGTGTCTGATCAACGAGATACTAGCAGAAACAGCAATGGTTAATATAGGGTTTCTTAATTTCTCATAATCATGCTTTATCAATGTTCAAAATATATATTTATAGACTAATGCAACGTATGGCGTTTCTTCAAAATGTTCATAACCATATTTCATTTTAATGGTTTACATATTAGTAAAACCCACCGATAGCGTTAGGTTATTTCTTTTAAGAAATATAGCTTTTAGGTTACACGTATTCTTAATCTAAGAAAAGATTATCTTTGTAACATATATTGTTCATACTCAAAAGTTGTCAGATTATTCATGTCGTACTTTGTATTATAAATTATTACAATTTTATGATTTCTTTGGTTTGATTAATAATGTAGGCTGTTAGATCCTATAATGCCATTTCTTAGCGAAAAGGTTTCGGTTTCTGATTCGGGTTAGCCTTTTCCATAAGCTAATTTTTATATTAATAGATAGAGAAAAAACGACACAACGTATTTTTAATTTGCAGTCTAAATTCATCTGTCCGGAGTTTACCGAACATGTCTAGAATTATTTTATGGAGGAAAGATCAATGTCTTATAGAGCACTTCGTATTTACCATCCAAACAATCAACATGTAACTTGAGATGGTTACCTAACTTGAAGAATAGGTTATCGAACACACTGAAAGTAGTCAATAATGTTCGTATAGTACTCCACCAAGTTGGGTGCTTTTAAGTTTAGGGGCAGCTTGTTTCCAGAATCCACAACTTTATGTTGGACATAAGAGTGTTGAAAACAACTAGTTTTGAGGCCACCTGGAGATAAGAAATATTTACGGCAAAGATCACTCATCGGGTTTTTATGAAAATCTCTGAAACTATATCTCCTAAAATTAGTACATTGAACATTTTGAATGCATTGCGTGAACTGATAAAACGTACCTGGAGAGAAGGTTTAGGATTCAGTTAAGTATTTTTAGATGTACTTTAATATTTGATTAAGAATACCTATCATGTATTAGTAATGAAAACGTAAGTGTGTAAAATAATTGAACACACAATCGTGTAATAATATAAAGACTTTTCTATAATATGTTCTTTATAATTAATGTGAAGATATAGTTCTAGTTTTGTTGTAATAAATAATTTTGCAATTACCTAGAGGCGTTGTTTATAAATTCAGGTCATTTAGCATTTGATTTTCGAAACTTTCCTTCCAATTAGCAATTTTAAATAGGTTTATTAATGGTCTTATAGATGTTTGTTTAACGTTTGAGCAATATTGTACTTAACGATCACCTGTGGGAATTTTAAGCTAGAATCGCTTTCCTCATCTTAGGTTTTGACACACTCTAGTTATTTTTTCTGTGGCTTTTCACTAAAAAAATACATCATTAGGTGGCGTCCAAGATACTTTCCGATTAAAGCACATTTCACAGACGTTAGCATTCTGGGACCTTCTTCCAATACTTACACCACCTATCCTACTGAGTTAGTTGGGAACAATTTTTGTTAGTACAGTGGAGGTTTCCGCATTTTATCAAAACACGATTTTTTATCAGAATACTTCACCGGCGGCTCCATGGCGTAGTTGGTATGCGTGTGACTAGTATGCCCAAGGTCCCGGGTTTAAATCCCGACACGGTCCAGTTGAAAAATGTTAGGCGGGCATTTTTCCTAAAAATACGTCCTCGTTCGGATAAGAGGTAAAATAGAGATCTCATGTGCGAATGTTGTCAAGCACGTTAAAGATCCCTATCTTGTTTGGAACAGCAAAGGTTTAGCAAAGTTTCAAATTTTTTAGGTAAAAAAAAACTCGCTTCCTGGCCAATGTAGTACCTTCGGGTGGAGGTTTGGAAATTCACATTTAAGGAATACTTTACCGAGTTTTTCTGTGGACTACCGGATAGATCTTCTGGGGCCAAAACTGTAACCAAGAAGCGTTATGCAATAAAACCAATAATTAGGCATTATATGTGTAATACAAGCGAGATATACTGGCAGTCCTAGATTGTCGAAGATACCCACAGTCAATAGAACCAGTTTGCTCCACTACAATTTTTCTTAACCGATCAAAGAATGCCTTAAAAAATTTCTTGATTAAAAAATTAAATTAATTTTTATGTACATTTAGAGAAGTTCTGCAACAGGTGCTAATTTTTCGTAGATCATACGTGTATGTTGTACTAGGCCGCCCCTATAATAAGAGGGAGAAGCAGCCGTAAGGGTTAAGTTATTCCGATAGGTAGCGGAGAGTCGAGTTAAGCGTGCGAAAGAGTACGGCACGTTTATCCTACCGCGTGTCGAGTGTTGTAGAACTTAGTTAATTTGTGAACTTTGCGTTGAAATTAAATCGTAAAGTGATCCGTAAGAGAGGATGCTAATGTTAATGATCCGTTGGATTGTACTTACAGATAAGTAGTAGCGTAGTATTATTTCTTTGTTTGTTTTCTATGTAATAATATTGGTTACAAGTCATTAAACTACGTAAATCCATCTACGAGTTATTATTAAATATTCACAGGTTGTAACAGGTAAAACTAAAAAGGATCACGAACAATACCGCATGCGAGGGGTGCCGCTAGTCCGGGCCGACATCAAGGGCATCCACTCGTGTCCACGCCTCCTGCAAGGTCTGACCTTTCTGTAGGAGCATAGTGCATTTTTGGCGCCCAACGTGGGGCGTTTTCTTGTTACACAAATACCTGGAACTGTAAATGATTCGAGTTGTTTACGTAGAATTTGAAAAGGTTCAGATAACATTAAAGGACATTTATGGAAACGAACAGTACAGTTTAATTTCTAATAAGGGTTAACGGTTATTCAACAACCAGGTCCATGTTAATTGTATTTACGGACAATAGTCGATGTTTGGATATTGAGGTATAACATTCCAAGTTGTATTAAGTGTGAGCGGACAATTCAGAGAAATTTATTGAGTTTATTGTGTTAGTTTGGAACAAAAATAAATAGAGTAATTTAGAGCTTAAGAATAATGATCGCACCGCAAGGTGAAATATGTTTTTAATTGTTGTTGAAATTCAATGTCACATAAGTATAATACGCGTAGTAAAGATCGAAGTAATTTAAAAAAAGCTGATAAAATGGGCGAGCCTGATATCGCAGAGGCGTTGAAACAACTAGTTGCAGCCGTTAATAGTATGAATTGTAACAATGCCAGCCTAAAGGAATCGATTGAACAAATGAACGTAAATATTGCGGCAAATATTAGCAAATTAAGTTTTGATGTAAATCGTGTTTCTTAATCGGTTAAAGAACAGGTAGAAGTTAGCGATGTTGAAAACGTTAGAGATGAAGGTGTTGTGCATGTACACCAACCAGAGACCAGGGGCGTCACGTCCGAGGCTTTTGGGTATCATAATTATATGAGTTTATATAAGGATCTGGGGGGTACGAATTTGTGCTTTGTGCCGGAGGGATCTGTACATCCGGTAACTTTCATTAAAAAACAGGAAACAATATTGTTAGAAGCTGGAGTTCCTGAAAGTAGAAAAGTTCCTTTGACCGTTAGTAATTTACGCAATTCAGCTCAAGATTGGGGTGTATTAAAGGAAGAAAAAGTAAGGGATTTCCAAGAATTTAAAGAGCTACTTTTAAGTCGGTATTGGGGGGTTGACGAAGAGAGGAAACTTTTTCAAAAAATTAAATTTGGGTGTTACGAAAGGGGGTCAAGGGCTGATTATTTTTTAAAGTTGGTGAGAGAAGCAAATTTCTTAACTACTCCTCTTGAGGAAGGTGCGCTTATTTCTTTATTAAAAAATCATTTTCCGAGTGAAATTCAACGAGGTATTGTAAATTGCATGCCTAGAACTTTTGATGAAGTAGAAGCTTATTTAAGGGAAATTGATGAAACTTATAATTGGAACCCAAATAATAATAATAACAGTTCCTACACGAATTGGCGTGGTAGAGGGACGAATAGTGAACAAAACGGGAGCGCCCGTTACAATTTTAGATCAAATACGTCAAATTCTGGAGGCGGTAATAGTGCCCGCTCTGAAAATAGGGAAAATAATACTAATAGTAATTACAATAATAATGATAGGGATGAAGGGCGTCGTGTATCTCAAACTGTTAGTAGTCCAGGGGGAAGTCGACCACCGGCTGTGGCCACTTTATTTAATAAAAATGGGGATGAGCTTCTGTTGGAAGCACAAAATAATAATAAGTCGGTTGCTTTGGCACCGACCAATGAAGCGACAGTTGAGACTGTTGTGGTAAAAATATTAGTAGATTCGGGTAGTCAAGTTACCTGCATTTCAAAAGACTTTTTATTAAAGATAATGCAAATTAATAGCGATATTTTACGTTTGCCGTTTACATCAACTATTTTGGTGAGTGCGACGGGCAAGAATTCTATTGTTAAGGATCAATTTTATTTGAATTTTAAATTCAATGATTTCGAATTGGCTTACCCTTGTCTGGTAGTTTCGAATTTAATTCGTGATGTCATCTTCGGATGCGATTTTTTTGCTGATCATCAAATTAAAATCGATTTTTCAAAAAATCGTTTATCGGGTATTTTTGAAGGAAGGACGATAAGCATAGGGTTTAGTATGGAACCAAAACCTGATGGTCGGTTGACTGTTTGTCCAGTGTCGGAAAAGAAAGATGAGGAAATTCAATTAAAAAAGGAGAGTGTGCCGACAGAAATTTGTGCTGTAAAGAAGTCGGAACTATGTAAAGGGGTGTTGTATTTTCAAGAATACGCTTTTAATGTTAAATATTGTGCTGGGAAGGAGAATGTTCTGGCGGATGCTCTATCGCGTTATCCAATCAAGGGAAAGGAGAAACTTGAAAAATTTGAGAGTGTGCCGACAGAAATTTGTGCAGTAAAGAAGTCGGAACTATGTAAAGGGGTCCAGTTAGGTATTAAAAATATTGTTGAGGAGCAAGGGAAAGACGCATTCTGTTGTAGAATAATGTCTAGATTATTGAAGGAGGAAGTTCCGAAAAGGTGCGCGGATTGGTTTGTTGTGTATCAGGGAGTTTTATTTAGGCGAGGCTACGAAGATTCGCCAGAGTTTAAAGTATGTGTACCTGCTTCCCAAATAAGTATATTGGTTTGGCAAGAACATGTAGATAATGGGCATTTTGGGGCGGAAAAGTGTTTCCAGATGCTGCGTCGTGATTATTATTTTCAGAGGATGAAACATTTCATTCGAAAAATTATTTCAAGCTGCGATTTGTGCCAGAAAGCGAAGAGTTCAATGAGAATTTATTGCGAATATCATAGTGTTTTACCTAAAGCGCCCAACGAAATCGTATGTGTTGATCTCATTGGTCCGCTCCCAGTATCAAGGTCGGGGGCGACTTCCTTATTAGTTATTATTGATGCTTTCAGTAAGTTGGTTACTTTGCACCCTCTTAAACGCGCTAATACAGCTGCGATTCTTCGTTGTTTGGTCAAGATATATTTTATAGAGATTGGTAAACCAGGGGTCATTCTTTCCGATAATGGTGGCCAGTTTACAAGCAAAGAATGGAAAGAGTCGTTGAATTTATTAGGTGTAAAGGTAACTCACACGTCAGTGTATTTCCCGCAGGGAAACCAGACGGAACGGGTTAATAAAGAAATTGTGCGTATTTTGAGGTCATTGTGTTATTCGGCTCATGGGGGGTGGGCTTTGATGCTAGATAAAGTAAAGAAATGGATTAATAGGGCAGTCCATGACTCGACTGGGTATAGCCCTTGTGAACTACATTTTGGTGATCATAGTGATAACCCTAATGTTAAAAACATTATTTATCCTACAAGTGACATACCAGGTGTTGGTAGGGATAAAATTATAACTCTAGCTTATAATAAGTTAAAGTCTAAGGCTGAAAAACGTAAATTACGTCATCAAAGGATTCATAAAAATTGTATTGAGTTTAAGATTGGTGATAAAGTACTGGTTCGTACTCATCCCCAGTCTTCCGCGGAAGACAAAGAGATTAAGAAATTCTTTTTTCTTTATTCCGGGCCTGCTACGATTGTGGCTAGGCGCGGGCCAAATTCTTATGAAGTACGGGACGACACTAGGGGTCTCTTGTTGGGTATACAGAATGTTAGGAATTTAAAACCGTATGTTGTACCGTATCAAAATTTAACACTGTAATTATTAAGTATAAGTTCAATTTAAATACAAAAATATGTTTAGCAATTAAGTTTAACTTATAGGGGGGTGATGTACTAGGCCGCCCCTATAATAAAAGGGAGAAGCAGCCGTAAAGGTTAAGTTATTCCGATAGATAGCGGAGAGTCGAGTTAAGCGTGCGAAAGAGTACGGCACGTTTATCCTACCGCGTGTCGAGTGTTGTAGAACTTAGTTAATTTGTGAACTTTGCGTTGATATTAAATCGTAAAGTGATCCGTAAGAGAGGATGCTAATGTTAATGATCCGTTGGATTGTACTTACAGATAAGTAGTAGCGTAGTATTATTTCTTTGTTTGTTTTCTATGTAATAATATTGGTTACAAGTCATTAAACTACGTAAATCCATCTACGAGTTATTATTAAATATTCACAGGTTGTAACAGGTAAAACTAAAAAGGATCACGAACAATACCGCATGCGAGGGGTGCCGCTAGTCCGGGCCGACATCAAGGGCATCCACTCGTGTCCACGCCTCCTGGAAGGTCTGACCTTTCTGTAGGAGCATAGTGCAATGTGTATGTGTAATAGAAGGAAGAAAAGGTTTTGCACGTATATTTCTTATGAGAGGAGATTTGTGCTGTCGTAGTCCTCGTTTTGTACTAATCAGATTTTTGAAAAATGCCTACGTTATGGTTTCACCGATTTATGGCGATCTATATGGCCATATTACATGATCTAAGCTTATATTAATTTTACCTATCAATTGCCCTTTTAGATAACTATACTAAAATACTGTGCGAACGATGAACATGAAATAAAAGTGATTTGAATTGACTAAACATTAGGGACAAGATGTAATTATCCAGTGTAATTAGATTTTGAACTGCGGTTAATTAAAAAGGACATTAATCCCAGAGATTTGCAATTTAAATGGGGCCTCATAATAAAAATTGCGTTTTCAAAATAGATGCTGGTACAAAGTATACCATAAAACGTTTTCCTGATAACTAAGTAACGGTTCTATAGATGAAACTACTTGTAGATACTTACTTTATAGGTATTAAAATAGGTTTCCAAGCTATAACACAATTTAAAGTCAGGAAAAGAGATTTTTACTACAAGATGATTAGAAACAAAAGGTGCATTCAGTAGCATGAGATTTTTATATTATATCTACTCAGAAATATCCCTTAGTTTTAGTTACAAGTCCTTAGAAAACGCCGGTAACACTATCAAATGCATAAATCTCTTCAGGAATCACATTAAAGTAGGAATTTATCACGTTATGTAATATATCCTACAAAGCTGGCTTCCATGTACAATAAATACCAATTCATGTAAGTTAAATATGATTTCCATTTTTGAGGTTGATTGTATGTAGATGCTGATTTTCAAATCTGTTAACTTACTTATCTACAAATACATTTTATTAGGTTCATATCAGCCATAAATAAAAAAGTGCTTTCTATTTTTAAACAGCTTACAAAAATATGAACGACATTGTGTCCCACAAACTGGAACCGCTGGAATATTTTTCGGTAAATTCATGTAAGCTCATTGAATCATTCCTATTTCCCATGGGCAATTTTTTATTCTCAAAGCAACCCACTTTAATCGATCTGTAGTAGAAGAAGAAGCATCAGTGATCTTAACTAGTACACGTCTTTTCAAATTTCTTGATATTAAATCCCTGAAGCCACTTATTAATTCCAATACCATGAAATGTGTTTCTTCTACTCCAATGTTATTGCGACAAAATATACGGTTTTTAATGAGAAACCTTCTGATAGTTTTCTATCATTTTTAGTACTGACTTTAACGGTAGCAAATACTTTCTGATGCTACTGTGCAACATGCAGTAAACAAATAGATTGGCGCTAGAAGTTGTGGCCTATGTTATCATACTGCGCCTAACTGAGATGACGTACATTTTTCTCTGGAAAGCCTTTCATAAAATAGCTTAAGCTGCACATACTGTCTTTAATTTATTTATTCTATTTTTCTGCAAAAATTTTTGACCAAGCATCATAAAAGTTTATGGCGGAATATTCGTTAGGTAACAACGAGCAAACTTCACGTCAGGGCAGATAAGTGGTTTTAGTAGTGTAGATTCTATTGACAGTTGGTTATCTTTCTTGAAGCTTCAATAACTTGTCGTGTTTCATGCTCCTTTTATATTATCCTGGGCGTTTTAAATACGACTCAGTAATGTCTCTGCAATTTTCCTAAATGCCACAACATTAGATTCACTTTTAATTTTGATGATCATCGGATTGTCAGCATCTCTCGTTTCATTTTCTTGGTATTGTTGGCTTTAAATATTCATTTTTACAATTTTGGAAATCGGTGTTTTTTATGAACTATTTTTCTAGGTAAGATTTCGTGTGACAAAAGACCATAATAATTTTATTGCAGTTTTGGTTCTTCTTAAAATTATAAAGACTACTCCCTACAAGTTTTTGCAGTTAGTTTGGTTGAATCGAACTCCGGAGCAGAAGGACCAGTAACTGAAGTGGTTCAAATGAGATAGTTAGCTCCGACAGGTTTTCTTAAGTTTCTCAGAAATCTGCATTCAAACTGGATATACTACGTTATATTCTTGGTTTGGTCCTTCCAAAACTTTTCAATATGTACTAGAAAACGGGCAAAGTTTATGAATTTTTGAAGTACATGCTAGGCCATGCTATTATTGGCTTGTCGAAGATTGTTATTCTTTTCCAACGAACTGGTCACAGAATAACATATACACTACGGTAACTGCTGGGGCGATAAACCGGAAGAATTTGTCCAGCTCATAATAAATCTGTCGTCACGTTTTTAGCTAGTTGTGTTAACTTAGGGGTCCTTGGAAAGTGCTCCACTATCACAAAATTGTTAGCATATTATATACAAAGATTTCGTAGCATTCTTATTAGCGTATTTTTTACGGTAGGTAATTAACGATAAAAAACGAAGTTATTGTAGGGTGTGTTAGTTCTGCTATAACACAAAATTTATCAAGGCAATTTCCAAATTCAAATCTTAATCTAATACTCTCTCCTACGCAAGAGTTCATATACTTGGGACCAATTTAATAATTTAACCGTCGTGAAAACATATTTTGACCTATGGACAGGGTTATTTACGGTGTTTTCCTTGGCTTATGAAGGTGATTTCTGGTATTATTTTGAACAAAAGATGTAAATAAAATAATGGGATGATATTCATAATTAAAGAGTTACAACAATTTGAAAAAGCAAAACAAAACTTTTTATTTCAGAATTTTTCTAACAAAATTGGAATAAAACATACAATTGTTTCATTTTGTAACATTCTCTTGCATGTAAGTGAATTTAAATGGATTTAGAGCACGTGTTCAAAATTTCCTTCCTGAATTTAAAAGCAAAGATTCGCCCGCGAATGAACCGCGCTCGTAGCATTTCGTAACTTCACATGCTCGTCCCTTATTGTCGTCGCAGCATCGAAAATGCGTTGAATCGACTCTTCTCGTATTTGCACCCTAACTTAGTGCCCAAACTCTTTTATCCTCCCCCAGATGCAGTAATACAGGGGTGTTGAATCTGGTGAGCTGGCAGACCTGTTGATAGGCCTCCCGCGACCTATCCATTGATGTAGGAATTACTGACTCATATGAGCTGTTACAATGTGCTGGAAATGTGCAGGCGACCCGTCATGTTGGACATACAGTGGGCGTCTTGTATTCAGAGGAACATCTTTGAGAAACTGCGGTAACTCTTCTTGTAAAAAGTTAACGTACATCGCACCATTTAAATTTCCTGAGAAAATGGACGGCCCCAGTAACTGGTCACACACAACACCACATCACACATTGACTCTGAATCTGTTTTAAAAATTACATTCTACCGTTGCATGGGGATTTTCGTCTGCCCAGACATGCATTTTATGCACGTTGTTGATTCCATCTCTTGTAAAGTGTGCCTCATCACTGAACATTATTAAGCGATAAAGCTGCTGATTTTCATTTAAGCAGGTACAAAACTGCAAACAGTTGGCAACATCATGTGGGTCTAAATGCTGCACTTTTTGCACATGAAAACGATACAGTCCGTTCTCATGAAGAATTCTCCATACCTTCGACTTGAAACGTTGAATCGGGTAGCTAGGCGTCTTGTACTTGTACCTGGACTGGGCCCTATGAATTAAGAATGCTTTCTTTTCTTGCACGTCACGATTTCTTTAGGAGTGAATACGAACACTGGGAAGAGCATCAGTTTATAGTAATGTTCGATATGTTCCACTAAATGGTTTGGAACTCGGAATCCTACGATTAGGGTACCGACGGCATATTCTGCAACAGCAGCTTTCGCATTACCATCACAGAAGTCGAAAATGGACACCATCCCTCCATACTCCTGAGATGAAAACTTGAATGGCATTGAAATGTACACAGGAGGTTATAACAGTAAACAGTGACTGCAGTATCAACAACGTGCCTGTTGTTATGGGAACATATCGTTCACTCGTTTCACTTGTTTACTACTAAACAGCTTGATCGTCTGTCCCATTATTTTATTTATATTTTATGTTCAAAATAATATCAGGAATGTGCCATGTTTTTGTTGTTCTAACCCTTTGGCATATCATGTCGAACATTATAATAAATCACCAACGATACATTTATTTTTGTTGTTATTAGTTTCAGTTCTAACCCCAATTTTGCTTATAAATAAATTTGTTATACAAAAAGACATCTACAACCAGGTTTATGAATACCAACAATATCATTGGTATGTTAGCCTTGCTAAATGCCGTAATACAAAGAATTCATTACTTGGCGTTCCCTTAACTTAATTATCTAGATGGACAAAAGGAAAGCCTGATTATTAGTTAATTTGCATGTTTCTTTTTGAACAAGGAATTAATAATTTGTTTGTAAAGTCTTCGCAATATTATTGCGCCGTCTAGATGAGCACGCGGTGTACTACTGTACTGTTGTCATTGTAACAAACTGACGTACTATTGAATTTTTTTGCATTTTTTGAAAATCATTGGCTAATATTTAACCATTATTATATAGTTTCTAGGGACTTTTATTAACTGGAACACGCCCAGATTGTAACTGAGGTAATTTACTTATTAAGTAAAAATTACGAAATGGAAGGGCGGAATAATTTATATTACTACAGAGCAATTAAAGTTAAAAAAGAATACAAAATAAATAAGTTTTAAAAATAAATAAGATACTTATATAGAAAAATTACAGCGTTCGTCTTATTCAGTAAATATAAACGAGTTTAGCTGTCATAGTTTAGAGTCTCCCGTTAGCGTTGTCGTTCCGGGATACTGTTGTCTAGAAAGTAAACGGTTTAGAATTTATAATTATTTCAAAATGTTCAAGAATTTCAAAAATTCGTTTTAGGATATTTTTAGTAGTTTGAAATAAACCAAAAATATTTCACAAGATCAAGCACAGAATTTTCAGGGATGAAGGATTTCTTAGAGTATACTGTATGTAAAATGGAATAAGACCTACAGTTTGTATTCTAATACTATAATGCTGTTGGTTCTTCTATTTATCATAGATTATTAGACTCTGAAGAATTTATCACTGATGCGGAAATGTGTAAATCATCTTGAAAACAATTTATTTAAATAAGCTTTAATTCACTATTTTGTGCAAATAGAATTGTACGACTAAAGTGTATTACGAGTGAGCAGGTTCAATGATTAGCTGAAGCAAATTAATGTTCGTAAAAATAACCTGTGTAACATTACGTTAAAATGTTTATAATCATACCTTATTTTAATAGTTTCTGTATTTGTAAATCCCATCAATAGGGTTAGGGTTGTATCCTTAGAAAACGTAATTTTTAGATTACATGCATTCTTGATATAAAGAAGAATTATTTTTGTAAACTTATATTGTTCTTACTTATAAGTTGTTAAATTCATTATGTGGTCTTAGGTTTAGGAATAATATCATTCTTACTTTGTATTCTGAATTAGTGAAATTCTGTGATTCATTTGTATTCATTTATAATGTATAACGGTTGTGCTTATGACATTATCGTCTTGGACAGAAAAAGGTTCACACGTTACATTGTGCTAATTCATGAAATGATAAAGCCTTTTCCGTGAAGGCAAATCAATGTTACAGTAATATAATGATACATACATCAGATACAAAAAAAACAACAAAAGCAATTTTAATTTGCAGTCTTAATTAATTTTTCCGAGTTATACCATAAATGATACGCCGTTTATGGAGAGAAGAGTATTTTGTAGAGCACTTCGTCATGATCATTGAAAGAGATTACATGTAAACTTGAGTAGGTACAATTAACCCTTGAATAATTAGGTATCGGAATGATGTGACTGGTCATTAGAGTACGTAATTATATACTACCGGGTTGCTGGATTTTACTTTTACGAAGCATTGGTTGTCTTAAGTAGATGACTTCATATTGGAGATGGGATGTTAATTAGGAACATCTAACTTTTTAACCAAGTCTCAGAAGTTCCAGTAAGATTTGGTTAAAACGAATTGACTCTAAAAGATAATTAATTTTAGTTGTTTCCGAAGGTACATTGTAACGATATCTAGTGGGTTGAAGATAACGTTAACAAAAAGAATTACTGGATAGATATTCTTAGTACCTTCTGGCAAAGTGGACACAAAGCCCTAACCAGGAATGGTACGGAATATGGTGCTGTTCCCGATCTAGCAGCAGGGTGAGTCGTGGGCGTTGGTAGCACACAGAAAAAGAAATAATAAGGGGCGCCAATTGCGTTTAATTGCACCCATAGTGACCACACTAATTACTGAAGGACAAGTGGGCTTCTGCAATTAAACCTACCTGCCTATAAGTGTATCTGTAAACCTCGAGTCATTGCAATAAGCTTTTTGGTCTGACCAAACCCATCACTTTCTCCAGATCTCGCTCGCTAATATTTTTTGGGTCACTTGGAAATTGTCAGTGTATCTATGCAAAACAGGTTGAATGGCCAGTGTGAAGAAATAAAGTACGTTTGCACAAGCATGACTTGCATAATTATAAAAAATTTAGAAGTAAATTTGTATCAAAGTTTCTACTGAACTCACAAGGCCGGAGGATCAGAATACAAGTTTGAGCTCCTAAACCGTAATTGAGTATTCGAAGATCGCTTAAAGTTTCTGAGATTCTTCTATGAAGTGCTATAACACGCACATCGACGAACAAATGACAATATTAGGTTTCAGCTTGTTATTGCTTTTAAAACAAGGACTACACATTCAAAATTTTTATTTATTTTGTTACCAACTTTCTTCCGATTAATAAAAAGAAGACTTGCTGTGGCCACTTTCCTAAAAGATATTAAAATTGGCGCATTTGTATGGATATTTAATGATGACATTATATTTAGTTGCTGGTGTCTTTTGCGTTTATTAGGGCTTAGTTGATAATTTTGAAGCAGTACTGAAGCACTTCAAATTTCTGCATAAGCATCGAAAGATGAATTTGTTTTTTCGATGTATACAAACTAACAAAACCGTGTCTAATGCACAACGTTCCACGTGCTTGTTGAATAACTATAGTGGATGAAACTTCTAAATAGCGCCTGTTTTCCTACTCGTCTTAATACAAAATAACCATACAATTCTCTGAAAGAAGGTTCTAGAATCCTCAATAGAATAATCTTGAAAGTTTCGAAAAACTACCCTTTAATAATATTTATGTTCAGCTCTACAGGTTATAATCATATCTAGAGTCTGAATACTAAGGAGTACCGACATGCATTCTACCCTACTAGAGTTACAAAATATAAAAAAATGGATTTCAATCTTAAGTAATGGCAGTATTATGCAAGATCTTAAGAGGTTCTAAAGTTAAATAAACTGGTTTTATAAGTCAATGTCAGCTGGAATCGCGCAACTTGGCTTCTCATTTCAGTGCTGGCCTAGTTTCGCAGCAATGCGACGTGTAATGAAAGTAAATCTTCTGCGTTTCTTTTACTAAAAATAGTTACCACGGTGGTCCTCTTGTAATGAATCACCAACACGTCGTTTAAAATAGTTACTGAATTACTTAATACTTACTTTCATTGATTATTTGCATTGTCCGTGAACTTTCACTGTAGTATAAGTAAGGATATTGGCATTTTGCTTTTCTAGATATGTTACTAAAGCAATTTTCAAAGACTACCAAATAGAGTGTCCAAGTAGTTGTTGATTGTCACGATTTTGTAATTTTTACGTACTTATTTGAGGGTATTAACCTTTTCTATCAACTCATAGTGTACAGAACTTGATAGGTTATTTACGAGATAAATTATGTTCTTTGCTCTATTTCGTGTTGTACGTTCTGAAATTCTGATGGCGAACTGTTTGTATTAGCACCCTCTGCCCATTGCTACCGTACTTATGTTGATTATATAGCTTCTAGCGCTACTCTATAAGATCTACTAATCATCCTGTTTTAATACAGGATTTTCCCATTCCAAATCAAAGCAAATATCTCGTTTTTGAATTTAGCCTATAGGAGCAGTCTGTACCAAGAGCAACTTACCCCCCGATTTTCCCCAAACTTTTAACAATTAGAATATTAGCTCCCTTACTTTCTTAGTAAAACCCATAGTTCAATGTTTAAGATCCTTGAAATTTGGTTTGGACAACACCATCTAATTGAAGCACTCCGTTTGTGGGAGAGATATCTGCACGAGTTATCACTTCTTCCTGATTTTACTTGCCGTACATGTTACTTCAGCAACGTTATTTTGACAGATACTTGATTTGTTATTGCGACTGAGCGGAGTTATTGTGCTATCGTTTACTCTCGTTTTATTATTATTTCTTCAATTTTTGTATGCTTAGTTTTGGATAAGTGAAAGATTGCTTCTCATACTAACATCTTTACAAAGGTTCGAGGTGCCACCCGGTGTTTTAGCATCCAAATTGTAAAAATGTATCTTCAAAGTTATTCAATCTCATTTTACCGTCGTTAACATTTTTTAGTCTAACCAAATCACGCCAGCTGTGACGAGAAATCATTATTGTCAATAGAGCATGGTGGCTTCTTTTTAGAACATTACGTTTCACGCCGCTTAGTATCATGATCCTTCCGCCGAGAGTCTTGCTGATGTTGAATTACGTTATTTGCTCTCTAACGGTGTGCGGCAGCATTTCATACAGTGAGTGACTATACCTGTTCTATACCTCTACTTTGTCAATAACATTCCTTCAGTCCAAACTCTTAGTTTTCTACAACTCTTATTGAAGAACGCCTTCACTATTTTAACGGGTTGCACCGTTTTTGACTAGAAACAACATTCTTCTCTTTAATTTATTGGTTGCATTGGCGGCCTGACAGCATTTTATCTACAATCGCAGTTTCCAGAATAAGAATCCTCAAATTTTATTTATATTTTATAAACTACATGGAACTTTCATTGCTTTTATTAAATACACTAGTTACGTTTAGGGCCTTGGGAGCGGTCTTTTTAAAAACTTCTTCTAAAACTCCTTGTAACAAATTTATTTATTAAACAGATATTACTAAGCAAATTGGACTAAATATAATTTATACTAAGTCAAAATTGAATAATAATTGAATTTAATGAGGGCGAGTAGCCTAAGCAAACAACAATGTTAAAGCTGAAATACTCAAGACTGACTGATATGCAGAGCTGATGTCTGCTTTTTTCTTTATTCTATTCACTATACAATGTAACAATCTTAATTTCTAAGTAATCGCGGTTTCTTAACCGTCTGTGACCCACACCTGCAGTATCACTTGCGTCTGGAATACAATGTATTCACTTCCGTTTTCACAATTTGCTTGTGAACTTTTAATAACCTTTTCTTATTTTTCCTTGAAATACAATGTTACATTTAACTTAAGTTTTTTTATAATTTCCTAATATTCCTAATAATTTCTATTTGATTGTACATATATGGATTGGGGATACGCAACTCACTCAACAAGTTTATTTTTCTTGTGAGTTGTGAGGCCTACAGTCAGAGTTGGTCTCACAAATGAGTTTTTGTAAGTGGTTTCCTTTGTGAATGAAGGAATTTTATGGATAAGTTGCTACTTATCTTCACCTTGACAGGAGGTTCCCTTCTTTGTCTCTAGAAATTCTCCTTTTGCCGATTTGTATAATAATTATGTTCATATGAATTAATTACTCTCATGCGGGTATTCAAATGGTGCGCTTTACCATTAGTTAGCGTTTTGAGATATTGAGCGGTAGCAAACAATTCTTCGTTCTTTATACCATTACGCAACTTGTTGGGAGCTAATTAAACCCTGTAATACCCTTCTGTGAATAATCTGCCAGAGCATTTTGTTATTCATGCTTATTTAATGTTGCAGATGTGCGTCGATATTGCTGGTTAAGTTTCTATCACTATATTTAGAATTCGAGGCACCGATGTCTTATAAAACAATTTATGTTTTTTTATTTGCATGAGTTCAAGTCTCTGCATTTTGAGTTGGTGCGTTTTTGTCGGTCGGACCCTTCTTAAAGTTATGCGACGGCTTATTGTCCCGCATGACTTTTATGATCATTTTGATAGTAACTGCAATACGAGTATTGTTGGTGCTCACAAACAGTTACTCCTTGTTTTAATAATTGCCCTTTCTTTAGACTTTATTTCTCAGTATTTTGTAACTCTTTCTGGGCTTCGTTTTAATTGATTATAGTAGGCTGTTGCGAAATGCGTTAATCTTGCTCTTTAGATTTTAATGGGACAGGTTGTAGCGTAGAAAAAATCAACTCAAAATCTTCTCCTCTATCTCAAATTTGCAGCAACACAATCATATGTGCTGCCTCACACTATGTTATTTTTGACATTAAAGCAAGCTCTTTCAGAGTTACTGCTCGTTGCTAACTGCTCCATTGGATTCGAAAGGTTTTATGTTTTGTTGGTCCAACGAATATACACCCACAACACATTTGATTTTCCAATGCACCATCCACGGTACTACAATGGCCAGGAAGCGAGTTTTTTTCCTGGAAAGGTAGGGAACTTTAATATACGCGACAACCCTTACACACGAGACACCCATGTTACCTCTGATCGGAAGCAGGGAGTATTTTTGTGCGAAATGTTCACCTAACATTTTTGAAGCGGACCGTGTTGAAAACATACACCTACACTACATTTCATTTTCTAATGCTCTACTCGATGGTACTACATTTGCCAGTAAGCGAGTTTTTTTAACCCGAAAATTTTGAATTTTGTCAAAGCCTTTCTGTTCCAAGCAAGGTAGGGATTTTTAACATGCGTGACAACATCCACACACGGGGCCTACATTTTACCTCTTATCCAAACAAAGGCGAATTTTAGTGAAAAATGCTTGCCCAACGTTTTTCAAGCGGATCGTGTCGGGATTTGAACCCCGAGCCTTTGGCATAGTAATCACACGCACACCAACTACACCACGGAACCGCCGAATACACAAACATACCACAGCTGCGTTCAAAGTGGAGAAAAATATTTCGCTGTTATAGAATTATGCTATTCCAAGGTTCCGAGCACAATTCTCGGCACGGACCGCTTGAAAAATGTTAAGAGAGTATCTTTTTACAAAAATACCTCCTAGTTCGGATGAAAGGTAAAATGAAAGTTCCGTGTGTGGGTAAAATATGGGTTCCCCGTGTGAGTGTTGTCACGCACGTTAGAGATCCCTACGTGCTTGGAATTGCAAGAATTCGGCAAAATTTTAAATTTACCGGTAAAGAGAACTCGCTTCCTCGCCAATGTAGAACCTTGGGTGGAGAATTGAAAAGTCAAATATAGTGTTATTGAATTAGGTATCTTTATAATCATTGAGGTCGAGGATGTTCTCCATCAGTGACGCTGAGGGATTCCTTTAAAGGTTAACCGCATTCCTGCTATACGGTTTTTTCATTTTAATAATTTAGCATAGTATGCATTTTAGGCCAACCTCCAATTATTTGTTTTATAAATAATATGTTGCGATTATCCTTCATACAATACCCTGATGTTGATTTAATGAGCCTTGTGTACAGCAACATTTGCTTTCCGCTACGCGATGTAGTGTTTGTTGAAATTGATATAACGACCGCATATAACATTTTCATTTGAAATCTGTTCGCAGAACGCATACGATCTACAAATAACAACAATTAGATAAGTTTGAAAGTTTTCGTTTATTTGTTAATTACTAATTTAAAAGTATAAATACAATTATAGATTCTTCCTTACCTGGTATTACTTTCGATAATAACTATACATCATACGTATCATAACCAAGCTATGATCAGTATCTACATTTGCTCCTAGATACGCTTTATATAGTCGATTTAGGATTATCTCCGGTCTCGTCCGCGTTGAAGAATTCATAGAAAATAAAAAATATGGTTCGTGTCTTTGAAAGAATCATTTTCAATATTCACCGTATAAGGTCAATAGATATGGTTGAATTTCTAAAAATCACACATCGTCGAATCCCGTACGAATGGTCTATCATTTTTATAGCTTAAATTAAAAAAAAAGGAATAGATCGATGTATAGCTATGATAAAGGTTTAATCGTATATTTCTAGGTTTCTTAGTACTTCTAGCGGACAATCTGTTAGAGGTTTCTTAAATCAGGTACCGTGTTCGATTCCCAACACAGACGTCGAATGCAATTTAAAGTAGAATTTTTACAATTCGTAGTTGCCAACAAACCGTACTTTAGAAACAGATCGACTATTATGAATAAGTCACAGGTTCTAGAAGACTTCCATCTTATCCTAGGTGATATGATGCATAGCATGATGTAACTTCTTTAAATTCTGTTCATTTTACGTTCATAGATGTCACTTTTAATTTACGAGACCGTAGAAAATTTACTATCTTCTTTGTTTGGCGTGATTTACAGGGATGATTGTAAAATACGCATTCATTATCCCTTTTGTTATCATATAATAGCTCGTTATACGTCTTATCTTATCTAAATTATGGTCGTAAAACGTGTTATCGGATTTTATAGTATCTCGCTAAATGGGTCGTAAATTGTAAGAGATAATCATCTGTCATTTGTGGTCTATCAGTTTCGAAAAATCGACATTACGAACAATCTAGAAAAGTAGCTTTTTGGAAAAAATTAGGCTTTTGCCCGGAAATGACTTATTCATACTTCGCGTTGGACGCTCGCAGTTATTTTATGACTGAAGTTGCAAATAACATTTCGCATTTAAAAATAGTATTTGTTACTGCTTTAAGAGGACGTATTTTGGAATTCGTTTAATGGTATTTTTTATCTGCATACAATGCATGAAAAACCCGTTTTTAAATGATACTTAGTATTGGAAAGTATGGGTGTTTCAATCCAGGAATGATATTGGTAAATACATCAGTCACGAAAACTGAAAATTCAGGTATGAATCCTGTCTGGGAGTTTATATGTTCCTCCTTTCAATTACTAGCTCAATTTGAAATGATCATTTAGGCTTTGCATAAAAGTCTAAGTTATTATTTCTTCTTATTAACTATAATACCTTAGTATTTCTCAACTTGCTTTGTGGAATTGGTTATCTAATGCGTATATTAAATAGTTGGTGTACAGTCGTTTCCTGTCTATAACTGACAAGTCAAAAGCTTCATACTGTCAGATATGATCGACAAAATGCTAAACGTAATTGAAAGGTAGGTTGATGTACAGTGACATACATGATTTAGATTTGTAAAATTTAAAATATGTATAAATATATATAATGTATATATATATTACTCATATTTAGACCAGGGTAGAAAATTAAATAATCAAATCAAATAATTTTAATTACCGTGTATAAGGAATTTCATTAAATAATACGCTTTATTAAAACCTTGAAGCATAAATAAACTCGGTCGTTTCAGTAAAAATAAGAAATTTAAATTATCTATAAGACGCTTTACATCAAAAGAAGCAGTATTGAAAAGCGCAGTGGATAATTTAATTATTCCTAAACAAATGGAAATTCCGTGCAAAGTTTATATTAATTAACCCTATTTTAAGTAACCGGTAGTAAAACAAAGTGTACATATAATAATTAATATTTAAGTTGTATTCGCTAAAAATGAAAAGGATAGAAATCAATTTAATTGGAGTTAATTAAACCGTTAATAACATATAATATAAGCATAGAAACTTGTGAAACCCAATAATAGTCAAATCGTAGGAATGTTATTTAAAATGTTACGTTTGAACACCCCTGCGTGTTTTTAAAAGGCAATTTCAAGTTAATTTGTTTGGATAAACATGTTGATTCTAAGGATATTGGAAACGATCAGATGCTTTAGCAGGAAATACAGAACACCTGCGTATTTTTAAAAAGCTCATTCTGCGTAAATTTGGCAAATAATTAATGTTTCAAAGAATCTTGGAGAAACCGGGACTTAGTATTCACGAGAATGTGCGATACGGGTTTATTAAACCCAGATAACAGTCCGCGTGGACTAAAATATAATCGATAATAAAGAATATAAATTTGCACCAATACGAACAGGTTAGAAAAGGAAAGAGAAAATGCGTCAAGCAAAGACACATATTGTAAAAGGGCGGGATTTAAGCAACGTCAAGGGGTGGCGATTGGTTAAAATAGGATGCATATATCAGAGGTAGAACAACAATTTCTGTATAAAAGTAATTAGTTTTTCTCGGACAACTTTGCGGGCCGTGTTGAAATTTTCTGAGATCTCAATGGGGTGAGTACTAAATTCATAAAAATCGACGTGCAGGCTACAGACTGGGAACGTAGAATGAGGAATTCGTTGGAATTACCCGTTTTAGGGAACAAAGCGACGTGTCGGCTATTCGCTATATATACAGGCGGGAATATGTGTTTCTCTCTTAGACTCTTAGACTTTCGACGATTCGATGCGTTAAAAGCTCGTGCATCCGCGACTTGATATTAAACAGTGCATTTTAGTTTGATTAAATAATTTAAAGTGTGCTAGTATATTTTAGTGACTCAAAATAGTTGGTTATTTTACGTGCTAACATGAATGTACTTCAGTGCACTTAGATACAAGGTAATAAAAGTTTATTATCACGGTACCAATTAGTAAAATTTACAACGACAAATGTATACCCAAAAGTAGGCAGTTTTGGCGTATATTGGTAATATTGGTAAAAGGAAGTATGAATTTCTTTGCTATTTTGCGGGGTGTTAATGACTAAATGGTTCGTAAATGTGTCTGCATCCACTGAACCAGAGGCAGATATACACAGATGAGTTCCGGAAAAGCCTAGAAACAACTTTAAATTAATGGTGATGGAGAACATTTTAAAGCGTTGACAACTTGAAGCTGTAAATAGAATCCGGTTGGAATGGTGTGATTTACAAAAGGGACGATTACACTGAAGCTACGAGGACAATAACCTTCAGGTAAATTGTACTATTTTGTTTGACATTTTTGTGTGTATTGAATGACTTTATAATTGATTTACTTTAAATGGACATTAGTGGAATTTTTCTAACCATAAAATTTAATTTTAAGATGAAATTTGCTTGTTTAAGTAAAAGGGTATTTTGTTTTGATGTTCGGGAATAGGATGAAACTTTGGGTAGGTCTTTGAGCTCAATTAGACAAACCTGGTTAATTAACGTAAAGGGGTGGTAGATGCTCCCTTTATACTCAGACTCCGGTCTGCTTATCTTGTTATATTAATTAGTAGGCATCCAACAAGGACTTTAATTTTGGATGCACAGTAAAATGATAATAAAATTAATCCGGAAATTCTTTTTAAAACTGAATTTTATGTTCAAATTTAATTGAAAATTTAATGTATTCTGAATATTGATGTAAATAGAGTTAACGTTGATGTTTGTGGTAGGAATGTGTTGTTTAATTTTTATGATTGAGAATGGAAGTTATCTAGAAGAGCAGCCGAGGCGATTAACAGAAGGAATCAACGGACCAGGTGATTTAAAAGGTTTCACAGCATTCTTGACGCCCAAACTGTGGGGCTCGAATGTTTTTTTTTAAAGGGCCAGTACCTGCAGATAATGAGAAGATTCACAGCATTCTTGGCGACCCAAAAGTGAGGCTCGAGTTCCAAATAAAATTTTTGTTATTTTATTCCAGGAAACTGGCGATCTGAGAGAGAGTTTCTGTGTGTATAAATTTAAGAGTATTTTAGAGTGTGTGAGTGATTAGAACGTATGCAGAGAAAAGAGTGGTTAAGGAGTCAAGGAGTGGAAATTGGAAGTGACGATAGTGCATTGTGTGAGAAAATTTCGAAAATGGAAGAAGCTGGAGGCAGTAGAGATCAATCGAGGACGGAATCAGGGATCAAGGAAACGAGATGATAATGAGAATGCTAGAGAGGATGAACGAAGAATCGAATAGAGCGAGGGAGGAGTCTAACAGAAAATTAGAACAGCTAAGCGATGAATCGAATAGAGCGAGAGAGGACTCAAATCGAAATTTGACCAATTAAATCAGGAATTAGGGAATAAAATAGAAAAATCGACGAGAGAATTTACAGAATTTAAAAACAGTCTTACCGTAAAAATGGGGGAAGTTGAAAATAGGGTTGATAAAAATGAGCGTGATATTACAGGTCTTCGACAGGAAATGGGACATTTAAGGTCCGAAGTACGCATTTTCTGTGAAGAAGAAATAAACGTAAAAATGACTGAAGTAACGGACTCATGTAGGGATCAGTTAGGCAGGGTAGAACGCGAAGTTAGTAGTATCAAATACAACATGTCAAATTTAACGGGGGATGGTCCCAGATTTTCTACAGGTGGAATATCATTGGACCAACACATGAAGTTTTATGGCGATAACAGGGTAAATCCACAAATTTTATTAATAGTGTAAGAAATCTAGTTGGAAATTTATTTGACGAACAGACTAAACTAAATACGATAAAGGCTTTATTAAAGGACAATGCGGAGGCATGGTACAATTTAGTAGGACAGGACATAGACACGTATCAGGACTTTGAAAACAAATTTTTACAACATTACTGGAGTGATCACAAACAGGATCAGATTAGGGACGACTTGATTACAGGAAAATTTAAGGAGAGTTTGCAGGTTCTAGGAGCAATATGCCATCCGCAAGTACAGTGTGGCCAAACAACTGAATCCACCATTGACGGACAGACAGATAATCAAGTACCTATCACGACATTTTGAACTGGAAATTAGACAACACGTGGCCTTACAAAACATCACAGAACGGGAGACATTTTTAGAGTATTTGCAGAGATATGACGATGTATGTGTTGGACGGACAAGAGAGATACGAGAACGAAACGTTAACACAGTTAGGTTTGACAACAGGACACCGAATTATCCGAGACGGCCTGACTACAACAGAAATTTTCGACCGAATTGGGAACGACGAGGACAGGAATACAGGAGCAATAGTGCGACTAGGGGACCGACGCCAAGACCTAGTTACACGCGACAGAACAGTTTACCGGAGGTAAACAGGACTGTGACCAGCACGCCGAATAGAGACAGGGACACGGATATTAACACGAGGAGGACGTACGCACAGGTTGTAGAAGGACAACCAGGACCAAGCACGGAAAACAGGATGAGACAGGATTTTTAGAACGCGACAGACCACTAGATTTCTGTGTAAATGTATACGAACATCCACGTGAATTTTTCAAAATTGAGGAGGAAGTAGAGCCAGAAACTGAGGAAAAATTATGTTTGCCAATTATTAATTTAGAAATTTTTGAGAATAATGTAGAAGTATTACTTGATACAGGGGCAGAGGCGAGTTTAATATCGGAGGAATTCGTCAGCAAAATTAGGGATAAGGTTTGTGATAGAATTATGCCTATAAAACGTAGCCATTTAGTAGCTCCAAATAAAAGAAGTTTGCTGTAGTAAATAGTGTTGTGGTGCTTAGGATAGATATAGGAGGTTTTAGCTGTGAACAGGAGTTTGTAATTGTACCTGGACTGAAGTTTCAGAGCATTTTAGGTGTTGACTGTATGATGAAGTTAGGGGTTTTGATAGATATGGAAAGGAAGGTAATAAGAATTAAGGATAGGGTAGTGCCATGGAAGGCAGTTATGAAGTCACAGAGGATGACACGGGGTTTAGTATTAATGTAGTAGAGGTAGAGGATGATGAAGTTAAACAGATCAACACAATAAGATGTCCAGAGGATAGGAGAGTAGAGGTTCAAGCTTTATTACGAAAACATGCAGAATTAGTGGGGTAGAAGCAAGCACAGCGTTAGGCTATGAGCACAGATTGGAAGTGGATAATTCAGAACCGTTCAACGCAAAGGTTTATCCAATTCCAGCAGCATATCGGGAGCAGGTAAAGGCAGAATTAAATAAAATGTTGGAAGATGGCATAATAGAGGTATCAAACACTCATTTCATAAATCCGTTGGTGGTAGTTAAGAAAAGGATGATAGCATTCGTTTATGTTTAGATGCACGAAAATTAACCAACGGACCAAACCGCAATTCCATTGTCCACCATCCATGGACACACTTTGACGAGATTAAGTGGCAAGTTTATTTTAGTAAATTAGATTTAAGGAATTCATTCTGGCTGATTCCATTACACAAAGATTCTAGAAGGTACACAGGATTTTCCGTAGAGGAAAAATCTATAATTTTAAGGTAGTACCGTATGGTTTGTCAACGTCAAGTGCAGCATTAATTAAGGCAATGCAAGCAATTTTAGGAGCATATGAGCAATTCTGCATACACTATGTGGATATTTTAATTTTAGTGAAACTGAGGAACAACATTACTCTCAGTTTAGAACGGATATTATTAGAGCTTAAATTAGCAGGATTGAGGCTGAATATAGAAAAATGTGAATTTTTTCAAAAACCGTTAAATTTCTGGGGTATGTGGTGAACACTCAAGGTATGTGTATCGATAAAGAAAGATTGTCCGAACTTTTGACATATCCGAGACCTAATAACATTAGGAAATTAAGAGCTTTTTGGGGTCCTTAACTTTTATAAAAGTTTGTACCGGGATTTGCTGAAAAAGCGGGTCCATTGTTTAAACTTCTGAAGAAGGGAGTAAGATGGAGTTGGACGGAAAGTCAAGAGGCAGCATATCTAACACTGTTGGAACAATTTCACGACCAACTAATTTTGAGGCATCCCAGATTTGATGTAGGTTTCGTACTGAGGACGGATGCATCGGATAGTGCGTTAGCAGCAGAGTTGTATCAAGTACAAGAGGGGGAAGAGGTGCCCATATCTTTTGTTTCACGCACACTGAAGCCGCATGAAGTAAATTACACGATTAGTGAAAAGGAGATGGCTGCAGTGGTGTTTGGTGTTACGAAGTTAAAATTTTTTGATAGGAAGACATTTTGTAATCGAAACGGATCATTCGGCGTTGTGTGCGTTGATGAATACGAGATTTTCCAACAATCGAGTATATCGATGGGGGTTGTTACTACAGGAGTTTGACTTTGAGATTAAATATATTAAGGAGAAAATAATTTTATAGCAGACGCGTTTAGTAGAAACAGGGACATGGATAACAAAAGACCGTGTGACATCATGATTGCCATGAACAGTCTACTACAAAATGATTCAGTATATGGAGAAGAGGAGATCTTGATGAACCAGAGGCAGAGTGAGGAGCTACAGATTGTTAGAACGAAGTTAGAAAACGAACCGGGATTTAAAATTTCCATATGAGAAACGGCTTTTGTGTAAAAAATTCAAGAATTAGAAGTGTATGTAGTGGATAGGGTACAAGCAAAATTAATTATCAAAGATCTGCACTTAAGATATGGTCACATAGGAATCCGAAAGACATGGTTAATTTTAAGGAAACGTTTTTTCAACTAAAGACTTAGGATTAGTAAAGTCAGTCATCAACACTTGTCACTTATGTACTTTAGGAAAGTACAAAAATAGTACGAGTCAGGATGTGGTACAAAGTATACACGTACAAAATCCCTGGACTTAGTTGCTATTGATTATTTGAGCAATCTAGTCCGAAGTACAAAGGACACAAACATGTGCTGATTGTGACTGATGTGTTTTCGAAATTTACCAAATTATATCCCACTCGGGATTGTAACACAGTCGGAACAAACAAGAAATTGGAACAATTTTGTAGGAAGTAGGTAACTTTTAAACGGGTATTAGCAGACAATGCTACTTATTTTAATAATCAAAGATTTAGAGATTATTGGGAGAGGCAAAACATTAAAGTGGTGTTTTGTAGCATAAGGCATCCTCAAGCGAATCCAGCTGAGCGATATATTCAAGAGACGGTTAAGTTTTTGCGTTTAGCTTCACATAGGAATCATCGTTTATGGGAGGACAATTTGTCCAAGGTTGAATCTTTTATCAATGAAACCCTAGTACCGTGACAGAAACCAGTCCCATCATGCTGATCAAGCAACAGTATCCCGATAGACCATGGCAAATTGTGCCTAGGGATGATGAATTCCAACAACTTTTGGTAGATGTGAGGAGAGGTTAAGGAAGAGAGCTGAAAAATATACAAGGAAGATGAACGCAAGAATTAGAAAGAGGGTAAAATTTAAAGTGGGAGACCAGGTAGTAGTAAAAAGCTTGAGAGTAGGGAAGAGAGATAAGATGACATGTGCTAAACTACACTTGCCATATGAGGGACCTTTTGAGATAGGTGAAGTAGTAGGGAGTGCACATATTTATTAAGGGAAGTAGGTACGGGAAATGAGAGGACGGTTTCACGTCAACCTACTATTCCCTTATACCGGAGAACCAGCACCACAGGAGAATTAGGAATAGGATAGTTAGACGAAAGACTTGGAGGGTCAAGAAGAGAGTTAGATTTAAATAGGATAGGGATAGCATAGGTGTATATAAAAGAGTAGAAGTAAGTGGTTATAGAAAATAAAGCTAGATATAGGACACATATGGGAGATAATTAGGAATAGGTTTAGGATGAGGATAAAGAGTAAATGTAGGAAGAAAATAAGATAGGTTAAGTATAGATATTTTATATAAGATTAGTGGAGAGTTAGGAATAGAGTAAGAGTAGGATAGGCATATAGGATTAGGTAGGGGGAAGTAAAGTATAGTGAAGAGTAGTTAAAAGTTAGGAATAGGATAGGTATATAGGATGTATATAGGATTAGATGGATAAGTAGGATGAAGTTAGGGATAATTTCAGTTTATAGAAGTAGGTGAGAGTTAGGAATAGGATAGGGATATAGGATAGGTGTAAATATTTTTTGGATTGGAGACAAAGTAGGTAAGTTAGATAGATAAGGATAGAGAGAGATAGGCAAAATTTTGTAAAGATTTTTGGCAGTCTAAATATTTGATATTTGCATTCAAATAAGTGGGATTATTTGTATTCAAATAGGGGGAAAATACTCATATTTAGACCAGGGTAGAAAATTAAATAATCAAATCAAATAATTTTAATTACCGTGTATAAGGAATTTCATTAAATAATACGCTTTATTAAAACCTTGAAGCATAAATAAACTCGGTCGTTTCAGTAAAATAAAAATTTAAATTATCTATAAGACGCTTTACATCAAAAGAAGCAGTATTGAAAAGCGCAGTGGATAATTTAATTATTCCTAAACAAATGGAAATTACGTGCAAAGTTTATATTAATTAACCCTATTTTAAGTAACCGGTAGTAAAACAAAGTGTACATATAATAATTAATATTTAAGTTGTATTCGCTAAAAATGAAAAGGATAGAAATCAATTTAATTGGAGTTAATTAAACCGTTAATAACATATAATATAAGCATAGAAACTTGTGAAAACCCAATAATAGTCAAATCGTAGGAAGGTTATTTAAAATGTTACGTTTGAACACCCTGCGTGTTTTAAAAGGCAATTTCAAGTTAATTTGTTTGGATAAACATGTTGATTCTAAGGATATTGGAAACGATCAGATGCTTTAGCAGGAAATACAGAACACCTGCGTATTTTTAAAAAGCTCATTCTGCGTAAATTTGGCAAATAATTAATGTTTCAAAGAATCTTGGAGAAACCGGGACTTAGTATTCACGAGAATGTGCGATACGGGTTTATTAAACCCAGATAACAGTCCGCGTGGACTAAAATATAATCGATAATAAAGAATATAAATTTGCACCAATACGAACAGGTTAGAAAAGGAAAGAGAAATGCGTCAAGCAAAGACACATATTGTAAAAGGGCGGGATTTAAGCAACGTCAAGGGGTGGCGATTGGTTAAAAATAGGATGCATATATCAGAGGTAGAACAACAATTTCTGTATAAAAGTAATTAGTTTTTCTCGGACAACTTTGCGGGCCGTGTTGAAATTTTCTGAGATCTCAATGGGGTGAGTACTAAATTCATAAAATCGACGTGCAGGCTACAGACTGGGAACGTAGAATGAGGAATTCGTTGGAATTACCCGTTTTAGGGAACAAAGCGACGTGTCGGCTATTCGCTATATATACAGGCGGGAATATGTGTTTCTCTCTTAGACTCTTAGACTTTCGACGATTCGATGCGTTAAAAGCTCGTGCATCCGCGACTTGATATTAAACAGTGCATTTTAGTTTGATTAAATAATTTAAAGTGTGCTAGTATATTTTAGTGACTCAAAATAGTTGGTTATTTTACGTGCTAACATGAATGTACTTCAGTGCACTTAGATACAAGGTAATAAAAGTTTATTATCACGGTACCAATTAGTAAAATTTACAACGACAAATGTATACCCAAAAGTAGGCAGTTTTGGCGTATATTGGTAATATTGGTAAAAGGAAGTATGAATTTCTTTGCTATTTTGCGGGGTGTTAATGACTAAATGGTTCGTAAATGTGTCTGCATCCACTGAACCAGAGGCAGATATACACAGATGAGTTCCGGAAAAGCCTAGAAACAACTTTAAATTAATGGTGATGGAGAACATTTTTAAAGCGTTGACAACTTGAAGCTGTAAATAGAATCCGGTTGGAATGGTGTGATTTACAAAAGGGACGATTACACTGAAGCTACGAGGACAATAACCTTCAGGTAAATTGTACTATTTTGTTTGACATTTTTGTGTGTATTGAATGACTTTATAATTGATTTACTTTAAATGGACATTAGTGGAATTTTTCTAACCATAAAAATTTAATTTTAAGATGAAATTTGCTTGTTTAAGTAAAAAGGGGTATTTTGTTTTGCATATCGGGAATAGGATGAAACTTTGGGTAGGTCTTTGAGCTCAATTAGACAAACCTGGTTAATTAACGTAAAGGGTGGTAGATGCTCCTTTATACTCAGACTCCGGTCTGCTTATCTTGTTATATTAATTAGTAGGCATCCAACAAGGACTTTAATTTTGGATGCACAGTAAAATGATAATAAAATTAATCCGGAAATTCTTTTAAAACTGAATTTTATGTTCAAATTTAATTGAAAATTTAATGTATTCTGAATATTGATGTAAATAGAGTTAACGTTGATGTTTGTGGTAGGAATGTGTTGTTTAATTTTATGATTGAGAATGGAAGTTATCTAGAAGAGCAGCCGAGGCGATTAACAGAAGGAATCAACGGACCAGGTGATTTAAAAGGTTTCACAGCATTCTTGACGCCCAAACTGTGGGGCTCGAATGTTTTTTTAAAGGGCCAGTACCTGCAGATAATGAGAAGATTCACAGCATTCTATATATATATATATATATATATATATATATATATATATATATATATATATTGACGTGATAAGGGGTCAAAAGAGGTCATTAAAACCCAAATTCTAAAATTAAATCCCACTAAAACATAAAATAATCCGGAAATTATGGCTAATCTAGAAAACAAACGGTCTGTGAATGTGCTAGACCCTGAATTTGAACATATAGTGCGCCAGTGAGCTGACGAAATAGATAACCCAAATTCGGCTGAAAGCGAAATTTCAGGCGAGGAGCAGGATGACTCTGAGTAAGTACCAAGGTTGTAACAACTATTGCAATATAGATGAGGAAATAAATACCTCTCAATGTTAGTGATTCTCTAAGTAGAAACGGCTAATAGATTAGTGAATCTTATGATAACATCAATGACGAACAACCACTAGTAGAACACGTAAATGGCGTGTTTGTTGTGCGTAATGGGCTCTTGTAGCAAAAGGCATCATTATCACAAGAAAAACAATGTCACCATACATTTGCAGATGGTCCTCAGGTCCGTCGCGCAAGATTCATAATAATAAAACACCTGTTGATGCTTGGAATAATTTTACAACTCGAGACATGTTAAAAGAAATAGTCATTTTACAAACTTAGAAGGTGGGCGAATGTTAGGAATGAAAAATAAACAATGGACGAATATCGACGTCTTTGAACTAAAAGCATTTATTAAGGCAGCTTCTACAGAGCGACATAGATAAGTCATGGAACATGCCAGTTAATGATCTGTTTTTAGACAAACGTGCAGACACCCTATTTATCGTGCAACTATGGACGTAAATAGATTCGAGGACATTAGACGGTTTATTAGAGTCAAATGAGAGAATAAGAGAAGTCCGGAGAGCTACAAAAGAACTTGCTGCATTTGGATACATATGGGAACTATTTTTCAAACAATGTAGGAAAACCCTAATTCCTAAAGAAAACGTAACTATAGACGAACAACTTCTGCCATACAGAGGTCGTTGTAGTTTTATCCAATATATGGCATCTAAACCCGCCAAATATGGCATACAAATATTCTGGATGTGAAATTCGGCTACAAGTTATGCGATAGATGAAGAAGTTTACTTTGGAAAGCAGCCGGATCAGACCGTACAGAAGAATTTAGGTGCAAACATTGTGAAAAGACTCGTAAGCATTATTGAGTATAGTTCAAGAAACTTGACAGTGGATAATTTTCACTAGCGTTCCACTTGCGGAATACCTGTTTGAAAAAGGTATTACCTTAGTAAGAAATTACGGCAAAACAAGGCGGACATTCCTCAGGAACTACGGGCAAATAAAGAAAAGCAAGTACATTCTTCAATGTTTGCATTTAGAACAAATATGACTATGGAAGGTTACGTTACAAAGAAAAATAAGTGTGTAATAATATTGAGTAACATGCATTTCGATTCTTTGGTTGATGAAACGAGTCAAAAAGAAACCGCATATAATTCTTGACTACAATAAAACTAAGGGCGGCGTAGATACAATGAACCAAAAAGTAATGCGTTATACATGTAAAAGGCAGACAATGCGTTGGGTGATTGTACTGTTTTGTAGCTTACTTGATGTAGCTACCCTTAACTCTTTTATTTTATTTGATGAACAGAATATCAACTACAACCATGGAAAATCTAATAAAAGGCGTCTGTTGGCAAAAGACTTGTGCCAAGAACTGGTATTTCCGTACATGAAATTGAGATATGAGCAAAGTCGTAACTTACCAAAGTTGACAATGCAAGCTGTAGACATGTTGCTAGTAGAAAAAGACAAAGAAGTTTTACAGCAACCAACAACTAAAAAAACGATGCAGCATTTGTCCTAGAGCCAAGGACAAAAAACCTCAACATATTGTTATAAATGTTACAAGAATGTATGTTCGGAAAATATGTAATAATTGTAAGTAGTCTAATTAACGTAAGTGTATTTGTTTATTGCTTGTGTTTATTTGGATTTGTTCTTTTATTTATACTGTTTAATAATCTTTTCATCAAATAAATCAAATACAAACTGAAATAGGATACATAATATAAATTCAGTGTTGGGGGTCCAATGGACCCCACTTATGGATATTCGTAAAAATTTGTACGTATGCATCCGAGAGTTAATTGAGAATACTGTAGCCTACGAAAGGGTTAATCTTTTGCATGATTCGTATCGGTCGATAAAAGATTCAAGAGGTGGTCATTGATCTTTTTGTTTATAGTTTTCAACTTAGCGGGTTGTTCGCATCAAAAAATTTGTTTCATATGGGATTTCGCAAATTACTGTTCCATGTAACACCTTGCAGAACAAAGTGAAATTAGTAATTTTCATTGTTATTTCGTTTTTGTAAAATTCCAAGAGCGGCATGTTGCTTAAAATTTTTACAGGGAGGGCTTTTTCCAACCACCCACTCAAACCTAATCTATAAAAAAATTAAATATTACTTATTATTTCAACAACGTTTGTCGATCTTATCATATTTGTCACATAAATTTCGCAATATCGCGCGTGCTTGACAGAGCCGATTCCTTCACTAATGCTCTAGGAATTCAATACAGTTTATATCAATTGATGTGTAGGTTCAAGGCAACCGGTTCGAAAGTAAATGCCAAAAACATACGACCATGAATTGAGTGTTAGATCATCTTTAGTCCTATTAACATAATCTTATAAGGAATTCCTATATAAATGGTATTATGTAATCTATTACATTAACAAAAAGTGCATCGCTCGAGAATAACTGTTCCAAATAAAATTGAAATGTCATTGTATAAATATTTGCATCTCTATTTCATATTTATAGGTGTGAGGAATCAGTAGCTAAGTATCTTTGATAATTAATTTATTTCTAATAAATGTATATCTGATTGTGATGACCTGATATAAAACACTCGAAGAAAAAATCATTTCTTATCGTTTATTGAACAGTTCAAAGATATTTTTGGGCAAATGCTAGAACTAGTACTGTTAAAAATGTTCTTAAACAAATAAATTTGAACGAAAAAATTATTAAAACTAAGAATCAAACATTCCTAATAAGTAAACATTCTTTATTGAACTGGTAGTGTGTTTTGTTCCACGTCTAATCGTCACATTTGCAACCTTTGTTTTAAAAGTGTCAAACTACATAATTTTGTGTAGTGGAATACACAATGTGACTCAAATATTAGATAATAGTTTATACCCAAAACAAGTACTTCAGTATAAAGTAACTATTCTTTAAGTTTCCCAATAGGCCCAACTAAACAATAAACGTGATCAATTTGAACTAAGTCTATAGTTAAATTGCATATTGCATATTGCATATTAAATTGCTATAGTTTGTAGGTTGCGGCTAAAGAGTTATAGACCATTTTTAAAGATGTGTCTCATGCCGCTTGTTTTATCTGTGACCAGAATACCGATATTAGAACAAAACGAAGGGTTTGGACACAAAACATAATTGTTGGGCAGTCTGGAGCGTGACATCTTCAAATTAAGATGAAATGACAGGTCCTACGGTGCAAAATCACTTGACTGACAGGTACAAGGTTTTTACATTTAAGGGTTATCTAGATTACAACAGGAAACCTTGAGAATATCATTTGCGTATTCTGGGTTGTTTTGTAATGGTTTAGAGCAATTTTAAATGTATATAAATTACTGTTATTGATATTGGAAGTCAATTCTATTTGCAGCATTAATTATAATACAAATTCTAATTTAAAGGTTTTATTACGATTTGTTGTAGATAAAAGCTTTGAAAGATGCGATATAAATTACTGTCAATATGAATGATTCTCTGTTGATGTAAGTTACTGTAATAATAATATAAAGTAATACAAATTAGTAAATAGTGCTTGAGTAGTTAATAGTAGTTCTGCGTTAGTAAGTAATTTAGAAGGGCGTAATCGTAGTATTAAGAAAATAATACTTGTACTGTTAACGATTAGTTCAGAAAGCGAATAATTTGGAGTTTTAGAAATTTGTTGTAACCACGCGTTGTTAAGCAGGCTTTTATTATCTGTTTGAAAATAAAGAACGGTTGTTATTGCAAATAGCGTTTTCGTTACAATATCCTTGAAATTACAGGTGAATTTGGCCCTTTTTACAATAAGATTGTTGTAATTGGTGGATAAAAACTTGTTTGCAATATTAATTACTGAGTGCTGATCTCATGTTCCTTCCATAAACTACTTACAGTTACCTAATTGAATAGTGTATATGACGGTTAATTAAGCGACATCAAAAAATTCTTTGCTATTGATGTAGTCTTCTTAAAATAAAATTTTTTCTTGCCGAACTTGTTCAAAGAATGGTTCATTGGGCAAAAGAGACGTAGTAGCCATCTTGGTACTCAATCTTTTCAGGCTACAATAAAACTTTTCTCTAACCAAAAACTATTATAATAATTGGTCGAAGTCGTTAACGACTGTTAAAAACTTTTATAAATCTGTTACTTCTTTCAAAAAATCTTATTATTTCATTTCTAAACCATGCTACAATAGACCTGATACTGTATATTTATAAGATCCTTTGATTGAAAAACCCAGTAAAAATAACTTTAATCTCGGTACATTAGAGAATGTGTCTTTGTCAGAGTTATTTCAAGCAAAAGCATATATAAATCCTTTAATACTGTTACTAGTATCCTAGATACTTTAGGTCGAAGAGATGAGCTTAGGCCGTTTGTGTTCAAAATGTATTGTGCGAATGTGTTCATATAAAGTTGCATCAAAATTTAGTATCGTTTCTATTGCTTCTAAAAATTTCCGTTGACTTGTTTCAACAACTGATTTGATCCTCCACGAAATTCTTAATTTTGTTTATATAGGAATTGCATAACACATACAATTCGCAGTACTACATCATACCATTGCCTTTTTCCCGTTTAAAAAGTTGTTGTCCTTGATTATCGATTGTGGTTTTGCCCATTAAAGCAAGTGCCTGATTTGCAAGTGTTTTAAAAAAATTGTTGTGCTTTTCAACTTCTTTCATGGCGTGATAATAAGAGAGTCAAATGTTGCCAGTCATTTGTACCAGTTTCTGCGAAAGTATTGTTTTTTGAAATAAATAACTTGCAATAAAAGCAAAATACACGCATCTTTAGACACTTAATACAGAGGCCACTTCGTTTTGCACGTTTCACCATTTACCGAAATGTGCGAATAAGAATGATCTGAGAATTTTTGCACTTCTAATTTTTTAATAAAGGTATCCTCTAACTTGAATAGAACCGTTTCCAGCTATAAGCTGTTTTTCTGCATGTGAAAGTGTCTATGGTCATTTACCTAGATAGTCATTTAAGAGAGTTTGTAAAATAAGTAAAGGGTTAACGACGTCAGCACTATCCATGCAGGCATCATGAATAGTATTTGATGGAACATTTGCCATAACCTCACATACTCTTCCCTCACTACTTTCACTTAGTAGAATGGTAGCACTAATATTGTGACTCGTAGACGGCAGACCCGTTCTTCAGCTTTCGTATATTTGGGAATCGCACCCTTCTCTTTCTTTTTCTTTTTCTTTTGCCACTTTCTTTTCGTATTGAGCGTCGTAGAGTTTTTTATGTTTCATCATTTTTCCATTAGCTAAAATAGTCTGTTACTACAGTATTGTGGCGTATGCGTAACTTTAATTTCACAAAATATTCTAAAATTATTTAACATAATTAATATTTACACCGATAATTACACAACACTTAGCTTGTATAATTTATATTTCATTGCAAATAATTTATATCGACCAACAAGTAATAACTGAATTTATTTTGAATATTTATTTCTTATGTACACGTAATTTACTATCAAAACCGACTTCTCTTTCTACCACTAACGTGCGTCTTTATATAACCCGCGGTAGCTACTAGAAAGATCTGAAGACAGGAAGTCGACCGACAATTGATACGATACAGGCGGCTTTCTTTGGCGGCTGTATCTGATCGCTGCTGCGTCTTTGTTGGTAGATGACGGTTAGGATTTTTAGACGTGCGGCGAATGAAAGCTGATGTAATGTGCTAAAAATAACTAAACCGTTATCCGACTAAAGAAAAAGTTTTTCTCTCCCGATTCCATTATCCTAATTGAGCGGTTAGTCCTAACCGAATCTGACATTTTCCGATCTACTCTCCTTTTGGGACGTTTGATACGCGTTAGTCATACAACCACTCAATAGTTGTTATTCCTTTTGGTTTTTTTACACAAACTTAGTGGTGCTAGCAGTTAAAAATATTTTTTCTTTGGCGTTTCATTAAAAAAATTATATGGGTCTCTGGTTTTTTTCTTTTGGATCAGGACAGTGTATCATTCCGTTTTGCGAAGAGTAAATTGCCATGTTCAGACTAAGTAAACTTGTCAGTTTTACTTTAGCTATTTCTGTCTTACCTAAGTTTATTGGCACAACACTAAGAAACTTGCTTATATATAACTAGATTTAAGTCCTCGGGATTAACTTGTATTGTATTTCTTAAAACAAAAACCTGAACATAAATTTTATCGTTGACTTAGAATGTATCTTTGGCGTACACGCTACTTTAATTTCTTAAAGAAGCAACGAATTTAGTCATTTGACATTTGTTTTGTTAGAAGTCTTAGAGACTCCAATTTAGTATCTCCATTGCTAGAGCACTAGAAAAGAAATCGAATGAGGGCATAATTTGTCACTATATAGTTTCCTTACGCACGGGTATGTTTTGTATCTACTTTTATCTAAGCTTACATGTTAAAAGTGGGAAAATAATTTCTTAGGATGTAATTTAGTAAATTTTTCAGTTGCATAAAAAATTAATAAAACGCAGCTAGTTTGAATAAGCATACCATTATTTATATAATATTTTAAGGAAAAGTTTAATCGATGTAAGACAAAGATTTCATAAAATTTTTCGACGAGTGCTACCTATTTACTGCTTGTTTTGTGTTGGTAGCCTTAAAATAATACCCATATTTAGATAATTGTGATTAAGATGCGCTTATAGTTTTTAATACATACATATATTTTAATAATTATTGCTCCAAGTAGATTTAATATCAAATAATAGTAATGTACAACAGCTAGAATTTATTTACAATTACAGTGGCCCTAAATTTTTTAGCGATGTTTATACTTCTCTGAAATATTTTTGTATATAAATCCCTAGCTTTCCAACGCGACCTGCAACGGTTGATGTTAACTGAGACACAGTGGAATTTGACACCTTCGTGTATATATCCCTTTCACACCAGCTAAAAGAAGTCGGATGTAGCGGAATCATCGTTTTACTGGTTCATACCTTTGTAATGTAACTTTACGTCAGATCGGTATGAAATGATCTCTGGGACTATTTTGACGAATTCTCATTACATGTTATGCAACAAGATGGTACACCACCTCACAGTTGGCTAGTCGTTAGAAGATATCTTAACGATTGTATTCAGAATAAATGGATCGGCAACCGAGGGATATTTACATGATCAGTAAGACGTCCAGATTCAAGTTCACTTGAACATTATTTTTGGTGTGTAAGGAAATTTAACGGTCAACTACGAGTTTTTTTTAATGCTTCCTTATGTCAAATAACACTATGGAGCTTATAACAAAATCAACATAAACTCAATTGTTGAAATGGAAACTCCTTTATTGATATACACATAATTAGTGCACATGCAAGATTAGGACCATAAAGTTTTTCTTACATCTAACATGAATACTTTTGAAATATATTTATAATATATTTATAATATATTTATTATACACAAATGGAAATATACATACATATACATATATACATATTAATTTGATCAGGGGTTATTTAAAAGGTCTTATCAACTGTTTTTTCGCTTCTATACTAATGCAAGTTGATTGACATGGAGTTTTTATACACTTCAAGCAAGTTTTATGGATCTACCTTTTGATCTAGATTTTATACAAGTTACAGATTACAGATACATTGCTTAATACCAACATACAAAATGATGTTCTAAAGTCAAGTGATAGGTATCTCACACTAAATGGTATCCTGCCGAATAGTGATAAAAAAAACTAAATGTAAAACTATATTATAACAAAAACTTGAAGTCAATTTGGTCAACCTGAGTGAAGGTTACTGTATCTTTAAATATTAAACAGTCAAGGTAGTTCAGAAGAAAAAGTGATTCTGTTATAATTTTTTTACAGATCCCAGTTTCTTTACGATCATACATTATTCAATAACAACTTTAAGGATTTGAATTCTCAATTGGTATACATACCCGATAAAATGGTTTTTGTAGAAGATTTTAATTATAACTTATCAAATTTTAATGAAGGTGGCATACGACTATATGTGGACATGCCAAACAGCCTTAATACTATTTAAGTAATTTCTTTACCTACGCGTGATAATTTAATTAAATCAACGGATGTTGAATTAACCATAAGATATTTGATTGCGTCCTTATTTGTACAGAACTTTATTCTACAAGTGAATATATATTAAACATTTACAGGGATTAACATATATCTGGCGTAAATTCTGCTCTGAATTAACAGATATGGACTGGCACGTTATGCCAACCTACAATATTGACATCATTATCATTAGGCCTTCAGTCCTGGAACTGGTTAGACGCGTACCTCTATTGTATCTGATTCTGAGTTAACCTACACATTTCCCTAAAATTACCACAGTCTGCAACTTTCATTATCTGCGTGCAATATTCTGAACTAGGTCTACATTTACCTCTCTATTCCTATATCTGCTAGTAATATAGCCCACACTATTACCTAAAAATGCCTTACAACATATCCTGCCCTTTTATTTGTCCTATTTTTTTTGTTTTTGTTTCAGACAGATATTTTTGTTCCCCTACTATATATATATATATATATATATATATATATATATATATATATATATAACCTCTTTGTTATTAACTTTATCTGTCCATGTTGAAGCATAACATTTCAAAAGACTTCTTTCTTTTCCTGTCTGGTTTTCCTACTGTTTCTATTTCATAGACATACAGTGTTGTGCTAGTTACATATCCCTCAAATCAATATACATGTATAATTAAATAGAATCATTAAAACTTAAGTTAGATGCAACAGTGTATAATAGAAGGACAGATTACAAAAGGTTAATGGAACTTCATAAACCAAACATGAGAACGGATGTGAATACATTGTATTCCAGACGTAACGTGACACTTCAGGGGTCACAATAGACTGTAAGAAATTTATTGTTGGAATTAAAATTGTTACTCTGTATTGTATAAATGAATAAACAAAATAGCAGACATGGGCTCTGAAGTTCCCACAAGCAATGTGAGGGGCAGGGACAACATAAATACCCTCAGGAGCCTACGATGGCGAGTCAGTCTCGAACTTCACAACTTTAACATTGTTGGTTGTTCAAGCTACTCAAATTTAGTTGAATTAAATTTTAATCAGTGAAAGTAATTGTAAAGTAATTTTGATTGTTAAAAGCGTTAATAAATATAACGCAGCCTTTTGTTAATTTCCATTGTAATTTCTGTTTAAAATAAATTTCTTATAAAAGTTTTTGAAAGAAGCTTTTCAAAAAAGTCGCTTCAAGAGGCCCAAAATCTAACTTGCTCCACACATAAGCTTCCAACACTTTTGTCCTTGTTTCTATGTTTGTTGTCTTTGAACATAGCCACTGCTCTTTGTTGTTAGATACACTTCCGTTTCTATCGTTTTGTAAATATATACCATATTTCACCGATATTCAGTGGATGTTAAGAAGATTAAGCAGCTTGTGACTACCAAGATCCCCCAACACTTGAACATTTCCCGAATTAATAATTTTTCAATAAATCTCTCTGCATAATTAAGATTATTTGAAAATATTGCAAAACCAACAACTGTAGTTTATAATAACAATTAGGGTTAAGTGCAATTATTTTTTGTCATTAGGTTTTCCGTCTTCGAACTGGTTGGACACGTACATCCACTGATTTCTTTTCTGAGTTACCCAACACAGCTCCCAAATTCCCGCAACCTGGATACAGCTTGGTTGTCCTTCCATTTTTTTGTAAATATATACTCTATTTCACCAATATTCAGTGGTATGTAAAGAGGGTTAAGCCACCTACGGCTACCAAGATCTCCCACCACTTAGACATTTGCCAATTTCTTTCGTCATTAGGTTTTTCGTCTTGAAGCTGGTTGGACGCGTACCTTAATTGATTTCTATTCTGCGCTAGCCTACACAGTTCCCTGATATTCCTATAGCCTAGAAGTATATGTCCTATTTTACCGATACTCAGTGGTATGTAAAGTGGGTTAAGCAGCCTGCGACTGCCATGATTTCCAAAACACAGACATTTGCCGGATTAATAATTTTCAGTAAATTTTTTTACACAATTAATATTAGTTGAGAATATTGTAAAATTAATACATGTAGTTGATTATATTAATCATCAGGTTAAAGTACAATTATTTTTTGACATCATAAGGTTTTCTGTTTTGGAACTGGTTGGACGCGTACTTCCATTGGTTGCTATTCTAAGGTAGCCTACACATTTCCCTAAACTTCCCACAGCCTACATCCTTGACTATCTGTGTGCAATCTAACCTAGGTCTACTCCAGCCTCTCCTTTTTCTTATCTCTGCCTCTAATATTGACAATAAATTAAATTATTTCAAAAATATTATTATAAATAGATTTAATAATGGAAATATGAGAATATTCACCTGCGATAAAATTACTTAAGTCTTCAGTCCAGGAACTAGTTAGACGCGATCCTCTATTGCTTCCTATTCTGAAGCATCCTACACATTTCCTTAAAATGTCTTCAACCTACATAATTCACTATCTGTGTAAAATAATCTAACCTAGGTTCACCTCTAGCTTTCTTTTTTTCTATTTGCGCTTGTAATCTCGTACTAATTCCCAATGCCCTTAGAACGTGTCCTATTCTTCCATTTCTTCTATTTTTTTTTAAATATCTTTCTTTCTTTGCTATTTATAGAACCTCTTAGTTATTAACTTTGTCTACCCTTGCTAGCATCATCATACATCTGAAGTACCACATTCCAAAAGGCTTTTACCTTTTTCCTACCTGCTTTAATACTGTCTTCATTTCATATTCGTACACTGTTATGCACCACATATATGCTTTTAACAACTTTTTCCTTGTTTATATGTTTGTTGTCTTCGAACACAGCAGCCGCTTCCGTCTGTTAGATACAGCAAGACTCCCCTTCTATTGTTTTCTAAATATTTACCCTATTTCACCGATATTCAGTGGTATGCGAAGGGGTTTATGCACCCTGAAGCTACAAAGATCACCTAACACCTAGACATTTATCAATGTAACCTTTCGCACAATCAATATTTGTTGATAATATAACAAAATCAGCACCTGTAGTTGGTTATAATAATCATCAGGTTAAAGTACAATTATTTTTTGTCATCATGAGGTTTTCTGTTTTGGAATTGGTTGGACGCGTACTTCCATTGGTTTCTGTTCTGAGGTAGCATACATATTTCCCTGAAGTTCCCACGGCCTACATCTTTGACTATCTGTGTGCAATACTCTAACCTAGGTCTACTTCAACCTCTTTTTTTTCTTACCTCTGCTTCCAATATTCACAATAAATTAAATTATTTCAAAAATATTATTATAAATAAATTTAATAATGTACACATTGGAAACATTCACCTGCCACACAATTACTTATCATCAACAACATCATCAGGTCTTCAGCCTTGAAACTGGTCAGACGCGATCCTCTATTGCTTCCTATTTTAAGGCATCCCACACATTTTCTTGAATATTCCATAATCTACATCTTTCACTTACTGCGTGCAATAGTCTAACCTAGATTCACCTCTCGCTTTCTTTTTTTCTAGCCTTATTTGTAATCTCATACTAATTCCCAATACCTTTCGAACGTGTCCTATTCTTCCATTTCTTCTATTTCTTTTTTAGATATCTTTCTTTCTTTGCTATTTATAGAACCTCTTAGTTATTAACTTTGTCTACCCTTGCTATCATCATCATACATCTGAAGTACCACATTCCAAAAGGCTTCTACCTTTTTCCTGTCTGCTTTAATACTGTCCCCATTTCATATTCGTACACTGTTATGCACCACATATATGCTTTTAGCAACTTTTTCCTTGTTTATATGTTTGTTGTCTTCGAACACAGCAGCCGCTTCCGCCTGTTAGATACAGCAAGGCTCCCCTTCTATTGTTTTCTTAATATTTACCCTATTTCACCGATATTCAGTGGCATGCGAAGGGGTTTATGCACCCTGAAGCTACAAAGATCACCTAACACCTAGACATTTTTCATTTTAACCTTTCGCACAATCAAAATTTGTTGAGAATATTGCAAAACCAGCACCTGTACTTGGTTACAATAACCATCGGGTTTAAGTACAATTATTTTTTTCTCCATTAGGTTTTCTTACACATTTCACTGAAATTCCCGCAGCCTATATCGTTCACTATCTGTGTGCAATAGTCTAACCTAGATATACATCTACATTCTCTTTTTCACATCTGTGCTTCTAATATATTCCGCACTATTTTTTCATGCCTCAGTATGTGTCCTATCATTAGATATTTATGATTAATAATTTCTTCTTCTTCTTCTTGTCGATTTGGCCAAATAAGGAAACTCAAGTTAATCATTTTGTTTTGTTAAGGTACTATGTATGTTTTAATGCAGGTTAAAGAGAACAACGTGCAGCTTTTACTTATTGCTCTTAAGTTAGCAATTTCAGGAAAAGGAGACGAGTGTATACGAGGCTCTACTAACTTGATTTGCAAGAACCAATCAATTTTTTTAGTATCACTTCGGAGATTACTCACCGTCTACGAGATAAAAGTAGTACGAAGTGACTTGGAACCTAGTATTTATTATTGGACTGAGAGTTCATGAATCTTTTTAGGTAGGTGCAAACAAAGAATGAATTCTATTTAATACGCTAAAACTTCAATTTTTATACTATATCAGTTTTGTCGTTTAATGCTCGGCAAAAAGTATGAAAGGCGCTGATGATAATACGTTGAATTTTTAAAATTAATTTCTACAGTTTAATTATTTTTATATTACTTGCAATGAGCAAGTAGTAAAAAGTAGTTAAACCAATATCGTTTGCACATCCCTTTCAACAGATCTCTTTAGAAATAAATGCACGTGTCATATCCTTAATGTTTTATCTGTGCATAAGATTGTGTTAAAGTAGAAGACGACTAACCTTATGGAAAAAATTCAGCGAGTAGTCTTTGCAGCACATTGGAATATGGGAATACCTGTGCCCTAACCTACTATCATCCGTTGTATTTCTCAGATAAGGTGCAAAAATATGGAAAGTTAGCATTTTTCAAATAGAATGCCTTTTTTCAATTTGGATTAAAGCGAAGTTCTATTCATATATCCTATCTATTGGTTAACATAATTTCTATTGTTTGAAAAGGCAAGGATTAAGCAGAGTTCTAAAATTATAGTAGTTCAAGTTTTAGCTTTCAAGCGCTTGCGATTTCTATAGTTACGTAAAAGGAACGTCGTAAAATAAGTAAACAATTTGATTAATTAATAAATGAATAGGTAAATAATAAATAGACAAATAAGTAAATAAATAAATAGAAAAATAAATATAACACTGAACAATAAATTGTAATTTTTTCGTTTCATTTGGTCTTGGTTTTTACAATAGATAATGTCTTGGTGAAACCTTTCACCATGTTCGTCACTCACAGAATCGTGAAAGGCACGTTGAAACCCATATTGCTGCACGTGGAAATTTTCTTAACAATTCTGAAAGCTTATTAAAGGTTTGGCATGTTTCACCTACAAAATTTGATTGTTATAATTGATTTGTTTACATTTTTCTGGTTTAAAATAACTTTCAACCCTATGTTTAAGTCCTAATATATATATATATATATATATATATATTACTCATATTTAGACCAGGGTAGAAAATTAAATAATCAAATCAAATAATTTTAATTACCGTGTATAAGGAATTTCATTAAATAATACGCTTTATTAAAACCTTGAAGCATAAATAAACTCGGTCGTTTCAGTAAAAATAAGAAATTTAAATTATCTATAAGACGCTTTACATCAAAAGAAGCAGTATTGAAAAGCGCAGTGGATAATTTAATTATTCCTAAACAAATGGAAATTACGTGCAAAATTTATATTAATGAACTCTATTTTAAATAACTGGTATTAAACAAAACGTACGGATAATAATTTGTATTCGCTAAAATGAAAGGATGGAAATCAATTTTAATTGGAGTTAATTGAACCATTATTAATAATAAGCATAAAACTTGTAAAACCCAATAATAGTCAAATCGTAGGAAGGTTATTTAAAATGTTACGTTTGAACACCCCTGCGTGTTTTTAAAAGGCAATTTCAAGTTAATTTGTTTGGATAAACATGTTGATTCTAAGGATATTGGAAACGATCAGATGCTTTAGCAGGAAATACAGAACACCTGCGTATTTTTAAAAAGCTCATTCTGCGTAAATTTGGCAAATAATTAATGTTTCAAAGAATCTTGGAGAAACCGGGGCTTAATATTCACGAGAATGTGCGATACGGGGTTATTAAACCAAGATAACAGTCCGCGTGGACTAAAATATAATCGATAATGAAGAGTGTCAAGTAGCACCAATACGAGCAGGTTAGAGAAGGAAAGAGAAATGCGTCAAGCAAAGACACATATTGTAAAAGGGCGGGATTTAAGCAACGTCAAGGGGTTGCGATTGGTTAAAATAGGATGCATATATCAGAGGTAGAACAACAATTTCTGTATAAAAGTAATTAGTTTTTCTCGGACAACTTTGCGGGCCGTGTTGAAATTTTCTGAGATCTCAATGGGGTGAGGACTAAATTCATAAAAATCGACGTGCAGGCTACAGACTGGGAACGTAGAATGAGGAATTCGTTGGAATTACCCGTTTTAGGAACAAAGCGACGTGTCGGCTATTCGCTATATATACAGGCGGGAATATGTGTTTCTCTTAGACTCTTAGACTTTCGACGATTCGATGCGTTAAAAGCTCGTGCATCCGCGACTTGATATTAAACAGTGCATTTTAGTTTGATTAAATAATTTAAAGTGTGCTAGTATATTTTAGTGACTCAAAATAGTTGGTTATTTTACGTGCTAACATGAATGTACTTCAGTGCACTTAGATACAAGGTAATAAAAGTTTATTATCACGGTACCAATTAGTAAAATTTACAACGACAAATGTATACCCAAAAGTAGGCAGTTTTGGCGTATATTGGTAATATTGGTAAAAGGAAGTATGAATTTCTTTGCTATTTTGCGGGGTGTTAATGACTAAATGGTTCGTAAATGTGTCTGCATCCACTGAACCAGAGGCAGATATACACAGATGAGTTCCGGAAAAGCCTAGAAACAACTTTAAATTAATGGTGATGGAGAACATTTTAAAGCGTTGACAACTTGAAGCTGTAAATAGAATCCGGTTGGAATGGTGTGATTTACAAAAGGGACGATTACACTGAAGCTACGAGGACAATAACCTTCAGGTAAATTGTACTATTTTGTTTGACATTTTTGTGTGTATTGAATGACTTTATAATTGATTTACTTTAAATGGACATTAGTGGAATTTTTCTAACCATAAAATTTAATTTTAAGATGAAATTTGCTTGTTTAAGTAAAAGGGGTATTTTGTTTTGATGTTCGGGAATAGGATGAAACTTTGGGTAGGTCTTTGAGCTCAATTAGACAAACCTGGTTAATTAACGTAAAGGGTGGTAGATGCTCCTTTATACTCAGACTCCGGTCTGCTTATATTGTTATATTAATTAGTAGGCATCCAACAAGGACTTTAATTTTGGATGCACAGTAAAATGATAATAAAATTAATCCGGAAATTCTTTTTAAAACTGAATTTTATGTTCAAATTTAATTTGAAAATTTAATGTATTCTGAATATTGATGTAAATAGAGTTAACGTTGATGTTTGTGGTAGGAATGTGTTGTTTAATTTTATGATTGAGAATGGAAGTTATCTAGAAGAGCAGCCGAGGCGATTAACAGAAGGAATCAACGAACCAGGTGATTTATAAGGTTTCACAGCATTCTTGACGCCCAAACTGTGGGGCTCGAATGTTTTTTTTTAAAGGGCCAGTACCTAGAGATATGAGAAGATTCACAGCAATATATATATATATATATATATATATATATATATATATATTAAGCAGAAATAAAACGATTATCTTTGAGATTTTGAGCTTATGATTCGAAATCTAAATATGGATGTTATTGCAAGTCTTGTTTTTAAACACTATTTTACACGAAATAAAAAATTTACTGGGTGCTTTAATAGCGAGTCATTCCATTCAAGATTAATTTCTATTTCTTTCAGATATAATTTATTATTAGCGTATGGCATTGCGTTACATGGTTTTTTCGGAAACAGTTTATTTTCAAAACGGTTTCTTACTTTTAAGAAACTTTTGTGTTCAACAGCAATGATATTTTGGGAGTATCGCAGCTACTTATTCTTTTTTTATAACTACTTCCTGATCTTTGTTAACATTTTCTGACTGCAATAATTGTTTGATACTGTAGAAAAATCTATGGCTTATTTTTATTTCCTTTTGTCAACAAAAAGTTGATGAGATACTCCACAGGTTCCTACCGGGTGTATCTAGTCTTGGAGATGTTCTGTATGAAATGAAAATTTTTTCTTTTCCTGACAAAGTGTGTTCGATTACACTCCACGTGAATGTGTCAAGGAGCAAGAAATTTCTGGGTGATATGGTGAGCAGATAGATTCTGTCTCATAGTTAAAGAACATATTGTAAGTACTTATAATTTTTTGTTCTGACGTTTGCATTATTTCAGGTCTTTCCGAAAATAGTTTTAAACGTGTTCATAGATTAGGTCCACGGTAGGCGACACTTTTGTGTTCCATAAAGGAAACTCATTGCTATTATTATACCTACTATCTTGATAAAAACATAATCGATGTTTATACGTTAGTCATGAGCAATACTGTTTCAGCTCAACCATTACAATAATTTTGGAAAATCTTGGGCTGTTTTCTTTTTATTGTTGCTGTTTTATTCATGTGTGTTATCTGCATCAAGCTTATGCCCATTGAACTACTTTTTTAAGATTATTAAAGTCACTTGCAATACTATACTTTATTAGCATGTGACGCAAGTGCTTTTTCAGAGTTCCTAATCTTGATATGTTAACTAAGAAACTTTCTCTCGTGTAGTAATTGCGAAGCCTCTGTTTTATGAACTTATGTCGTTTTCTGTATTCGTTATAAATTCTTTTCAGTGTGTAAAAATGAAAGATATGTTTGTGACTAGACTGTTTCCGGATATAATGCCTTTTATAAACCCCCATTGTATGTCTTCTGCATGGGCTTTCTTAGAAGATGCAGATTATTCTAGCCATTGCTGTAAACTGGTCAGTAGTTAATAACCTCTGTCACAGGTACAATTTAAATAATTATGTGAAGTTGTGGAATTCTTTCTTCACAATGAATTTTTATATCTATCTTTAGATTAATCGTACTTGTAGTTGCCTGTTCCCGTTCTGTTTTTTAAATACTCTATTATTCTTAATTTTACTTTTTGCTTTAGTTATAAAAGGATTGGCAATATATGCTACGTGTTTTTTGTGACTTCCACTTCGTCATCATTTTTAAATACGTTTTTTTTTGACTTGTACATTTTCTTTTTACAATTCAATTTTTTTTCTATTTTCTGTGGTTTTAAAATGTACTGTGGTTTTTAATCTTTTTATTTGATTTTATTCCGAGTCAGAATTTTCTTACTGTTCAACGGATTTATAATTTTATCATCACGTATGTGATAATTTATATTAGTACTGATTTTTAATTTAAATAATTATATTAACAGTAGACTTCATTGCTTAGTAGAGAAATCGTACAGTTACAAATTAACTGATAATTTTTTTAATTTAGATTATTATTTATCTTAATTGTACAAATTTTCACAGCGGTAACAAAGAATAAAATATTTTTGCTTGCTATTCGTGTAAAACTTTACTTTCTCACTTATCTTTGCAGTTCTGGGCGTGATGCGTTAAATGTTTTGATGCTAATCAAAGTTAGATGGTAAGGAAATTGTTTAAAATAAAAAGCAATTAAAGGGCAAACATCAATTTGCTTAATACAAAATATCAACCATAAACGTAAACGAATTATAAAAAGACCGGGACATCTGCAAAGCCATCTAAAAAATTTTCACTATAGAAACAATATGATCGCAGAGTGGACATTGCCCTTATGTGGTACCTACAGGTTGAGCATTGGGGATGTGGCAACAAGTGTAGTGGTCCTTACTCAAATTATACGGTAGGAGAATTGTGATTTTCTTGGTGCGTTGTTCCTTAGGGATGATCACCTTCCACGCATCTTGAGGAGTTTGTATAGCAGATCCTTTCGAATAAGTACTACACCATTTTTTAACACTTCGTCCACTTCACGATTGCTTGTTGCCCTAAAATAGGAGAAAGTGGATAGTAATGCTGTATGATGGAACTAGAAATAGTTCAAATGTGGTGCTCAGACAAGTTTGTGCAACATAATTCGTCGTCAGGAAAAATTAGCGCCACTGTTTTAGATAACTCGACTTATTGCAGGCCGGTCAATTCAGAAAAAGCATTGATTAGATCGATTTGGGTCGAAAAAAAGAACAAAAAGTCCACTGACATGTACGAAGATCAGCGATAACACTTATTGTCTTCCAAAAGTCAATGCCCAAAATTAGTTGTTGAGAAACAGCAGAACCACTAGAACGTTAAGAAGAATAGTTTTTCTTTTACAGAAATAGCAAGTGACCTAATGACGTCACACGATTGACCATTAGCTACTGTACAGATGAGGATTGTCGTCTGAGACAGAGGTAAAGAAGAACGTGTTAAAATGGTTAAAAGAGTTAAAGAATTGAAAGGGTTAAAAGAGTTGAAAGGGTTGAAAGGGTTGAAAGGGTTGAAAGGGTTGAAAGGGTTGAAAGGGTTGAAAGGGTTGGAAGGGTTGAAAGGGTCGAAAGAGTTGAAATGGTTGAAAGGGTTTAAATGGTTGAAAAGTTTTAAAGGATTGAAACGGTTAAAAGGGTTAAACGGGTTAAAAGGATTGAAGGAGTTGAAAGGATGAAAAAGATTCAAAAGCTTAGAAGGGATGAAAGTTTAAAAAGGCGTATGTCTATCTCTCTTCCACTCATAAAGTCCATATAGCGAAAATTACATGTAAAACCCCCATCTACCGCAAGTCTATGTCTTATACATATAAAATCCTATCTACCGCTTTTTTGGGGTCGTTTTGGTTTATTAATCCTACTGACGTTGAAGTAGTATTTGAAGAGAAGAGCTTGCAGCTCAACAATATGAGCACCATCTTTAACTTATTTAGTTTTTCGATCAGGTACATCAAAAATTGATGCTCTTCTTTGCATAATATTTACAAAATAGGATACCATAGTATTTTTACCGTATACAAAAAGGCTCTAATCTATTCTTTTCCTCCACACAATCTGTTTAAAACACACAAGAAGATATTTACTGTACTATTTTGTGCTTTCATCCATTATAAAAAGGCATGGATTATTGCAAATTCCGAAATTCTTTTCGTTGTTTGAATATTATGTTTTCATATTTGCATGTTTTCAAAGTATTTTTTTAATATATGCACACATCTCATTTTTGAATGAGTACAATATAATCTAAAAAACTAATAAAAAAAATTATTACTTCCTCTCATTAAACACTTTCGTAGTATTAGTAACAGAATATTATACTTAAATATCTACCATAAGGCTTTTACAACACCGTCACTTTAATATTTAACCTGAAGCTTAATTTTAATCGATACTTTTTATGTCAAATTTGGTATTAAATAACATTTAAGTAGATGAAACCTAGTATTTGCAACTCGAGTAATATCTTCAATATATCTTACTTTGTATTGAACCACTCATTGTTTTAAAATTATCTTTATTAACGTTTCGATCCATGACCTAGGATCGATTTATTGTCAAAATAAAAACATTTTTGACATGTTTATAACAATTAGAATGGTTATTATGATATGATGATTAAATAGCTTGTGGTTTGATAACTAGCTTTATTTTGAATGAAATTAGCCTTCATGATTTCAGGTCCTGACCGACTTTGGTAGGATAGCTATATACGTGAGAACAGCTATTGAAGTTTAATTGTAAAATCCAAGTAATGAATTGAAAACATTTTTAACACTGTTCATTTAATACAGTATTAACGAGAATGGTTATCAAGAGAGTGCAATTGCATGTATAAGCAGATCTAAGTCATCGTTCTTTAAGTATGTTATTACTGCCATAGGATCATCAATTCATTGATCTATACCTCTTAGAAACATGGTTCTGAGGTAACCACGAAGGTTAACTGCTCAGATACCAATGTTAAATCTACAGAAGGGTATGTCCAATCCTAGTTTTACACTTGAAGATACCAATATGAAGAGATATAAGCTATTAACTAACACCCTTGTAAAACCATTGCTGTATATGACAGTGTAAAGCTTCCAATATCTTATTGGATTTCATCTCAAAACCTGAGTTGGATACAATGCTCCGTTAAAAAGTACTGGTACTGCACAGTGTAAACCCGACCAATGAAGGATGCCATGATCATTAACAACCTTCTTAAACACATTGGTATCTGACAAGTGTAAACCCACCATAAGGTTACCTCAGAACCATGTTAAAATCTACCAAAGAGGTAGCCTAAATCATAATAATTTTCCCTTCAAAATAAATATAAAAACGACTACTTAAGCCTTTTAATAATGCAATTGCACACTTTTTAATAACCATCCTCTAAATTGTATAAATGGAAACATGTTAAAAATGTTTTCCAATTATCAAGTTATTGAATTTTACAATAAAAATTAATCAGCTGATTTCACGTTAAGCGTATTGGCTACCTAAAAAAGTCGGTCCCAGGCCGTAACACAAATTGAAGGCAATTATTCATTTAAATTTTAAAAATTTTTGCTTAATGTACTCAAACCAAATATTTGAAACATCAATAAATCAAAGTCACCTTCAATTTGTGTCATAAATGTCAAACTTGAAGTTTTTATTATTTTGAAAACGATCCTAGATTATGGATTGAAACGTTAATAAAGATAATTTTAAAAACTATGAGTGGTTCAATACCCAAAGAAGATTAAGAAGAATACTAAACAAACCACAACAATCATACAGGGAGTATTTACGAGCTAATATAGTTCAACAGTAAGCAGAAATTGCAGTTTTTGCTTAGATATGGCCAGTGGGATGTAGTTCAAAATAGAATGAGCGAATCATGTCCTGAAGTGCAAAAAGATAATTGACCGGTATTTTATTATTTTCCGACGACCACTTGTGAAAACAACAGATTACACACTACTTATTTATGTAGAAAGTAAAGTATATCACTCTAGAGTGCGAAAGTACATATCACTCTAGTGTTGAAATACTTTTCAGCTCCAGAGTGATATGACTGATGTTAGTATGCTAGTTACCTAGGCAACCCAAACGACTACCGGTTTCTACCTTTTTGCATTCATTTGTTTCGTTTTGGCTAATAACAGTTTAAAATACCCATAGTTAAATCGATACTGACAGTTTCCGTTTTACTTAAAGATGTAATTACTCATATTAGTTTGTAATTGAAATGATTTCTTCAATAAAAATTGAGAATGCATACGCTAAAAGCAACAGATTGGCGGATTTTATAAAAACAAAGTAGGTGTTCGAATTTTCAACATCAAAACGTCAAATAAATTTTATAGGTGTCTGTCTGTCTTGCATTATTACGTACACATTTATTGCAAATAAGCATAAAAATAACTATTTCGTAATTGTTTTTAGTGGTGGTCGTCGGAAAAATAGTGTACAGTACTCGCGTGGAAAGTGACATTTCACACTCGTGGAATAGTCGCACTCGGCTGACGCCTCGTGCGACAATACTCTTCCACTCGTGTGAAATGGGTCACTTTCCACGCTAGTAATGTAATATACTATTACAGGTACACTAAGTCTGTTGAAGCAAAACCTTGTTTTATTTTAATTCAATACATAAACTAATTTTTTATATTCAGTTAAAACAAAACTGTCATGAAACAATTTTTCTGGATAACTGAAAATGTCAAATATCATTTAATTAATTTAAAACCTGTCGCATGACAACAGTTCTGTGTTTCGATACCACATATCTACATACCAGCATTACAATACCTCATGGAATTAGGGTACCGTGTCAAACAAGGATCAAATAAAAGATGTTTTCGTTCGTTTTATAACAAACGTTAATTAACTTTAGCTATAGTGAATTAAAGTTGGTCAACACATAAGCTAATTGGCTGTTAAACAAAACTTTCAATTCCATTTTCAGTGAGTGAAATTGGCTGAAATAGTCCTCTGCAGTATCCGGTAAATTAAACACAAACAATTGATCGAGTTGTTAAAGAACTTCATTGACTTCCTTCGACGTAGTCAAGGTTAAGAAACAAGCTTTCTTAAGAGCATCACGAACATAATTATGTTAGTGTTGTGTTCTGTCTCATAAAAGGTCAAATTACTTTACACTAAATGGCATAATTTGGTATACCGATTATACCGCTTTAAGTTATTACTGTCTACAATTAATTATAATCAATTCAACAGCTGTATTTATTGGATTATTTATGTTAAGTAGAATACATTTTAATTAATTTGAATAGTAGCTAATTTGTTAATAAAATACGTTTCGACAAGGACTGACCGGCAAGAGTTGATAAAACTAGGTTGTTTTATCGGTTCATGCTCAGATAGACAAAGATGCCTTGGGACAACCAGTACTGAACAATCTTCAATCGGGTGTTTTGTCAATAAGAATTGGTTCCTGAGAATCCCCAGTTAGTCAGTTTTTGCAGAAAATAAATTTTTTGAATAAATGTTTTACTGTGGAACCTCAAGGGTAGGCATAACGCTAAATTACAGTTGCCAAAAGGTGTTGAGACAAAAGATAATCGCGTTAGGGGAAAAAGCTTTAACGGTGACGAGAAATAGGTTTTCTTTCTAACTCAAACAAACGAATGTAGTTTGCCCGAGAAACAAAGGTTTTTTTGATAATTTGTTACGCTCCCTTTCGGCAGCGTACTTAAAATACATCGCTTTGCATAGCTGGTTGCATAAAGATCGATTTACATTAATAAATAAATTGAATTATTGTCTTATAACTTTCGTCTTTATGCTATCTATTGAAGTGGAGATAAGAGGCGCTCAGATGTTATGCTAACAACTATTTTATATCTACAGATGAGCAGTTGTAGTTTGTCTTTTGTTCTATTTATTAATTACATTGAAAATACGGTGGCTTGTTTTGCTTTGTGAATAGTGAGTTTAATGCGGTATTTATGGCTTACGCGGGCCTACTAATTTTTAGTATTTGTTCTTTGTTCCTTAAATTGTTGAGTTTTCTTTTGAAATAACGTGCGTTACGGAACATCTGACGGACTTACTTAGTGATACACGTGCTTCACTCATTGTGGCTTCGCCATCGTATTACAACGTATTGTACTTAAAATGCAAGAACGGTAACTGCGATTACAAGCAAGTAAACACGATGTACAGCTCGTCTTTATTTTCTTAGTGCAAGATACTTATTTAGTTGTCAACGTATTAATTAGCAAATTAATTCTGTAACATGCTTTCCCATTTTGGGTTTTTTTTTGAAATGAGGTTACAGACATATCTTCGTGCACTATCTCTCTTAACAATAATGTTGGCCAGTTAAGGTAAAAACGTGTTTGGCAACTAACATGTTACAGTGATTCCAGCTTACAAAGGACGTGATTCTAAATTCTAAATTTTTATTACAATTTTTGCGATTTGTGTTACAAAATATTTCGAAATTATTTTCTCAGGAAATAGAATTAACAAAAAATTTATCAATGCCACATGGTTCCATTAGTATGATAATGTCTGTTCCTAACCTCAGTGAAGTGCGTCGATGTGGTTAGTGTAAGTGTACTAAATTCTATCAACCCCATCACAATCAAGGGTGAAGTACTTCGTTACTGCAGGACTTTCTGTAAGTGAACTATTTACTACTTGTTTTCTTTTTTTAAATATCTATCCGGTTGTTTTGCAATATTCTTTGTCGTGTTGATACCTTTTACAATAGAAGTACAGACTATTAAATACTAACTATTGTTATTACTTTAAATATTTATCCGTTGTTTTGCAATATTTTTTGTCGTGTTGATACCTTTTACAATAGAAGTGCAGACTATTGAAAAAAAAAGAGAAAACAAAAAAAACTAATACTACTAGATTACTCATGTCAATTGTGTCTTATCTATTTATCTTTTGTTAAAATTTTTGTCTTGATTTATGTTAATTGGTGTGTGAGGAAACGTTTCTGCTACTCCCCAATATTACCTCACTTTGTAATCAAAATTTTTTTTGTAATGCTTTTATCGTGATTATAATATATAGTTTTTTTCCAAAACAGTTTTCTTACATCTACAAAGTACTGAATAATTTATGCTTAATCTTTTGTTTTTCAGGTTTGCTTAATTATTTTTCTTACAGGTACTGTCACTAACTCCTTACCGCCGTATACATTATATGTCCGTTTGCTTCCTACAACCCCCCCTAATCTCCGATTGAGCCCGGTCATTTCGTGATCTCTTGTTGTTACGCACGGCTACAAGAACAACGTAGCATAAATTTGGCGCCCAACGTGAGTGCCCAAGAATTGCGTAACAAATTGATTAAAACTGCTTTGGCTGTTATGACTTTCGTTCAATAGTACATTTTTAGATGATCGGCAGTTTAACATTTTTGATGAAGAAAACCGGATAATTAAAATTTTTTGCGCTTTAGCTATCAAAATTGCATCGTCGTGAAATTTAATTAGTCGCCTAAAAAGGTAGATATGCAGTAGTTAATAATCGACTATACTTCGAAGAACATAAATCCATTTTTTTTTGTTTTTCGTTTATTTTTTTTAAATCAGTTGCAGTGCACATAAATCTAGTTTTGGGATATCTATGAAAGATGGATGCAAGCTATATAGATAAAGTATTTGTCCCTTCACTAAAAAAAAAACCTATTCTAAAATGTAGTACAATTATAATAAATTTTACTACAGTGTGTCGTTCCATATGAATTAATAACAAATTAATAGTAGAATGCCGACAGGGTTCTAGCGCGATTTTTGCGCATTATCCCGTTTTTCGGTTCTTGGAGGGTGTTTGGGTGGTCTGTTAATTGGATCTGCATTTTAATTTTCAGGGCAATCTAACCCTGTTAGAATTTTTAAAATCGGGCTATCTCTTACAACGTTACAACCTGTTAAAGCCTCATACCTCAAGTTTTTGCATTCTTCGACAAACCATTTTAGCCTGATCTAGAATTTTCTGAACAATCTAACCCTATTTGAATTTTTTAAATCAAACCACCCCTTGCCGAGTTACACCCCTGATTTTAGGAAGTGGTCCAAATCGTCTTAGGGTATGACACATAAGTTTGGTATAGATTTTTCTGGGGAATCCAAATCTTTAGGAATTTTTAAATCGAAGTAACCCTCGGGAGAATTGTACCCTTATACCTGATATCGAACTTATAAAAATTTGTATAAAAGTATTGCGTGGGTTCTAATTCTATTAATTTTTCAAAATAAGATCAACTCTTATAAGCGCTAAAGACACCTAATTACTAACATATTTTTTTCAATACCTTAAAAATGAATTAAAACCTGTGAAGGGTACTTGATAAAACGCATAGACTAGGTTTAGAAAATTTACCGCTGAAATTTTAGAAATGAATCCTTTATAAGTTCTAGGGTTTTTTTTATTTAATATTTTCTATGTTTTATGTGGTATCATCTTATATATTAACATTGTAATATTTAAAGATTTCTCAAGTTACTATTACAATTCCCACTAATAAAATTCGATAAAACTTGTATTAAAATAATTGCCAAATTTATATTAAAAAGTACCACGCAATTTAAATTTATATTTTAAATTGCAATTATTCCAATCCTAAATTGTAGTCATCAACATATGATACTCCAATCTATACCATTTCATACTGTAATTTCAACTATTTTAAATAGTAATCACTACATTCTTAAATTTTAGTTTTTATAATTCTGAATTGCAATTTTAGCCATTTTATATTATAACTTAACGAAATTGAAGCATACACACGGAATAAAGTGTTTATTTCAACAAAATTTTATTTCAGTAAAACAAATATAAATGTTACATAGCCACAAAACAATATTACTCCAAGAAGACATATAGTTCACGAAAAATCGGCCATTTTTTAAAATAACCAAACACTTGTGAATTTGAACGATTTGCTTTTCTATACAAGAAAGTTATTTGACAGATCATAGATTTTTACAAATTCCAAAATTATTCTAATTATTGATACCAATACTTTAATAATTTCAAATAATACCTTTCAATTAAATTAAGGATTATGGATATTTACGCTTTGCCTTTGAATTATTCCAAAGCAGTTCATGGTATTGCTACTGTCTTACAAGTGATTTTCCAATGCTCCACCCGAAGGTACTACATTGGCCAGGAAGCGCGTTCATTTACCTGGAAAATTTGGAATTTTGCCGAACCCTTGCTGTTCCAAGCAAGGTATGGATCTTTAACGTGCTTGACAACACTCACACATAGGACCTCCATTTTATTTCTCATCTGAACGAGGGTGTATTTTTGTGAAAAATGCTCACCTAACATTTTTCAAGCGGACCGTGCCATGATTCGAACCCGGGACTTTGGGCGCAGTAGGGTATTGCTACTGCCGCCTATGTAATGCTTGGCTTCTTCATTTTATTTAGACTGGATTTAATCTATAAAAATTTTAGTCTTAAAAACAAAACTATAAAGGGGGTAATGACATTCTTGAACATTAGCGGTTTCATTGCTGTTAGAGTAATGCAGACCCAGTCCTTTAGATTAACGACGTGCGCGCGTGAAATTTTATTCTATGTTACTTCAAGTTGTGTTGAAAGTGCATAATATTAAAGACAATTTATCAATATAGTAGTAGCTATAATATTATTAGGCGCTAAAATAACGTTACAGGTAAGTATTCGCAGTGTTGGTACCTTTAAAATTATGAGTAAATGAAAATGAACCATTCGATGCGCACACGTTGTACAAACTGAATTTGGCGACCATCAAGTATCAACGTGAGTTGTTTGCGGTATTATGCTGGCTTCTACTAGCAATTGAAGAGTCGAGTGGATAAAGGAGGTAAGTAACGTTTTTTCAAAACTCAAGCTATCTTCATGAATGGAGGAGGCAAGTGATAATCTTTCCTTAGCCCTGACTTTAATATGAGAATATCAACCAGAACAGGGGATACAAATTGATAAAGGAGATATGCAACAGTGCTTTAATAAGATGTGATTGGATGAAAGGTGTAAGTTGCAACACATACACCCTTTATCCATCACAACCTATACATACATCCTTCATCTATGAGAGGTTATTATACAAACAGCACATATCTCCTTTATCCAGTCAGTTCATGTCAAGAAGTCACACATGTGTCTGTTCATCTGTGAAGTTAATCTGTGAAATAGCACTGTACTATTTGTTTTAATCATCTGACTACGTTCGCAAGAAGTAGACTAATTGTGTAGAGGACCCTGGATAAATGTATTTTGATAAATCAGCCTGTAGATCAGGACATCAAAGAAAATTAAAACCCTAACCTCAAAAATGCAACAGTTTCTGAATGCTCTGGAGTAGTTGTAGAATATGAGCAGCAGCTCGATTAATTGGAACTAGGTGTGTATTCTTCATTGGTGATTTACTGTTTAGTTCAGTATATTTTAACTTTTTAGCGGGGCCTTCAAGTTCTGGTCCTATCTATAATGGTATAAATAACAGTAAGTTGGTCTTATTAAAATGTATTCTTCTTAAGCTTCTTTGGGAATTAAACCACTGATAGTTTTTAAAATGATCTTTATTTACGTTTCGATCCATGACCTAGGATCGTTGTCAAAATAATAAAAACTTCAAGTTTGACGTTTATGACATAAATTGATTACTTTGATTATAGAATTACTTGGTTTATGCGTAAATACCACATATTTTCAAATAAATGATCAATTTTACAAACAAAGCTTCGGAATGGCAATCGGAAGTCCACTATCACCAATCTTTAGTAATATATTCATGGAGGAATTCGAAAAAGATGTGATATTCACACAAGAATTGAAACCACTGATCTGGTGGAGATACGTTGATGATGTTTATGCTATTTGGCCTCATAATATAGAATTAATTAAAAACTTTGTACAGTCAATTAACGAAATAGAACCAACTATTAAATTCACATATGAATTAGAACAACATGGAAAACTTCCGTTTTAGATATTCTAGTTAGCAAAACGATACAACAATTAATACATCGGTATATAGAAAACCAACGCACACAAACAGATACTTAAACTTCGATTCAAACCACCCACAATGTGTCAAACGAGGAATTATTAAAACCATGTATGATAGAGCAAAATTAATATCATCAAACGAAGAAATTTTAAAGAAAGAGAAAGACCTAATCAGATGTACACTAATAGAAAACAAATATCCTAAAAGAATAATAGAAAAAAATGAATAAAAACCCTAAAAATAAAGAAAAGAAAACAAAAACAACGATACACACCACAAAATGCTCTCAATACCATACATAAAAGGATTCTCCGAAAAAATTAAAAGAATAGGAAACAAATTTAGAATTAAAACAGTATTTAGAACGAACAATACACTAAGAGCACAATTAACAAAAACAAAACCCAAAAACGCAATACAAAGTTCAAAAAACTGTATCTACAAAATACCGTGCGAATGTAATAAGTTTTATATAGGGGAAAGTTCCAGACCATTTGAAGTTCGATTAAGAGAACATAAATCATATATAAAATATAGAAAATTTGAAAAATCCGTGATTTGCCAACATGCATGGGACTCCAGTCATAAAATAAAATGGGAAGATGCAAAAATTATCGACAAAGAAGAAAACCACCAAAAACGCAAAATCAAAGAAGCTGCCTATATAACCCTACATAAAAATAACTGCGTTGCAAACGAATCCGTGACTTTCAGTAAACAATGGATTTCATTACTAAAAGAAATAACAAAAGAAATAACAAATGAAGATCAAATGCCTACAATATCTAGGTAGCATTGCAAGTTTTTCCTGGGTTTTCCTTGCGATATTAACATGAAATACAGCCTATATACATGATTTCTATTTATACATACAATAACTTATTACATAACAATAAGCATATTAACTAGAAAACCATTATTTCGGCAAATTATAAATGTTGGGGGATCTTGGTAGCCACAGGTTGCTTAACCCCCTTCACTGAATCTCGATAAAATAAGACATAAAATTAGAAATCTCTCAATTGTATAAATAGAAACATGTTAAAAAATGTTTCCCAAATTATATAATTTATATAAAATTCGCCAATAAAAATTAATCAGCTAATATCACGTTAAGCGTATTGGCTACCTTAGGAAAGCCGATCCCAGGTCGCAACACAAATTGAAGGCAATCATTCTTTTAAACTTTAAACATTTTTGCTTAGTGTACTCAAATCAAATATTTCAAACATCAATAAATCAAAGTAACCTTCAATTTATGTCATAAACGTCAAACTTAAAGTTTTTATTATTTTGACAACGATCCTAGGTCATGGATAGAAACGTAAATAAAGATCATTTTAAAAACTATCAGTGGTTTAATTCCCAAAGAAGCTTAAGAAGAATGCTAAACAAACCACAACAAACATGCAGGGAGTATTTATTAAAATGTAGTTTTGTTAAAACTTATTCTACGTAGTGGCTAGAGCTGATTCTAAAATTGATGCTGCCGACCCATTTGAACCATCCGATGATGGCGATGAGTATATTCCTAGTTATGAGGATTCATCAGACTCCGAACAACCTGATGGATTACCACAAATGAAAAAACTTAAAAAACAACACCAGAAAGTGAAAATGTCGTCCATGAAGTGTTACCAAATGATAGTGAACAAACTGCCACTAGGGAAAACGGGATTGCAAAACAAAAAAAGTCTAGAAAAAGGTCCAGAAACCCAAATTTTTAGACACGCAATGTTGCTGCAATAGCGAGACAGAATGATAACGCTTATGTAAACCAAAAAGGAAAACAAATACCGGCAAAGGTTGTAAATTTAGACATACTATGCAACGAAACCTGCAAGAAAAAGTGCAGTGTCCAGTTTAACGTTGTTGAACAAAAAAATTTTTTAATTACTATAAAATGAATATTGACATGAAGAATTTGCTACTGTTTAAAGGTATTGCATTTTGAGTGCCAACCAGGTGTCGAAAAGATGCTATGCATAAGTCTGCATCTTTTCACTACACGGTTTCCATTAATAACACTACTGTTCCTGTATGCCAGATTAGTAAAAAGAAAGTTGAACACCACCAACAATCAATAAAAAAAGGTGTGCACACTCCTGTATGCGATAGGAGAGGAAAACATGACAATCGACCCCATAAATTAGCTGACGAAGTTAAGAACTATGCAATGGAACATATCAAGCAATTTCCTGTGACGCAGTCGCATTACTCCAGGAATAAAAATCCACACAAACAATACCTTTCTTCATTGCTGAACATTTCAAAAATGTATAGTTTGTATCTTGCACGATGTACAGAAGAGAATAAACCTGCTTACTTCAAAATAAAATATTGTTCATATAGTCGAATTTTCTCCAATGAATTCAACTATTCCTTTAGTAAACCTCGTAGCGATACTTGTCAAAAATACGAAAGTGGGAACTGTGATGAAGAACATAAAGAAAATTATAAGGCAGGCTTTGCACTTCAACGAACAGTTTAGGTAGATATGCTTATTTTATTATTTTAGTATAGTTCACTCTTAATGTTACTCTTAATTTATAGTTTGTAAAGTTTTGAAAGTAACTAGGGTATCTGGTTTTTCCTGTAATGTTTTCTGTGATCCCTTTTTTCATAGAGCATTTCATATTGAATGCGACACCTTAAAGTGGACGAAGGGGGCAAGTGCAATTTTTTCAAAATTTGGCTTTTCCTCAAATGCATTTTAATTTCGATTACTGCTCATTAAAAAAGAACTTTATAATCTATTTTTTGAGGAAGTATCTTCACAATTAAGAAATAAGCAAACACAATATTTAGGAAATGTATTTAATAAAATTGGAAGTTATTTTTCTCAAATGTAAGATTTTGTTACTTACTTCCTTCATCCGCTCGGCTCTTCAATTGTAAGTAATATACTTGCGCGCGTTCTTCAACAAAGTCATTTTGTTGATCATTACGATACGATATGCTAAAAATTCACGTTGCGCTGCGAAATTTTAACACTAAATGTATTGAATATTACAATACTTGTTTCAAATTTTTTATAAACTTATTATTATGTTTAATATGTTACAAATTGATACTAAAATACTACAATTTACTAGAAGGTTAAGATACAAATTTTTGTGAAAAATTACAACACTGATTTTCAAATATTCATATTGTTCTGCGAGCAAAAAGTTAATTAATTACTGCAATATTTCAAACAAAAAACTCTAGTAAAATTATCCAGTGTTTGGAGTTAAAAATTACACGACTGTGTAAAATTTACTGCAAATCAAGAAAGTGATTGATAATTTTTAGGCATCTTACCCTTTAAGTGACCAGTTAAATTGGAGTCAATAATGTTGTATAATATCTACAACAATCAATTTCAAAAATTTAGGCTTAAGTTTAGTTAAGGTATGACTTGAGAACGGCAAGCTCCCACTGGATCGGAATAAGTTTGTGAAATCGTCCAAGAGATACATAATTGTATAATTGTATATGTTACTTACTTGGTTAGAAGGCGTTGCTGTTTTCATTATATCTTAAATTCTCACACTCAAATAAAAATATCTTAAACTTGTGTACAAAACTCCTTCGCTTTTATGATGCAGACTTGTGTTCTATGCTTATTTTTCTAACTGCAATTTAAAATTTTGGGAAGGTTCTGCATGGGGTCTATGTGAATATGAAAGTGTTTTCAGATGGAAGTTTGAAATCACCAAATTAGTTTACAGAACATACCAAACCTAGTATAGTGGGTATTTGTATATATCCTTTAACTTCACTCTTAAGCGATACATTGCCGAATGGTTTTAATACTTTTGGTTGCTGATATTAGAATGTTCTGAAATTTTGTTTATAAAGCTGATCAATCTAGTACTCCAAATGTTAATAATACTAAAATCCAGAGGTGTTTTGAACGATTTCAAACTATGGCTTAAAATGGCTACCGTACGTAAGACCTCCGACGATATCAGACAAATTTCTTCCCGTCTGAGCACCTTTCTTGAAAGTGTAGTGGAGTTACCGTGTTACAACACAAAGTAGATCGAACCCCAAACATTAATTTCACTCACTTGTTATTATTGTATCATGCTCTCCATAATTAAACAAGCTGTTTGGTAATTTGGATTTATTATCTTGTTATATAAATAATTTAGCCTTGTTTGGGTCTGCATATTTTTATAAAAAACGCGAGAAGGTTGAGGTTTTTTTACATCGGTATCAAGTTAAGTTCATACAATTAGACCTTATAATACGTACATTGAATTTGAGTTTTTACTGTTAGTTTTTGGGTAATTGCAAGTTATGGGAGATTAAATGCCGTAACGTTTACTCATCGGATAACCCATAATAGTCATGTGTATCATTAAGGAAAAGGCAACGTTTACAGGAGTATAGAAAACCTTACACATTTTTGCACGGCTTATAGCTCCTTTCTCACTCCAAAAATGCCGATCTTTGCGTTTATAACATCAACTCAAACTACCACATGGCATTGTATTTGCTAACGGTATTTAAAATAATATCGAAAGCTTTCATGGTTAGAGTTTGAATTGATAATTTGTGTTTCGGATTTGGACCATGTCATATTAAACACCAATGATAAGCATTTTCAGGAGAGGATGCGGATCACTACTTCAGAACATGCAGACTCACCCGCTTAATTAAGCCTGATTAATGTCCGCATTCAAGTTTCGAAGAAGGTTATTTCCAGACAAGCTAAAAGGTATTGGTTTAGAAGAATAATTGAAGGACAATTTAAAAGTCACTGGCGAAACCCTTGTACACTGGCGTTTTTCTTAAAGTGCCGTGTACAAAAGAACAGTCTTCTAATTGCAGAATTTTACACCGAAGGAATATTCGCTTCTTCGCGAACGCATCTCTGTTATCTGAAAACAGATTGGCAGTACCAGTACCTTCGGGCAGCTGCTGCACCTTCACTAATGTCATCTGTTCCACATAACTAAAATGATCTTCTATTTGGTCGGACTACATGTGAACAAACACAAAAAAAATTTGAATCTATCATCGAAACTAAAGGATATGCGCAACTTTTTATAAAACAAGGCAACTTAAGAAACGAATTGTCACAAAAAATCAGCAATTTATGTAATTTTTAGGTCTTTATAGAATGACCTTAACATATATACGTATGTGACTTATAAGAGTGTTACCTGTAAAGCAAGCGAGCCAGGAAGTAAAACATAAAATCAGTAACAAGCGGTGAACTCCCCGGAATTAAATCCAAGATTGGGCGAGGGAGGGGTCTTAAAAAAAACCGGCAAGAACACAAACCAGTTCACTTCTGTCAGAACATCTGTACCTGAAATGATGAATAAACACAAAAACGAATGTAAAATATATCTCTGATAAGTAACTTATATGAACTTAAATGACAAACAATATTAAATTATTGATTTAAGGACAAATATCTGAATTCTTCACTCCTTACACACGAACATTAAGAATCAATTATATCTAGTAGCAATCCAGCTAAAGGGTGTTTGATAGATGAAGAAGTACTCCAATATACACCCCTTTAGCATATCAGACTAAGTGGCATTTAACCACTGTAATTAAATTTGCACAAGCAACTAATTAATTATATATACACAGCTGCGTGAACGTACGCATCATAAATAGCGTTAGAATCTTTACTATTTACTTTATATTGGCGTAAAACGAGTACATTCTGAATAGAAGCTACTACAACAGAAAACTACAAAAACTTCATATTTACAGTAGTACATTTAAATATAATCCGTTGCACAAATTATTGGGCAAATTTACAGGAAAAAACGGTCCACGCCTACTCATCAAAACTCTTCTAGATTGTATGCAATTTACGTACCATACGGAGTCAAATAAACAGCTGTTGGTCACCATGATATGGTATTCCCTCAGGCTGTAAAGGTTGCTGGTTACTTTTCAATCGGTAGGGAACAGCTACACCATAAAGAAATACCAAGTATTATTGTTGAAACCTAAAACATTTGTTTGAAATTGGTAGGAAACTGGATCTTGATTTTTCTAATAAAGTAATTTACAACATTTTCAAGCGATATATTAAAACCTAGATAACTAACCACTGCACACCTTAATGATATTGTGACTCAATTTGTACATTTACTTAACAACAGGATAAAGATATTTCCTTCCAACTTTATGGTTAGGTTGCCAGTCAATAAATCATACAGCCATGGAGAAACAAGTCACAATTTTCATTTAAATTACTCGTTCTGTGAATGACAAACATGAAGTTCGCTTTACAAGCCAACTTTCTCTATAGTCCTTACCTGAAAGCTTTGTGGCAAAACCAACACATGAACTTAATCTAATAACAGAGCAACATAACCAAAAACGATTCACAATTGTATTTTTAAAATAGCAACATTCAGGTAATTCTTGATTGTAGAAAACACGTGCCTAGATAACGAACTAGAAAGTATAACATAAACATGTGGACTTGAAAACTAAATAAAGTACTAGTAAAATCAGTTACCTAACTTCCAAATTTGAAATAACAAAAGTGTAGCGAATCCGTATATTCAAATAGTAGAAACTGAAATGGTTATTAAGACATGGAGGCAGTAAGTTTACAAGCATGAAATGGAACCTGCCGCGGGCGTGTCTTATTAAAAGTAACCTCTCTACATCTAATGTATAAAACATTTATTCTCCACGAGGATTTCCCAAAAGTAAATCAGAATACCAATATAATAACAACTTCTAAAAAAGACGATATACGTCTTCAGCTACATATTGAGAATTGTCAAACCGTAAATTTGAAAACCTCAACCTAGGTAACATAATTTGAACTTTTCGGTCACAAAGGCTATAATGCCATAAATAACAAGCCTATTACTGACTGCAACTGCGGTCAATTTTGCGGTATTATTTATTAACCTTTATTTCTAGTTAGCACACTTTTTAGTTGCGGTTGAAACACGCTTATAGGTTTCAGTAACCACCAATAAAAGTATCTTTCTATATTTAACAAAAAAATAACGCAAATTATGCCAATAATTTATTATCAAGAAATAATTAGCAAACGTTTCCGGCTTGTATACAGCTTAGTCTTTAGTAACCATAAAAACCACGGGAGAGTCCTTGGTAAGGGTATCCGTAGGGATAGTTGTAACCAAAGTGATGATATGGAGTAGCATAGGATCGTGCAGCATAAGTCAAATGAGATGGATGTGCGGCATAATTTGAAACAACAGGAGCAGCGCCTCCATGAGTAAGTGGAACTTTTGAAACTATTGCGTTGAATCCGCTTACTGGATCAGCTACATAATTTACAATACGTTTTGTTCCATCGGAATCAGCTAGGGAATATTGGCCTTTAACAGAATCACCATTGCGTGTCTCTACTTGACTTTTGAAATCGCCAGTGTGTGGATCTTGAACACTGTATGAGTATTGGTATTGAGGATTAGGGTCGTATTCGTCATCCATTACAGCAAACGCAACAGCTACGGCAGCAGCAAACACTAAGTACTAAAAAAATCTAAATTAGTTTAAGACTTTTACTTTCTCTTTGCTTGTCAAGAACATACTTTTTAAAAACGATACAAACATGCAAGTGAAAAACATTCTAATTAAGTAAAAAATATTTAAGGTTTCTGTGGGCACCGGTAATTGTCAAAATTGTACGTACCTTAACCGCCATTGTACAAATTGAATCACTTATTCGACAAGATGTTCGAATGATTCCTTTTGGTAACTCGATTTTCTTATATAGAGCAAATATGAATATTATTACCATTGGTATTTTACTAATCAAGGATGAAACGTGGCTAATGTAATCAACCTTTTACGAAAAGTAACATCATTAATAATGAGACTTGCTTTGATCTATTAATACATATAGTAAATTCTAGATTTGTGTCTCTAATGGAATTCCAAAACGCTTCCTATAATATTTTGCTAAGTATTTGATGGTGTATCTATAAATCTTATCTTATTATGAAAATTATAGCGGTATAAAAATAAGCTAGAGCTTTAGGCAAATGAAGTTCTACTACTTCCTAGTCATTAATTTTTTTATTGCATTCGTTTAATTTCCGCATGTTACACCTCCTAGAAGATCAATTTATCCATTCATGTACTTCTATTACACCGTTTGTTCTACAAAATGGGCCCAAGACCGTAGAGGATTAAATTGTGATATAACGTAATGATTTTCTTCATATATTGAAGTCGAGAAAATGACCGCTGACACTTGAACAGCATTAAAGCTACGGGACACCCTCAGTTCGTACGCGAATATACATGCTATGTGTAAGCACACATGTACGCGCAAAGCAGACCATAACCTGAATAAACTCGTTTCCGCTTTCCGTTGTCGTCCCTTGGGAGGGGTCTAATAAGACCTTATGCACATATGCTGATCGCTAAGGTTGATGGCGTAAATCGCTGCCGCAGATCCGATGTGTTGCTACGGGTGACGATTTGTTCTATCATGGTATTATAGTTCAGAAGCCGGCCTAGTACTTCAGAAGTGTAGACATCAAAAGTCATTTTAACGTATACCATCTCCTGCAGTGGTCGTTTGTGTTGAGGGTAGCCACCACACCCATTTTAAAACGGTCCAGACTTTATGTCCCGTTAAAATGGAGAACATCAGAAAAATAGTCTTTACGGTGTCGCGTTTGGTTGCGATTGACTCTTTGTATCCGTCCCCTCGGTTGCCGTGTCTAAACAGGTGTCGATGCTATTTGTTGTAACTCAAAAACCGATACTTAACTCTATTGGTGCTGGCATCTCTTCGTCGTTCCATTTGACGTCTTGTTGCCTCAAGGCGTCGCAGTGTAGAGTGCAGCTGCAATCTTCTCTGTCGAACGGCAGCGATCAAGCGCGTTGGAACAGTTTCGAAAGACACATAAACGCCGTCACGAACCATTCACTACGAGTTCTAAGGTACTTTAAGACCACGCCTTCTTCGAGTTTGACTCGGGGATACAACACCAGCTCTGACCTTCAAATGAGATCAATCCCAAGGACGACGCGCCTCAAGCAGTAACAATTATTCACCTCCATCGTGGGTTGCCGACGGGAGTATAGCTGTTGAACTGCACTTACTGGGATGTAATTTAATTCTCTAAATGTTTAACATACCGTCTAGGTTATTAAATGGGGTAGTCTTAGTTACGAGTTGTCAAAAAGTGATGTATAAATATCTTTATTTGTTCGCTGTTACGTTATCGTCAATTATTTTTAATTACTTGATGTGATTTATTGATCGAATTCTTTTACGAATTTTCCTAGTTTTTCTACGGTACTTACTTTTTGCATGGTTATATTTTAAAATTTTGCAAAAACAAATACATAAAAGTGGCGTGAGTTGATGAGCCAGTTCAAACGTTTAACGATAACAATTAAATCTGCCCAAATCAACTGCGTTTAGTATTTGTCATTTCAAATAGTCTATATAAGTTACGTTTGTTTGCTGTTAACCGTTCGAAAGAATTGATATACTACTGGATAGGTTGGGTTAGGAGTGGCCAACTTGTTTGATGTTTTTACGGCCTTTAAAGGTTAACTATGAGTCGTGCTGTTTCTTCAAAATTTTTCGTTATGGTATGACTTTCTTAGTCACTTAGGCGTTGGTGTAAAATTGAACATCAGTGTATTCCTTTTTATGAAAAACAGGGACCTGAATATGGGTTGCTTTCCTATTCTAAATATCTCTCTTGAAAAGATAGCAATAGATTTCGGAATTAGGTTTTCCGCCTTGGAGCTAGTTGGACAAATATTTCCATTGATTTCTATTCTGAGTTAGTCTACATATTTCTCTGAAATTCCCACAGCTTACATCTTTGACTATCTGTGTGCAGTAGTCTAACCTAGGTTTTTTTCTATTTCTCTTTCGTATTATCTTTGCTTCTAATATATTCCGCACTATTTCTTCATACCTTAGTATGTGACCTATCAACTTATTATATCTCCTGTTTTTTTTTACTGTTTTCCACATATTTCTTTCTTCCTCTACCATTTCTAGAACCTCTTTGTTCTTAACTTTGTCTGTCCATGATATCTTCATCATGCGTCTGTCGCACCACACTTCAAAGGTTTTCAGTTTTTGCCTGTGCGCTTCTCCTACCTTCCAAGCTTCACAGAGAATATAGTAAGTCCAACAAATTTTTTGAACCGAATTTCCTATGAAAATATATTGCTACACCAAATAAGACTGTCTTAAAAAATCCTTGGCCGTACACCAGAAATGATGACATTAGCAACTAAAATTACATTTTTATCATATTTCGTTTTTCCGAAGAGCAGTAAGAGAAATGTCAGTAAGTTATGCCTTACATGTGATTTTCCAGTGCTCCACCCGAATGTACTACATTGGCCAGGAAGCGAGTTTTTTTTGCCTGGAGAATTTGGAATTTTGCCGAACCCTTGCTGTTCGAAGCAAGGTAGGGATCTTTAACGTGTGTGACAACACTCACACACGGGACCTCCATTTTACCTCTTATCCGACCGAGGGTGTACTTTTGTGAAAAATGCTCGCCTAACATTTTTCAAGCGGACCGTGTCGGGATTCGAACCCGGGACCTTGGGCGTAGTTGTCACACACATACCACTACGCCACGGAGCCGCCCACAGTAAGTTATGCCACGTGGTTAGTCCTCCTTCAAGATTCCGATTTCGATTCCCGACAGGGACAGCTTGAAAAATACGCGCTCGCTGGGATAAAAGGTCAAATGCAGATTCTATGTGTGTGTGTTATCATGCATGTCAAAGATTCCTACCTTGCGTCTAACAGCAGGTTTCGGCTAAATTCAAACTTTTCGGTAAAGAAAACTTGCTTCCTGGTCAATGCAGCACGTTCGGATGGAGGATTAGAAAGTCAAATGTATGGGTTGGTCTATCCAACGGCTCTGTGGATCAGACATGTTTAGGTATAGCTGCTGATCTTAAGGACGCGAGTTCGATTCCCGACACAAACCACTTGAAATACCTTAGGCGAACGTTTTTTGCAAAAATGCGCCCTTGTTCGGTTGAGAGGTTTAATGTAGATCTAGTGTGTGAATGCTGTCAGGCACGTTAAAGATCCTTACCTTGCTTGTAGTAGCAAGTATTCGGCAAAATTCAAAACTTCCAGTTAAAAAAGCTGGCTTTTTGGTCAATGTAGTATCTCTGAGTAGAGCATTAACAAATCTAATGTCATGTAGGTTAAAGGATCATGAAAGTTGCTACAGCCCTGGGCACTTTTTTTTACCATAAACTGTATATTAGCGGAAAATAAGTAAATAAATTTTTGCTTTGGAAGTCTAACTTTCGGAAATTTACAGAATGTGGTAGCAAAACCATCAATCAAAAGTGTTTGCAATTTTTTATTCTGTTAAAATATTCATTACTGTCATTTTCTACAAGCTTTATGACTAGGAAGTAGTAGAACTACATTTTCCTAAGGCAGCGCCGCTAGTTTATTTTTAATACATTAAAATTATTTTGACAATATTTATAAATAGTAAAGTGTAAATACTTAACGGAATGTTATAAGAAGTATATTGAAATACCGTAACCTAAACAAAATTTGGAATTCAGGATACATTTTAATGGATCAGAGCAGGTTTTATTATTAATGATGTTACTCTTTTCAAGGCTGACTTAATTAGCTGTATTATCATCTTTGATTTTGTAAAATACCTATGATATTAATATTCACTTCTGCTCTATATAAGAAAATCCCGTTACCTAAAAGAATCATTCGAATATCATTGTCGAATAAGTAATTCAAGGCATACAATGGCGGTTAAGGTAAGTACTAATTTGAAAACTACAAGTTTAAAATTTTTAAATATTTTTCTTCACCTAGTAAAATATTTCTCATTTAAATGTTTGTATATTTTTCAAAATAATATTTTTTTAACAAACAATAAAACTGCCAGTTTTAAACCAATTTAAATTTTTAGTACTTAGTGTTTGCTGCTGTCGTAGCTGTTGCGTTTGCTGTAATGGATGACGAATACGACCCTAATCCTCAATACCAATACTCATACAGTGTTCAAGATCCACACACCGGCGATTTCAAGAGTCAAGTAGAGACACGCAATGGTGATTCTGTTAAAGGTCAATATTCTCTAGCTGATTCCGATGGAACAAAACGTATTGTGGATTATGCGGCTGATCCCGTCAGCGGATTTAACGCTATAGTTTCAAAGGTTCCCATTGCCCATGGAGGCGTTGATCCAGTAGTTTTAAATTACGCTGCACGTCCATCTCATATGTCCTATGCTGCACGACACTTCGCAACTCCGTATTCTCACCATGGCTACAACTATCCCTACGGATTCCCATATCATGGACTGGCTCATGGTTATTATGGTTACTAAATAATTGATTGTGTACAAATCTCTCTTCTTTTTAAACACTTTTCGCCAATAAATTATTAAATCCTATATTTTCGTTGTTTTTGCACTAAATGAGGCAAGTTACTTCATTTAAGGTTACTGTACATTAGACCATGTTTGAAAAGCAGCAAGATACCTGCCGACCAACGTTAAAGACTATTTAATATTCTGTAAACAATGTATATTAGTCACCTTTTGTGAGTTGTTAGGGCAGAAAAAAATTGAATCAGCTAGCTATCAGTGGCGATGGACAGATTCTTTGAAAACAAATGTAGTATCTTTTAAGGGAAAGACAAACTCTGGCACTTTCAATTTTACCTACTTGAAAATTCTATAAACTTTCGGTCTAACTACAAATGCTGCGCGCCAAGCCACCTAGCACCAGTCTTTTGACCTCGATAGTTTATGAGTGATCTACAAAACGATCAAAGGGTTATTTTTTAGTTCGACAAACTGATGGAACCCTGTGTATACTGGCTTTTTCCTACTACAAGCTAAGTATGCATAATACTCCTCGCGGTTTACTTAACCTACATTAAAGCATGAATTTCTTACAACCAACACAAATAAACTAAGCCCTTCCCTAATTGTCCATCTTGCGTATATCTTAAATAAAAGGACAATTTAGTTTTATTCTAGTTTAATTATTCAACAATTAGACAGGTATGCTTTTATTGGGCGGCCACCAATGTAAAAGTCTAAATACCATAAAGTATTGTGTAGCTATTGGAATCTATGTCAACGAATTGGAGTAGGTAGAAAGTTAAAATTTAGTGGCTTACAGCTATTTGTAAAGTAAATTAAGCAACTTATCTTAGTAGAACTGAAAGATAGATGTACATATTCCATTTGCAATAAATTCCATGAACTACAATGCTACTAATGTAATAGTTAATGGTTGTCAGCGTTCTATTGTTATGGCATTTGCCTACTTTAAAATTATATAATAAGAGCACTGTAGAATTGAAATGCAGGTAGATACGCATATAAATTTAGAATAACAGAATACGAGAAAACGATAAGATAGTAGACAATAGAGTATTGTAATAGAATCGATATTTTAAACATACGAGAAACAATGCGTGATGTTAATTGTCGTCAATAAATGAACAGTAGGTGTAATTTATTTTTAATTTAACTAACTGGGCTAATGTCGAATAGCGATCTAGAGAAAATAGGAAGAACCCCATTACATGGTGATCCTGTCATGCCATATTACATGGTCCTTCTAACAGCTCCTCCAACGCATTACGTGCCAGGCCACATATTCTAGCATGTATTCTACAACACTAGCTGAAAACCATCGGTTCGAAATTTGGAATTAAGTACAAATAGGTATTGAAATAAATTCACAAAAGTATTTTATGATTAAACTGTAAGTAGTTAACTAGTAAACAAAGTATATTTTAAGCGTAATATCTTAAACACGCAATAAACGGCTTAGAATTAAGGAAAATTTGATTTTGGACGTTTATATTGTAACGAAACTCTTTGCAATAATAACCGTTCTTTATTTTTAAACTGATTATACAAGTCTTTTAATAACCCGTAGTTACAATGGAATTTTTAAAAAGCTCTTCCATCAATTGCTTCAGCTAATTGCTAACAGTTCAGGTACTATCTTGTTCACACCACGATGCTGTCTTTTTAAGTTACTATCGAAGCAGTATATTTAACTATCCAAGTACCGATTATTTGTTTATATAATGACTACAGTTATCTACATCAAAAGCAGTTTGTGTGAACAGTAGTTTATATTACATTTTACAAAGCTTTAAACTAGAACATATTGTAGTCACAGCCTCAAGCATGAATAACCTCCAATATTTATGTCGGCAATTTATACACATTTCAGTCGTTCGAGAACACACCAGAAAGTAGGCGAATAAGGTTCCCAAGATTTCCTATTTTAAACTAAAAAATTCTTAAACGCAAAAACACTTGAACCTGTCAATCAAGTGTATCTGAAAGAGGTTACGCCGCAGGGTATATCATTTGTCTGTTGTGTACAAACGCTTTGTTTACGTTCCAATGAAATTATTCTAGTTACAGATAGACTTATCGGTGCGAAACTGCCCACTTCTCAAAGTCATTCTCTCCCAGAACACTCTGTGACGGTGATTTTAGACGTCCCTGTGGCGGTAAGGACAGTCCTAGCTATTTCTGCAAGTTTTATGTTGTTAGAACTAGCAATCAACTCTCTTCAAAAGGGACACCACACGCCAAAATTTCAACCGCGGTTTTCTTAAACAGTACCTCTAGAATATTTCGAACCACCCCCCAAACCAATCCATCGAGCCCACAATCGTTCTCATTTTCAAATTCGATCATCTCACCTTTGAGGTCTACTAACGCCTTTGTCTGATCCTGGTAAGACGATTTACTAAAATGCAGGTACTTACTCATCAAATAATAGATGCCTCGCTCTCGGTCCTTTAGCTGCATTGTGTTTCCAGCGTTTAGTTGTTGTCAGTGAAGTTGACGCAGACTACCAAATTTATTTTTAAACATTCGAGCAATTCCTTGGGACATATCAAGGTCCGCCGCTACGTTATGTGTCAGGTAGTATGCCGATGGCACATCCAATAAATCACCTTGAATCTCTTTCGGGACTCCAACTCTCGCTTTTCCTATGCCGCTGTACAGAGATTTGAACCAATTATAGCTCGGTCCAGACTTTCGTTTATTTTTACAAGCGAAGCTGTTTGTTTGTCCCGCTGCTTGCATTTATTTTGCATTACCGACGTCATCACTATCGTGAGTGCTAAGCGGTTAATGTGCATCACTATTGTACTTTCTTTTTTACGAATTCGGTATAGCACGTCGTTGATGAATTTTACAACTTCGTACGGATCTTCCCAATGTCTTTGTAGCTTTGGCGACAGTCCATGCCTCCGGCTGGAGTTAATAACCAGACGCGGTCGCCCTCTTGAAAGCTAGACCCCTGCACTTTGATGTCAAATCTGATTATCTGATCGCTTGCGATCTGGATATTGTTCCTAATGTCACCGTGGATGTTGCATATTTTGCACTTGAGCTTTTCGATGTAGCTCTCGCCCACGATGTCTTTATCGGGTTTACACCTAAACTCAAGATCACTCAATAGGTATATCTCGCGTCCTTGAATAGCACATGCAGGGTTTGTCCAGTTCTCTCATAGACCTAAAAATGAGAGACCAATAAAAATCGATGTAAATATTGGTACCAGTCGCTTTGATGCTGGGAGACCACTTTAGAAAGGTACTTGACTGAGGTGCGGTTCATACGTTCTACCTTACCATCTGATAGCGGCTGCAATAGTGTTGTTCGGATTTATCTGATGCTCGGATACCGACAAACTTCTTGCAATAACTGACTCAAAAATTCTGCCCTGGTAGGCGTGCAATTTCATACGAACACCAAATCGGCAAAACAGTTTCTCTACCAGCACACCAGCAACGGTTGTAGTTTCTTGGTTTAGTACAGCATACGCTTAAGTCCACTTCATAAAATAGGTCATGGCTACCAAGATCTACTTATTCCAGGAGCCAGTCTCAAGAATGTACCAGCGATATTGATAGCCACTCTTTCAAAAGGGGCTCCACGCGTTGTAGTGTATCATTAAAGCCTTACGATTTCTCAATGGTACACACAGTTGACACTTGCAGTATCACTCGTTTACATCATCCTTGGAGCCCACCCAGTAAAATCTTACTCGGACATTCTGCAGAGTCTATTAAACGCTGAAGTGTCCTTCTGAAATCACATTATACAGATATTTTAACATCTCCGATACCTGATATATGTTCCAGTAAATAAATATGAGAAAATGAGTAAAAAAATGATTTGTTACGTTTATTTTCGGCAATAAATTCAAATACGTCCTTTTGTGTGGTAATTCGTTCTTTATTCACCTAGCTTCTGCTTCTATTCAAAACCTCATTCTGTATTTTTATTTCGTTACTAGTACACGCAATCATAACATTTCTTTCAAATGTATTCATTCTAAAACGAGAAGTTTACTCCATAAATTATATAGTCGACGCCTTGTTTTAGATATCCGTTAATTTATTAAACATTCTGATAACGTATAATTGCTTTCTCTTGTGTTTTCCATCTAGAGATTTGCCAAAATAATGGATCCTACTATTAGTTGATAGTGTGTTTTCCAGTTTGCTAATCGCGCTTTGATAACGCGAGGATTGCAGTTCGAACTCGTGTTATTTGAACCAATTTTTAATTTGATTCTTCAGCTTGTGCGTTGAAATGTTTTCTACATTACTCGCCCCAGTACTTCAAAAGCGATGCACGTTTATTTGTTCGACAAGTAGGAGGTATCTTGCGTGTATCGGTGAGTTGTCTGGCGCTTACCCATTCTAATCAGATTCTTTTTTCAGCTGTTAGCTGGAGGCCAAATTGGTTCTTTCTTTATGTAGGCCTAACTGTTCTTTGCCACAGATCAATTGCCGTTGCCTTTAGATCGCTAATGCCGTTATGGTAACAGGGTAAATAGATTTCCGACGACCGTGGAGATACGATGCTGATTTATTCCCGAGGATGTGCAAGCTAAGTATCCCGACATATACAGGTATACAACTATTTTTTTTGTGTATATAAAGGGCATATTCCTTATCAACGTCGGTGTAGTTTCATGTTAAGAAACGTGACAATCTAGGATTATTGTTTGTGGCTGCGAATCGATATTATCGCTCTACAGGTGTGATGTGCCATTGTTAAAAGTGTTTGACAAAAATTCCCACACGCTTATTCTTTTGTACTGATTAGTTTATTTTACATAAGGTAGTATGCGAAATTTTAAAAACACTTGACAAGAGTTCTCACATGTTTACTTTCTACTGATTAGTTTTATTTTATGTAAAATACGAGATGCGCACTTCGTATGTAAAGTACTAAATTGTTCGTATCACATAATTGTTTGCTCTGAAATAGTAACGCTTAATTTAATTTCTTTGGCTTGTTTGCACAGTATCCGTTATTTATTTTTATTGTTAATAGATAATCGTGGACGACGTGTTTTTTGGTTTTTTTTTTGGTATGTAGGTGATACCCCACTCTCCGCGTTTGGTAGTTAGCCTAGTATTTACTTTTCTTCCGGCTACGTTTAGGTACGTAGCATAAATTCTGTAAAAATGCAAATTTTACAGCTACAGTTTGTAAAAGCGCATAAATTCGTTAAGCACGCAAAACCTTTTGATTACATAAGTGTAATAGGCTAGTTTGTATTTGAAATACCGGATAAGCAATATTAGACTTTAGAAGTTTTCAATAATCTATTGAGGTAAAATTTAATTAATTTAAGATTTAGTTAAAGGCTTTAAAAGGCAGACAGGTTATCCATTAGAAATTGAAGCGGAACCTATAGCATTGAACAGATTCTCTCTTCACAGATTTAAATAACGAGTATGATACGTCTTCAATAAGGACAAAATTTCTCGAATTGTTATCAGAACTAGAAGGATTCTATGAATTATTAGAGGCAGACTATACGAGTAACTTGCAACGCGTAAGTTATTTTCTCAGCAAATTGTCACAAATAATAATTTTAAAGTCAAAAATTGATCGAAAAGTAACGGAATCCAGGACTAGGCAAACGAGCAAGCCCGCCAGCTTCCGTAACTGGACGAGGCGAGCCAACAATGGACAATAAAAAAACGAAGTTATCAAAAAACGTTATGGTAATAGCACACTCCATGACCAGGCACTAAGACAACCCAAATAATTTAAATATAACAAAAAAAATGAGAGAAAAGTTAGAAAAGTGACTTCGGATAAAACATAAAATTTTTGAATTAGAATGTAACAAAGCAGCGTTACTCAACTTACCGTGGGTAAGTTATAAGGTAGCACCAACCTATATACGTATGCGTTTAGGCAAAAATGAAAGATGTGAAGCAGAGGAGTCAATCCATTTCATTAAGGGTAGCTTTCCAATAAGGGAGGTTCTACGACAGTTACAAGAGGCAGCTTGTGAATTACGATATCAAAATATGAAGCTATGAACATCGGAATTCAGTTTAAGCATGGTAAATTTATGAATTTAAGAAGTCAGCAATGTCAATGTTGAGTAGAGCATGCTCAATACTATATCCAAAACCAACAAGTGTAGAAAACAAGGAGCAACGACAGCAACTACTAAAACTTTTGAGCGAAAATCCAATTTTCGATAGACATTGTGGTTACAAGCAATTATTAAAAAAATTACAACGCATTATAAATAGAAAACAATATCACGAGATATTTCACAAAATACACAGCTAAATGTCAGAAGTAGTAAACCAATAGAAATAAAACCATCGACTTCTTAAAGGTTGGAGATTTCAAGTAGCAAGGGGGATCTGTCAAAGGTCGACGAACTAAACAGTGTTATCTTATGCAAAAAAAATTAACTGTGCAATCAAAGACAATTTAGCATTTCCCCTACTACAACGATCACATTACATCTTATAGCTTCGTTCCGTCCGCTAACCTTTAATCTGTTCTCATACCAACCCCAACGGCGCGGCCATGCCGCCTTCCTGCCTACTCGTTTAACTACATGCTTGCAGTTCTAATTAGCTTTCCGGGCTTCACTTTCCGAACTTAACTTTCAACAATCGTACTTAGTGGTTATATCAAATCCCTCCTTCTACTAGAATCCTATTATTTTAGTTAGCATCCAGTACTGCAGTATAATAATTAAAATCTATGCTTAATAAAAAGGTCGCATTAATCACATAACAATCACATAGTTGAACGTTTGGCCATGTCGCCAATATAACCTTCCCTTTGAGCGCTTTCTGAATTTCTGGGCGTAATACTTTATTTCAATAATATATACTTTGTAGTTTTGCTTATTACAAGGTCCCCTGCGTTCTATACATCTTCAACATTCTTGTATTACATTTTGAGCTTTACAGAATATTTTATTTTAACGGCATTTGTTTTTGTGATGTTTTTCTTATCTAATGACTAATGCGTTATCTTATTATTATCTTAAGTTTACCAATTTATTTTAAGCAAATATGCTTTTTATTGGTTTTATTATACTAACTGCGCTAATTAAAATTATATTTTCTGAAAACAAAATAATTAGAATATTATACTTAATATTAATTGCTCGTGAAACCTACTATACCGGGGCGTTCAGGTTTAATCTGACCAACCAAATTTACTGATTTTTCTTTGCCATCGCCTTTGTCTTTGACGTATGCCGTGCGTTACATCCTGTTGATGGCGTTTACTTTTGTTTGTAAACCAATTTACCCATTAGAGTATCAAAGTTAAAAAAATAAATGTCGAGTATAAATTAACAACAACGGAATTAGTTACGTCCACGGTTCCTTTGCAAACAGCTACATTATATTAAATAAGTAATCAGTATGATTAAGGTTTATCGCCTTGTGCAACTAGACACTTATTCACAAAAGTGGGTGTGAGTATGCCTATCCACAAGGATTTTTTTTTGTATTTGCTACTTTGCTACGAGACACTATTCGATTTAGTTGCGTGTACTCTAAAAAGCAGATATCGTGTCTTGTTTTAGTGGCACCTACTTTACAGCGAGTAAAGGGTAACCTCTACTGTATTTTGAAGTGACAATCTAAATCCAGTTGAGATATTGAGGAAATATTGTTCTTATAAATATTTATGGTTCCGGGATGGGACTGTGACATTTTATAAACTAAGGTCGACGTTTCGCCCACTTTTGTAAGGGGCTTTATCAAGACAAAAAGGAAAATGAAATATAAAATAATAATTATAAAAAATAAGAATGAGAAAATATTAATTAGACAAATGTAAAAAGTACGAAGAGTTATTTCTGAACTAGTAGACTCCCAGCCTATTTAAACCAAAACGTGTATTTGGGCAAACTAACTGATGAAAGTAGCGAAAGTGGTGGTTTATATAGGGCGAGAACTTGATGCTTAAGTGATCATGAATAGAGAGTAGTGTGTAACGGATCAGTGAACTTTACGGTTCTGCTTTTGTGAACATAGGCTCGTTTTCCAAATGGAACAAAGGTAGTAGCCATCGTCTTTGTTTAAATAGTTAAAATTTTTAATGATTTCTATGGATTCTCTGAATTTCTATTGTAGAAAAATGAAATTGTAGCAATTAGTTTCGTCTTGTCAAAGTTAATGGTATGGCCTGTTTCATGTTGGTATTCGGCCACTTCAAGCGATTGTACTGGATTGTTCTTAAGCATTGCTTATGCTCGTTTAGTCTAGTCTGCACTGACCGTCCTGTTTTCCCTATGTACACTAAACCACAGCTGCAAATATGCTATATACTCCTGGGGCTTTAAGACTGTTTTGTGAAGTTTTATTTGTGGGCTTATAGATTGTTTAGATGTTGTGTTTACGTAGAATTTTGCCAATTCAGTCTGTTACTCTGTGTATAATGGAAAGATTGGTAAAGATCGTGTGTCTGAATTACAGCGGGGTTTGGGGGTTCGTGTTGGATGCAGATGCCGGCTTATTACTCTGCCGATATCTGAGTTGCGATAGCCGTTTTTTATAAGACTGGTTTTCAGATGGGTCAATTCATTAGATAAATGCTCTGTTGTGAAATCTTAATTGCACGATGTACTAGAGAGTTGATTACCGATGATTTTTGTGACGGGTTGAAGCTCCACCAGAACGTCAAGGAATGGCAGAGTTTTGTTCTTTTCAGTTTATATAGTAAACTTAATATCTTTGTGTTGATTGTTTATGTGATCTAGAAAATTATAGAGCGTTTGGTGTTCATGGGGCCAGATTACAAAAGTGTCATCTACATAACGGAGCCAAGTTTTTGGTTTATGGTCTGCGAATTCTAGAGCCATCGATTCCAAAGGCTCTATGAATATATTGGCTACAATAGGGGATAGAGGTGAAACCATGGGTGTGCCAGAGATTTGTTTGTAAAGCTGTCCGTCGAAGACAAAATAGGTAGAACTTAAGCATTTTTTAATGAGCTTGGCTAGGTACACAAATTCGTTTTCTCGAGGTAGGAGTTGCTTACTAATGGTGACAGTGTCTATGACAGGTACGTTAGTGAATTGGGAAGAGTGGAGTTTAAAGTATTAGTAGGGCTGTTGCCTGAATACGGTTTTAAGAAATTTGCCAGGTATTTTGCCAGATGGTATGTTGGTGAATAAATTGTGCTCACTTTTGGACCGAGAGGGACATCAGGTTTATAGACTTTAAGAACACCGTACAAGCGAGGTGTTTTGGATTCGCGAGGTATTATGCGTTTTTGGATAGCATTGGGAATATTAGAGGATTTGATAAGTGCTGAAATTTCCTGATCAAGCTTTGAAGTGGGGTCTTTGGTTAGAGGAGTGTAGGAACCGTCTTGTAATAATTGGTTAATATTTTCTTCGTATTCTGTACGGTTTAGAATTACAGTCGTATTACCTTTGTCTGCAGGAAGTATAACAATTTGCTTGTTCATTCGTAGGTGTTTTAAGGCCGTCATTTCTTGCTTTGTCACGTTTTTGTTGGGAGTTTTGGCATGTCGGAGACTTTTAGTTGTTTTAACGCGAATTAGGTTTGCATTGTCGTAGAGATCGGATCGCTGATTCTATAGAACTAATAATTTCCTCTGAAGAAATTGTTCTGGGTGCAATTGAGAAGTTCAGTCCTTTAGAAAGGATATGTAGTTCGTTTTCGAATAGGATACGTTCTGATCGTTTTATGACGGTGTTTGAGGACAGAGTTTTCTAGTAAGATGTTGTTTCAGGAAGGTGAAAAGTGGAAGGTTCTTGGAAAGTTGCAGGAATTTGCGTAAGTGGGTTTTTGTGGTGAGTTCGGTGGTCTTTTGGGCATGAGAGTATGAAATTCGGTCAAACAGAGTCCAGTCATTGTAGTTGAGCGTAGTGGATTATGTTAGATGCAGCCCAGCCGTAGGAGTTGTTTAGAAATATTGTCTATTTCTTTTCAAGTGTTGGAAATTTGTTCGCGGAGTAGTGAGGGTTCTGCTCGGTGAAGAATTTTTTTTTCGGCTGGAGTACGTGTTAATGTGATATTTTATTTTAGGAAATTGGGAACTATATCAGAGTTACGGCCCCGTAACAAAAAGGTGAGTGTACAAAGTAATTTTGCTAATGAGTGTCTAAGGTTACTGAGAGTTTTTGTTTTGTTTACAATATCCTCCCTGTAAAGGTTTTTGTGATATTGTTGGTGGCTTTCACAGCCGGAGTCATTATAAATATTTATGTTTTCAGTTTGGACCGTGTCATTTTATATTGCCAGAATTCCATTTTTCTACAATAGAAATATCAGAGAATCCATAGAAATCATTAAAAATTTGAACAATTTAAACCAAGACGATGGCTACTACCTGTCTCCTATTTAGAAAACGAGCCTGTGTTCACAAAAGCAGAACCGTAACGTTTATTGATCTTTTACACACTCCTCTTTATTCATGATCATTCAAGCATTAATTTCTCGCCCCATATAAACCACCACTTTCGCTACTTTCACCAGTTACTTGCCACAAGACACCTTTTGGCTTAAATGGGCTGGGGAGACTGCTGGTTTTGAAGTAACTCTTCATACTTTTTATACTTTTTACACTTGTCTAATTAATATTTTTTCATTCTTATTTTTTATTATTATTATTTTATGTTTATATTTCATCGTCCTTTTTGTTCTTATGAAGCATCTTACAAAAGTGGGCAAAACGTCGACCTTAGTTTATAAAATGACACGGTCCCAACCCGGAACCATAAATATTTATAGTGACTCTGTCCGTGAAAGCCTTCAGAAATATTGTTCTGTCTTGTAAAATTAGCCGGTTAAGCAGCAGCACCGAATGACAGTTAATTGTTATTTGAATAATCGATTGTACTGATTCATTTATAGATAAAATATCAACATCTTATCCTTTTTCTACATTTTTATATTATACATTTGTATTGTTTTACATCAACTTCTTCTAATAAAACTGATTTTTTAGAGGTTTAAAATCTTAGTTCGTGCTCGGACTTAATCCGTACACAGCTAACTTTTAGAGTTTTGAAGTTTTAATAGATTTTATTAAAATTTATAGAAAGTAGATAATGATTTTCTCTGAATATATTGGTTAACCTACATAGTACCTCTTTTATATAAGCTAGAACCCATATTCCTATGTACAGCATTTTTCGAGGTATTTTTTGGTTTGGGTTTAATAGACTTGTATGAAAGCGCTCTTGACATTTACAGTCAATGCTTTATGTGCAATTAAACTTTTTAAATGTAAATTATCGAAATATTAATGGGATTATGGCATCTGCTTGTCATAAAATTTAATTCGCTTTTAAAGTGTACATAAATATTCATAATTTAAAAAGCACATTCAACTAGTAAAAAAAGTGTATTAGGTATGAATTAAATCGAAGCTCTAAGTTAGCCAAACACCTAGATATCGAGTTCACTAAAAGCAAAATTTAAATTTCACAAAGAATTTCATTAAGTATAAAAATTTTAACCAAGAACAACTCTCAAAAGGTTAACCAAACCGGCCCCATTTTTAGCCTTGACATGCGACAATATTAATTAAACCTGTAATCATACTCCATTTCGTTGTATATAAGCGAGTGTTTCTTCAAATTAAATCATTCGAGAAACTGTATCAAACCAGTGCTCCAGTATTCAAAATGGCCGGTTCTGTAAGTACAATATTAAATTCTAAATAAGTTACTAGAACGCTCTTAGTGTTACTGTTGAATTTCTTAGTTATTATTCAACAACATAAAAGAATCCTTGAATTTTTAAAGTGTAATTAGTTATAAAATAAGTTGTGATAATTTTACTCTTGACTATTTATTTAGAATATCCCGGGCTTCTTCGTGTTTGTAGAAGCTTATGTATAGATTGCTAGCTAATATCTAACGCCAGTTGTGGTCAGTTACCAAGTTGTCGAATAATTTATCCAAGTACCTCCTTTTGCGAAAGATATTTGTTTTCATCGAAAGAATGCCAAAGTAAAGCAACAAAACCATTTTGAAATATATTGACTTATTTTATTTTGTAAAATTTTGTCGTAGCTCAGAAACCATATTTACCAAAACGACTATGGTGTAGAAACAGTTACTAAACACATCAAATTTTTTTATTAGTTTTAAGAATAGTAACACAAGTATAAATTGTTTTCAGATTGTGGTATTCGCCGCCTTCTTAGCTGCTGCATCAGCAGGAGCAATAATTCCTCAAGTAGTAGCTCCACATTTAGTAACCAAAACCGTTGTAGATGCCGAGTATGATTCTCATCCTGCATACCAATTCTCCTACAGCGTACAAGATCCCCACACTGGTGATTTCAAAAGCCAAGTTGAGTCTCGCATTGGTGATACTGTTAAAGGCCAGTATTCTTTGGCTGAATCTGATGGAAGCAAACGCATTGTCGACTACGAAGCTGATGGAATCCACGGATTCAACGCTGTCGTGTCAAAAGTTCCTCTTGCACATGATGCCGTAGCTCCCGTAGTTTCAACATACGCTGCACATCCAGTTCCTGTGAACTATGCCGCTAAACACGTCATTCCTCACGGTTATGCAACTCCATATGCTCATTACGCTGGCCTTGGTTACAACTACCCCTACAGATATCCATATCACGGACATGCTCATGGCTATTATGGTTACCCCGGCCATCTTGGATACCATTTCTAAACGACTGAGTTATGTACATATCTGCCACTTTGTAATTAGTTTTTGTTAATAAATTCTCCACACATTAATCCTATTTGCATTTAATTTAGTTAGTGGTTACATGTGCATGTATTTTGTTTATAGGACTTATATGGTATGTTTATTAACAATTATAATAGCAATAAGCACATTATTAATCTATATGGAAGGTTACAAAGTCATAGATTTCTTTATATCATGGCGTATCTCGAGTCAGAAACTTGAAAATCACTTACATTCCAGGGTGGGAAAGTTGTTTAATTTTCAAAATTAGACTGACAATATACGATAACTAATTAGAGTTTTGTACGTCCTTTGAAATACAGAAAGCTTCAGAAATTGCGATTCAAAATTTATTTTCAAATAAAGACAATTCCTGGATTGAGAAGGTTTATTACTTGTATCAAGATTGGTGCCTCTCCAACAAGTGCAACGTACATATTTAATAAATACATTGTATTTTCACATAAATGTAAATAAAAAAGTATTCGAACCTCGTTCGAGGTATCATGTATGCATCTACCTTTTGCTGACCACCGCGTTTCGAATATCGGTCAGGAATTTAGCACTCCGCAGCAATGAAACTGTTATAGCTCGTCTGTTATCTATTAATATGTGCCCAGCTTATCAATTACTTTACAAAAATTGTGAATATGTCATTAAAGTCCATTTCCAGGTCTTCTCTCTTAAACATGGCAGCCTTTTTGCAAAAATAACGAATACAGCAATTATTAAAACCTTTTTACGAAAACACAATTTTATGGTGGACATTTGGAATTGACCTGAACTAACAGTGATGGCATAGGAGATTTTTATAATTGCATTTGACGTATTTTGGTCTAGGCAGACCGTTTTAATAAAACTACCATAATATCTTAAATAGCTTAAGAGATATTATTCATACCATAAACTGATTAAGTAAAATGTTATTAAAAAATTATTAAAGTATGATTATTAAATTTAAATAGTTGAAATCTATTTACGATGTATTTTACATACGTAAAAATTCTCATATAGTTTCTATGCAAAAAAGGTATTTGGTTATTTAATAATTCCTTTATGCTATTTATTAGTTATTTATATCTAAGGGCGGGGGGAGATCTTTACTATGATTAAAGAATAAAAACTAGCTGAATATTTTGTACTGATAAAGGGTTGGCTTCATTTGAGATGTTGTTTCCCTTTAATTGCACAGACCAATACGTTTTTTGTTTGCTCAAGTCTGATGGGTGTCTTTTATGTATTTTTGGTCGCTGAAACTGAATCTGCACACAGAATTTTCGTATCACCGTCAGGTATTACGATATTTGTTAAATACGGTTTACATTGCATCACATATTGTAGTGAAGGCAATGCGTTGGGTAACCCATTATTGAAATGTTAACAATGTCATACTATACGACAAAGGATCTAGAAACTGTCGAAAAGACCGGCTTAAGATATAGAAGCGCCGCCAACAGAATCAGCAGCAGTTAATATCCTAACGCGTTTATAAATAAATGTAAAATATAAATAAAGGAACAATGTTTTACTCTGCAGTATATGTACCTGCAAGACTCTATAGAATCTCGTAAAAATTATAATTACAATGGAATTGTTTTGTTACGCACGTGGCGAGTTTAAGATTAAATTTCACAAACCGACAGTAACTACGTTAATCAAAAGAGCTTATCAGTTTTATTTTGAATGCATGGTGTTCACGATAAACATTGAGTGCTGCATATCACTTTCGCAACGTGTGCTGTGGATTTAAGGAGATAGCTTAGCAGTACCCGTAAATCGATGCCCCTTGCAGTGTCTGTGATGTAGGGAGAACTTAAACATCGTGTCACATATTACTGCATTTTCTTAATGAATATTTCTGAAGTTTCAATAAAGTCGAAACATACTACACAGTACCTGCAATCAGTTCTGAGACCAGTTCATCACAGCCAGAATTTATCAGTTCTTAAATGTATAGAATCATATACACTTGACGAAAATATAAATGCTGCTAAAGAAGATACGGATCCTGATTTCCAACCATTTTATATAGGCACCCTACATTTGCTGTCACAAGAAAAGCTTGACGACTTTGCCACAAGACAACTTTTGACTTAAATGGGCTGGTGAGTCTGCTAGTTCAGAAGTAACTTTACATACTTTATACACTAACTTGTCTACTTAATATTATCATTCTTATCTTTATTATTATTTTTAATATTTTTTATTATTTGCTTTTTTTTTTGTCCTGATAAAGCCCCTTACAAAAGTGGGCAAAACGTCGACCTTAGTTTATAAAATGACACGGCCCCAACCCGGAACCATAAATATTTATAATTAACGACATAGTACGGGATATAAATTTGTCAATAGCTTAAGTTGAACTGTTGGAATCCAGGTTGCTAGGTTGGAATTTATTACAGAGTGGTAGGCATATTTCCACATATCGGCGACATAAACAAGATTTTCTTCAATTTTGACAACGTGTGATCCGTCAGTATACTGTGCGGATGTTCCTGAACCAATGGTTGCATTAGGATGTAAATACAAAACCAATTAGTGGAAACTATCTATTGAATCATTTACTCTAAGCTAGAAGGCAGAAATCCTTCACTACAAAAATTTGTATCTCTCTGTTCCTATTGTCCACGCAATACGTATGAAGAAAACTATGACAATGTGAAAATTTTACCGGAAAAAAATTAAGTGTACAGACATGCGTGAAGCGTATGTGATAATTTAAAAATCGCAGCACTTTTGTTATTAATGCAATTTAGTTTTATCGATTACTGCACTTTCTCGGCAAATGGAACAGTAAAGCAAAGGATAAACACTACTTTGTAAAAGACTGGAAAATACTAGAAAACGATGTTGCTAAAGAAATAGTTTTTACAAATCTTCCTCTCATTGATAGAAAGAAAGTTTTGCTACATCATTTGCACATAATACTGAGACTAATGAAAAACATAGTCAAAAGTTTAAATAAAGATGGTATGGGTTTCCAGTATTTGGGAGAGGAGTTTTCCAGGCTGATGGCGCAAAAATAAAAGTGATTTTATTGGGCCGTAAATTTCTCACATCATGAAGGCAGTGTGTCGGATTCAAAACTGTCCGAGGTTTAAGTAGTTACATAGGTATCATTTAAAGAGAGGTGTTCCAATTTTTTGGGAAATACAAACGTAAGAATTTTCGAACAAATTGTAAATCCTTTGATTTCCAGATACAGCGAAATGGGTTGCAACATCTTTTTGAAGATTCATTTTCTCCACTCGCGCTTGGACTTTTCCCCACAAATCTAGCGCCTGTGCGTGACGAACGTGGTGGAAGGTGACACCAAGTCATCATGTATTGTTAAGACCAATACCAAGGGAAGTGAAGCCCCGCAATGCTCGCAGATTATTGTTGAAACCTAATTAGAGATTATCCAAAAGTACCCTATAAACGAAAATCACACGCAAAAAAATTGAAATTTGCTAGTAACGTAGTATGCATAATCTGTAATATAACAAATGTAAACATTACATAATAAAACATTCCACTGTAAAAATATGAATAGTTTTTGACTGGAGCGTAATAGAAAATTTTGTTAACACATTCGTACTCAGCAAAAGGTACCCTACAAGAAGCACCTATTATTGCTATGGTTTGTACCATCTGTTTGTAAGTTTTCATTGGTTTCCTTTCCGTAGGGTACAATTCTATTCCCAGCGATTCACTGTTCTTCATTCTCCCGTCTCCCCTGATGGCATTATTCTGGATCCAGTTTTTTCTCTGTACATTCCCCCTATCGAAAGTTCTGTTATGGTACCTTTCAGGTCCATTATTTTTTTAAAATCTAAATGAAATTATAAACTGGCTCCTTGGTATGGTGTCCATCCCCCATGCTTGATCCATCTCATCATATCGTTAAAAATACTTCAAAAATACATCTCTATCTACAATATTTTGTAAGGCGGTATATTACATTATCTCTGTTTTGAAGTGTTTTGCTAAATATTTGATAATCTGTTTATCCTCTAAAGGAGGATCAAGTTGTTTCGCAACACTAAATTTCCTTATGGCATAAAACACTCTTGTCATGCCAGAATCACTGCTGTACTTACCCATAGGTAAATTTCATCTAACCTTAAATTGTTGGTTATTGCCCAAAAATGTTTTAAAAACTTAATTTCAAAATCTTTACAGTAGATTAACTTACTCTCGATCAGTCTATACCAAATTTTTGCAATACCTTTCAGAATGGACCTCACGATACTTAACTTCGTTCTTTCTTCTCTACACTTCTGAATCAAAGTTTTCAGGTTGTTTAAAAATATCTTAATATTAAATTTACTATCCCCATAAAATTTCGAACGTTGTTCTAACGTAACGCTAGTTGAACTCTCCATGCTATATGTTCCCAATCATAAATATCTTTATCCCTAACTTATAAATTTTTAAACTTATTCCTCAAGTCTGTTTTAAGATTTTCTAAATCATTTCTAAACGTTTTGAATCCGGCTTGACAACTTTTCTCGATTTCGTGTACTTTCTGATTTAAATTTTTAATTTTTCCACTAGTTTCCTTTTTACGTGCGTCCTGATTCGCTCTTTTTAAGCAATTTCCTCTTTCATGTCATCCGTATCTTCTACAATATATACCACATTTCCTTTAATTTCAAATTTTATTTCTTCAATAGTTTTGTTAGTTTTTTAAGCCCTAAGTTAGTTTTTCACTCATTTGTTTAAATTTCTTTTTCACCTTGTCACTTTCTAGTTTTAAACTCTTCCCCGATATTACTGCATTCCCTCCAAATTCCATTCCTAACTCCTGACTATTTTTAATAGATCTCTCATTCATGTCCTTGATAAATTTTTCACTCATTTCTTTTATACTATTTTATTCTTTTCGTGTTTTTCACTCATTTCTTTAAAACTTCTTTCATCCTTTTCACTCATTTCTTTCATATTTTCTTTCACGTCATTTATGCCTTTTTCATTCCTTCTAGTCATCTCCTTTTGTTCCTGCATATTTTGATGTAGACTTAATAAAAGAGCCACATTTTTTATTCAGGCGTCTCTCCTACATCGTGTTCTGTTTTTACCTCTAAATCTTCCTTTTTCGGTTCTTACAAATATGCGTTTTCTTGAGAAGTAAATTCTAATCTTTCAGCCCTCAAACCCTTACGAATTTCTGTTATTCTATCAGTCATCCTGGAAACCAAACAGATATATTAGTCAGAGAAAATTTCCCAAAATCCTTTGAGACAAAAAATTCTGTTTTCAGACGACTTAATCGAACCTTTGCGTTGGAGACGCCAAGAAATTAGGCTTTGAATATTCGGACAGAACCGCCCTGACCAACATAAGGATGCTATGGATGCTTAATTAATAGAAAATGTGAATGCTTAACTTATTTTGCACGTCTTCTCTTGCTATCTCAGCGATAAATATGCTGCGGATTTTACGAAAATAAAATGAAACAAAGAAATCTCAAGAAACATTTATGGTCAACTCTGAATACATTCAAAAACTTTTTCTTCTACACACATTATCTAAGGAATCTACTTACACACTCAGATATAAAGAAAGCTTTATCAATGCAATTTACAGCTTCGGTTTCGTTAGAAACGACATTTTTTCGCTACTTACATATTGATACCATCTTCACCTAATCCTCGTTAATAATTAGAAAATCCCAAAACATTTCATGTGTGAGTCTCAAAACTTTTTTTAAAATTTTTGTCGATAATTTAAGTATTCTTGTATTACCCGGTTCTCCGTTTAGCTGGGCAGCGACGTCAAGCAGAAATTTTTGTAAGGGTCAAATCCTCTAGGGGTATGACCCCAAAATTGCTAAAATCAAACTAATCCATCTGCAAATAAGTTTTTATATGCAAAATAAAAACCTATGCTATCTTAATCTATTTAATAACAAACACACATTGTCTTTTCATGTTTAAAACAAAGTCATACTTGTGGTTTGGATCGTCAAATTCTTGCTAATATTCTGATCGCTATGACCACCTGTCTTTGGTTATAATTGCTATTTAAAAGATTTGTTTCCGTTGGAATTAACTACAGCAAAAAGATTGCGGGTTCCATTTTTAGATTTGCATTTTCTAATCACTCTTCATGCGTCGAAGTACCAGTTTACAAAAGTACATTTATTTTTAATAGGTTAGAAATAGTCTGTTACATTGCACAAAGACAAACTTAATATTCATATTAAAGCAATATATTGTCGTGCACTCCAAAAAATAATGATCGAATGTAGACTGTGATTAAGTTTCTTGTGTTTAGATATAAAAGCAAAGCGTAATGTATTTTATTGTAAATAATCTATAGGAACACTGTGGCACGATTTAAATAAAATTAAATAAAAACCCTTAACCACAAAAAAATTTTTAAATTACTCGATGCGTATTTCGACCACTATGTGGTCATCATCAGTAGGAAATCTGTAATTAAATAATAAATAATTAGCTGTTGTTCTGGAACACTTCAGAGGATATTCTCCTCACCACATAGGCTGAAGTGAACCTTCCGAACATACAATTTACTATATTGTTGCTTAAACACTATTGAGGATATTCTGCTCACCCGCAGGCTAGTGTTATTAACAACAAACAAGTGAATTGTGACATCATAACTTAAATCTACATAATTTATACTAATTCTAAATCTACTGAAGCGGAACCAATTTAATCTTGCTTTCTCATTGGTTGTTGACCAATAGGGAAAACAAAACAGATGGCTCTATTGGCCCTTTATCAGTGTTTAAGAGGGGTCCTTTATGTTTAACAATTTTAATTGATTCATAGGCATTTAAGGAGGAAAACATTGGTACCGCTTTTAACAATTTAACATTTTCTAGTTTAGCGGGGTGGCTGGTTTCAAATATATGTTTGGCGACTTGAGACCTTTCGTATTTACCATATTTGAAGTGAGCAATGTGCTCTTTAAATCTTGTTGTTATATTCCTCTTGGTCTGACCAATATATTTTTGAAAACACCCTGGCCCTGCACAACTAATTTCATAAATCCCCGACTTTTGCAATTTTTCCACCTTGTTTTTTTGGATTACCTAGCAAATCTTTAATTTTATTAGTATTAGTAAAAGCAATTTTAAAATTAATCTGTTTGAATATTTTATCAAGACCCTTTGTGGTTTTGTGAAATGGAAGTTGAACATATTTAACATTATCTTTAGAGGTGGTTGATTGCAAAGTCGTTGATTTACGGATGTTAATTCTATTTTTACACTTTCTAAAAATATTATCTATAATATCAGAAGAGAAACCATTGTAATTCGCAATTTGCTTAATAAGAGCAAATTCCTTATTAAATCTGTTTTTATTTAAAGGGAAATTCAATAATCTATTAATTAAGAAGTTAAATGAAGCCAACTTATGTTGTATGCTGTGATTAGAAGAAGACAAAGTAAAGCGATTTACATTGGTTTCTTTTCTATAAATGTCAAATATTATTTATTACCATTTCTAATTACTAATGTATCTAAAAAGGATAATTGTCCATTATTTTCTAGTTCATACGTAAATTTTATGCTTTGAAATTTTGAATTCAATTCTTTAAGAAAGTCATCAACATTTGACGTAGTAGTGTCAAAACTGCAAAATATCATCCACATACCTTAACCATATTCTTGGGAAGTATTTGGAGTTTTCTTTTAATTCGGTCTCAAAGCGAGACATAAATAAATTTGCTATGAAAGGTGATAAGCTATTTCCCATTGCAGTTCCTTCATGTTGTTCGTACAACTTGTTGTTAAATTGAAAACAGTTCTGGGACATGCAATGCGAAACAAGCTTGATATAATCCTATACTTTATCATCATCAATATCACTTCTATAAAAACATCCTTTAAATATGTTAAAGTACGTGGTATTGGTACACTAAGAAATAATGAACTGACATCAAATGAAATTAAGATTTCGTTCTCTTCTAATGTGATATTTTTTACTTTATTAATAAAATCCAAAGAGTTATGTACAGACAAACTGTTAAACTTTAAATTCTTAAATTCATTTGACAGCCATCGTGATAAATAGTAAGTAATAGTAAATAACATTTATTATTAACTGCTGAAATACATACAGGAATTACTTCACACGCCGTACCGCTGGTAATAAAAAGTCAACTTAACAATGTTTATAACGTTTTATAATACGCCCTATTAAATACCCCTTAATGAGAACCGTTTACGGCACGTGCTAGCGCACAAATTATCTTATTAAAATAAAGGTCAAACACTTACGTTCTAGAAGTCCTTGCAGGTGCAAGTGTATAAATACCTGCCGGTGCGCCGAGCGGCTCCACCACAATAATCCTTTACTGTACTTGCCGTTTACACAACACAATCGTCAATTACCTTAAATTACGCTACAAAAGAATCTTCATTACCCGTAACAATTTACATAATACTTTTCGCTAAATCTCTAAAACACAACTAGCGAAGATCTGCAAATGATATTTACTGAGTAAATATCAAAGCGTTTATACTAGAGGTATATGAACATCCGACCAAAATACATTATAATTAATAAATCTGATACCCCTCGGCGTAGGCAGCTGGCATAGCCACCTGAATCCACGCGCGTCTAAACATAAACTGACTACTCCTCCCTCCGATTGACTTTCTTAGCTAAGCACCCTATGTTTTATCAAGCACGGCTGGAAAAACCAGGCTCATGTAGTTATCGCGCAGTGCCCCTATTTTAAATAAACTTATGAAATATAAGAGTAGTATATGTTTACATATATGGCACGTTACAAAGTGACAGATGTTCACTAAATGATAATTTTTCGTCGACTGTCACACCTAAGTTACGTACACTGAAACGAGACACAATTTCATGGTTGCCTACATATAGATTAATTTTTTCCATTATCTTTCTGCTGGACACAAGTAACACCTCTGCTTTTCAACAGCTAGCCCAGGATTCAAACTTTTCAAGTATTGTCTAACTAATTCAATAGATTCGTTGCAAAGTTGTGTAACTTGCTCTTTCCATTTTTGCTGTAACCACTATTATTAAACTGTCTGCAAAAGCTATAGTTGTAACTTTTTTCGGTTGTTGCAGTTTTAAGACTCCATCATACACTAAGTTCTAGAGTACTGGACCTAAGACCGAAACCTGTAGGACCCCGTCTGTGGTCATATGCTGTTTGGGGTCATCATCTGTGTTATATCTAAGTATTCTATTCTTAAAGTAGTCCGCAATTATTCGTCTTATATATCCTGGAGTTGATGCTTTATCAAGAGCTTTCTCAATGCAACTCCATTTGACGGAATTGAAGGCAGTTTTATGTCGAGTGACTATTGCACAATAATTCATTGTTTCTCTTTTCCATTAGTTTTACTGCGGATAATACTAAGTACATGGTTAATAGCATCCACCGTTGAGTGACATTTTCGAAAACCGTATTGGTTATCTGAGAGTGTCCCTGCTTTTTCAATAAACATTTCCAACTGCCTTTGAATAATTTTTCTCATATCTTTCCTGCTGTATCAACTCTGTATATGGGGCGGCATGATGGTGGTTTATCAGGTGGTTTATTTTCAATTGGTATTAAGATGAAAAATTGTGCCTTCCATCGTCGAGGAAACACCCCTTTATTTAAGCAAGAATTATATAGATCTACAAACATATCGGGTCGCTTTGCAATAGCTGTTGTAAGAGTTTTGTTAGAGATATAATCCAAGCACGGGGCCCATTGTTTCCTAATCTACTACAAGCTTTTAAGACCTCATTTTCAGTTACTGGTGATATATCTTTCGTATCACAATTTATAATATTTATGAAATTTTATTCATATTGTTTTGGAAATAGGGTGTTTACTATCTCTTTTAAGAAAATCGGGCAGCTAGAAGGCGTAAAATGACTTCTATGTATGTAGGCATGTATGTATGTACGTATGTGTATAAATATATATATATATATATATATATATATATAGATCGTTAATGGACTGGTTAGCTTAATTATTTTTGTAACAAGATGGTAGTATACTGGGTAAGAAGTCCAAATAATAATACTTTATGTAAAAATCAAAATTTAATTTCTTCTGCTTAACGTTTCGGCATATCTTTTTGCCTTTGTCAAAAGCATCTACAATTAGAAGTGTTGTAATATAAAACTAACATAATATAATAGATAAGTTCCTTACTGTATAAAATCAATATTTGTCAAATTTGAAAAATAGTAAAATTGTCAAAATTTAAAATTAACATATGATTACGTTGATCAAAAATTATTAATAAAATTCATTTAGTAGGAAACAGGATGTAGATCTAGTAACAAATTGAGTCTTAAAAACTAATATGTTGGGAGATTAGTGTGGTTGAAGTAGATGATGTAGATTGAATGTTTGCAGAAATTTTTGTAAGGGTCAAATCCTCTAGGGGTATGACCCCAAAATTGCTAAAATCAAACTAATCCATCTGCAAATAAGTTTTTATATGCAAAATAAAAACCTATGCTATCTTAATCTATTTAATAACAAACACACATTGTCTTTTCATGTTTAAAACAAAGTCATACTTGTGGTTTGGATCGTCAAATTCTTGCTAATATTCTGATCGCTATGACCACCTGTCTTTGGTTATAATTGCTATTTAAAAGATTTGTTTCCGTTGGAATTAACTACAGCAAAAAGATTGCGGGTTCCATTTTTAGATTTGCATTTTCTAATCACTCTTCATGCGTCGAAGTACCAGTTTACAAAAGTACATTTATTTTTAATAGGTTAGAAATAGTCTGTTACATTGCACAAAGACAAACTTAATATTCATATTAAAGCAATATATTGTCGTGCACTCCAAAAAATAATGATCGAATGTAGACTGTGATTAAGTTTCTTGTGTTTAGATATAAAAGCAAAGCGTAATGTATTTTATTGTAAATAATCTATAGGAACACTGTGGCACGATTTAAATAAAATTAAATAAAACCCTTAACCACAAAAAATTTTAAATTACTCGATGCGTATTTCGACCACTATGTGGTCATCATCAGTAGAAATCTGTAATTAAATAATAAATAATTAGCTGTTGTTCTGGAACACTTCAGAGGATATTCTCCTCACCACATAGGCTGAAGTGAACCTTCCGAACATACAATTTACTATATTGTTGCTTAAACACTATTGAGGATATTCTGCTCACCCGCAGGCTAGTGTTATTAACAACAAACAAGTGAATTGTGACATCATAACTTAAATCTACATAATTTATACTAATTCTAAATCTACTGAAGCGGAACCAATTTAATCTTGCTTTCTCATTGGTTGTTGACCAATAGGAAAACAAAACAGATGGCTCTATTGGCCCTTTATCAGTGTTTAAGAGGGGTCCTTTATGTTTAACAATTTTAATTGATTCATAGGCATTTAAGGAGGAAAACATTGGTACCGCTTTTAACAATTTAACATTTTCTAGTTTAGCGGGGTGGCTGGTTTCAAATATATGTTTGGCGACTTGAGACCTTTCGTATTTACCATATTTGAAGTGAGCAATGTGCTCTTTAAATCTTGTTGTTATATTCCTCTTGGTCTGACCAATATATTTTTGAAAACACCCTGGCCCTGCACAACTAATTTCATAAATCCCCGACTTTTGCAATTTTTCCACCTTGTTTTTTGGATTACCTAGCAAATCTTTAATTTTATTAGTATTAGTAAAAGCAATTTTAAAATTAATCTGTTTGAATATTTTATCAAGACCCTTTGTGGTTTTGTGAAATGGAAGTTGAACATATTTAACATTATCTTTAGAGGTGGTTGATTGCAAAGTCGTTGATTTACGGATGTTAATTCTATTTTTACACTTTCTAAAAATATTATCTATAATATCAGAAGAGAAACCATTGTAATTCGCAATTTGCTTAATAAGAGCAAATTCCTTATTAAATCTGTTTTTATTTAAAGGGAAATTCAATAATCTATTAATTAAGAAGTTAAATGAAGCCAACTTATGTTGTATGCTGTGATTAGAAGAAGACAAAGTAAAGCGATTTACATTGGTTTCTTTTCTATAAATGTCAAATATTATTTATTACCATTTCTAATTACTAATGTATCTAAAAAGGGTAATTGTCCATTATTTTCTAGTTCATACGTAAATTTTATGCTTTGAAATTTTGAATTCAATTCTTTAAGAAAGTCATCAACATTTGACGTAGTAGTGTCAAAAACTGCAAAAATATCATCCACATACCTTAACCATATTCTTGGGAAGTATTTGGAGTTTTCTTTTAATTCGGTCTCAAAGCGAGACATAAATAAATTTGCTATGAAAGGTGATAAGCTATTTCCCATTGCAGTTCCTTCATGTTGTTCGTACAACTTGTTGTTAAATTGAAAACAGTTCTGGGACATGCAATGCGAAACAAGCTTGATATAATCCTATACTTTATCATCATCAATATCACTTCTATAAAAACATCCTTTAAATATGTTAAAGTACGTGGTATTGGTACACTAAGAAATAATGAACTGACATCAAATGAAATTAAGATTTCGTTCTCTTCTAATGTGATATTTTTTACTTTATTAATAAAATTCAAAGAGTTATGTACAGACAAACTGTTAAACTTTAAATTCTTAAATTCATTTGACAGCCATCGTGATAAATAGTAAGTCGGTGAGTTGATACCTAAAACTATTAGTCTCATCGATTTATTATTTTTGTGAATCTTTGGTAAACAGTAAAGTTTTGGCATTTCAGGATTTGAAATTGTTAGTTTTAATTTTAGTGTGGGCGAAATTAGGTTTGGACATTCTTTCAAATCAGACTCTGTTGATTTAATCATTTTATTTAAAAGAACTTTATTTTTAAGTTTTTTGACTATTGGTCTATAAGGACCTTCAGACAGCAAAGACTCTACTCTATCAACATAGTCTTGTTTATCCAGAATAACCAACCTATTCCCCTTGTCAGCCTTTAAATAATAACAATTCTTTTGTCGTAAATCTTTAATAATCAGATGATCTTTCCTTGTTTGTTCTGGGGCATTCTTTGCGCAAGTGCGTAAGTTGTTCGAAAGTTGAATTTTGCACGCGTTTCTAATAAAGTTTTTTGAATTGTCATTTAATTTTGAAATGGATTTTTCAATGCCAGCAATAATGTCTTCCAAAGGAGTTTTCAAATGATCTACTCCAAATTTTAGGCCTCGATCAAGGAAAGTCAACTCTTCATTATTAAAGATTTTCGACGATTCGTTAACGACTATTGACTCTAATGGAGGTGAAGTAATTTCGAGTTTTTTAGGAGGTACATTGACATTGTGTTTTTTTAAAAGAAACTTCAACTTAGTGTTTTGATTATTAATTTTGTCTAACAATTTATGATTGTTGACTTCAAAAACAAATTTCTGGAAATTACTCCATTCCTGAAAACCGGACTCGGATAAATTGCACGTTAGTGCTAGGTGCGATTTATACGTTTCCAGTTCCAATCTACTAAGCTTACTATACAGATATTTGTGTTCCAAATTAAGCCAGATTAAGCAAGATTAAATTGGTTTCACTTCAGTAGATTTAGAATTAGTATAAATTATGTAGATTTAAGTTATGATGTCACAATTCACTTGTTTGTTGTTAATAACACTAGCCTGCGGGTGAGGAGAATATCCTCAATAGTGTTTAAGCAACAATATAGTAAATTGTATGTTGGGAAGGTTCACTTCAGCCTATGTGGTGAGGAGAATATCCTCTGAAGTGTTCCAGAACAACAGCTAATTATTTATTATTTAATTACAGATTTCCTACTGATGATGACCACATAGTGGTGGAAATACGTATCTAGTAATTTAAAAAATTTTTGTGGTTGAGGGTTTTTATTTAACTTTATTTAGATCGTGCCACAGTGTTCCTATAGATTATTAACTATGACTTCCCGGTCTTCGGAACTTAATAGGTATCGGAGCTTAGCTCTTAAAATTAGTTTTGTAAAAGCAGATATTCGATTTCTAAAAAGTTGTAAAGCCCACAAAGTTTTTCCAAATTTCATTAACGTAAAAATCGGCAGTAATTGTAAACGTAGTAACGCAATAATCAATTTTGCAAAAGATAAATGGCTTAATTTGGAAATCAAATATCTGTATAGTAAGCTTAGTAGATAGGAACTGGAAACGTATAAATCGCACCTAGCACTAACGTGCAATTTATCCGAGTCCGGTTTTCAGGAATGGAGTAATTTCCAGAAATTTGTTTTTGAAGTCAACAATCATAAATTGTTAGACAAAATTAATAATCAAAACACTAAGTTGAAGTTTCTTTTAAAAAAACACAATGTCAATGTACCTCCTAAAAAACTCGAAATTACTTCACCTCCATTAGAGTCAATAGTCGTTAACGAATCGTCGAAAATCTTTAATAATGAAGAGTTGACTTTCCTTGATCGAGGCCTAAAATTTGGAGTAGATCATTTGAAAACTCCTTTGGAAGACATTATTGCTGGCATTGAAAAATCCATTTCAAAATTAGATGACAATTCAAAAACTTTATTAGAAACGCGTGCAAAATTCAACTTTTGAACAACTTAGGCCTCAGAACAAACAAGATAAGATCATTTGATTATTAAAGGTTTACGACAAAAGAATTGTTATTAATTAAAGGCTGACAAGGGGAATAGGTTGGTTACTCTGGATAAACAAGACTATGTTGATAGAGTAGTCTTTGCTGTCTGAGGGTCCTTATAGACCAATAGTCAAAAAACGTAAAAATGAAGTTCCTTTAAATAAAATGATTAAATCAACAGAGTCTGTTTTGAAAGAATGTCCAAACCTAATTTCGCCCACACTAAAATTAAAACTATCAATTTCAAATCCTGAAATGCCAAAACTTTACTGTTTACCAAAGATTTACAAAAATAATAAATCGATGAAACCAATAGTTTCAGGTATCAACTCACCGACTTACTATTTATCACGATGGCTGTCAAATGAATTTAAGAATTTAAAGTTTAACAGTTTGTCTGTACAAAACTCTTTGGATTTTATTAATAAAGTAAAAAATATCACATTAGAAGAGAACGAAATCTTAATTTCATTTGATGTCAGTTCATTATTTCCTAGTGTACCAATACCACGTACTTTAACATATTTAAAGGATGTTCTTATAGATAGTGATATTGATGATAATAAAGTAGAGGATTATATCAAGCTTGTTTCGCATTGCATGTCCCAGAACTGTTTTCAATTTAACAACAAGTTGTACGAACAACATGAAGGAACTGCAATGGGAAATAGCTCATCACCTTTCATAGCAAATTTATTTATGTCTCGCTTTGAGACCGAATTAAAAGAAAACTCCAAATACTTCCCAAGAATATGGTTAAGGTACGTGGATGATATTTTTGCAGTTTTTGACACTACTAAGTCAAATGTTGATGACTTTCTTAAAGAATTGAATTCAAAATTTCAAAGCATAAAATTTACGTATGAACTAGAAAATAATGGACAATTACCCTTTTTAGATACATTAGTAATTAGAAATGGTAATAAATTAGAATTTGCCATTTATAGAAAAGAAACCAATGTAAATCGCTTTACTTTGTCTTCCTCTAATCATAGCATACAACATAAGTTGGCTTCATTTAACTTCTTAATTAATAGATTATTGAATTTCCCTTTAAATAAAAACAGATTTAATAAGGAATTTGCTCTTATTAAGCAAATAGCGAATTACAATGGTTTCTCTTCTGATATTATAGATAATATTTTTAGAAAGTGTAAAAATAGAATTAACATTCGTAAATCAACGACTTTGCAATCAACCACCTCTAAAGATAATGTTAAATATGTTCAACTTCCATGCCACAATACCACAAAGGGTCTTGATAAAATATTCAAACAGATTAATTTTAAAATTGCTTTTACTAATACTAATAAAATTAAAGATTTGCTAGGTAATCCAAAAGACAAGGTGGAAAAATTGCAAAAGTCGGGAATTTATGAAACTAGTTGTGCAGGGCCAGGGTGTTTTTAAAAATATATTGGTCAGACCAAGAGGTATATAACAACAAGATTTAAAGAGCACATTGCTCACTTCAAATATGGTAAATACGAAAGGTCTCAGGTCGCCAAACATATATTTGAAACCAGCCACCCCGTTAAACTAGAAAATGTTAAATTGTTAAAAGTGGTACCAATGTTTTCCTCCTTAAATGCCTATGAATCAATTAAAATCGTTAAACATAAAGGACCCCTCTTAAACACTGATAAAGGGCCAATTGGCCATTTGCTTTGCTTTCCCTATTGGTCAACAACCAATGAAAAAGCAAGATTAAATTGGTTCCGCTTCAGTAGATTTAGAATTAGTATAAATTATGTAGATTTAAGTTATGATGTCACAATTCACTTGTTTGTTGTTAATAACACTAGCCTGCGGGTGAGGAGAATATCCTCAATAGTGTTTAAGCAACAATATAGTAAATTGTATGTTGGGAAGGTTCACTTCAGTCTATGTGGTGAGGAGAATATCCTCTGAAGTGTTCCAGAACAACAGCTAATTATTTATTATTTAATTACAGATTTCCTACTGATGATGACCACATAGTGGTCGAAATACGTATCTAGTAATTTAAAAATTTTTTGTGGTTAAGGGTTTTTATTTAATTTTATTTATTTCATTGTAGACTGAAAAGAAGTTGCATTTACTTTTAAAGCATATTTGCGTGTGTAAATAATTCTTATATACTTATTAAAAACGGGTTTGCATGTCTAAAAGATAAAATACAAAGCTATTGCATTTATCAATAAAGTCCTCAATTAAAATACTAAATAAATTTTCTGTGCATAGAGATGCATTAGAATATATTTGTTTCATTCACAATAAATGGCATATAATAGTGTCAGTTTATCGCAATTTCATTTAAAACAAAATTACATTCATTCTTCTTGAAAACACCGCTTTAATATTTAAATATGCGTTTATACAAGTGTTAAGAATATAAATCTATGCAAATCTGTTTCCATTTGCTAAACCAAATTTTAGAATTTTAGGGTAGATTATTAACAAAAATAAATTCGTTATCAAATACGAAGAAATATCATATAAAACAATTAATGAATAAACGCAGGTTTGAGGAACGCAAGCGATCATTAAAAGCAATGACAATCGATAAGAATTATTTATAGGATTCCGTGTAACAATAAAACAAAAAGAATCAGCACATAAACTCCGTGTATTAGACAATGATCGTACTTCTTATATGCTTGTAAATCATAAACTTGACAATAATTATATTATTGCAAAAATATTGCATTACCAGGGTGCATTATTTTCTAAGTAAATCCGGAGAAATCTCGAGAATGACGTATTGAGATTTTAATATCAAAGCCGGAACTTGATTAGAACAGTTTCTACAAGATTTTTCATTTAAGGTTTAATTCGAGCTTTGATTCGGTCCTAAACCAAGCAGTATATAACTTTGAGTAAAGATTTGAACGCATAAGTTGAGCAATTTGTAATATTACGATGTGCAATAAACACCGTAAAACTTTGCATAAATATGAAACTTATAAATTTGAGTAGCTTCAAACACGCTAATATTTGTTAAAGCATTATTTGTATTGTAAAAATACTATGAAGATTGAACATTCTGGTACAAGATCTGCTCTAAAGTTGGTTAATTAAAAATAGAAGAAGAACTTTGAAAATTAATATTCTAAATAGAGATTTAAAAGAATATGCGTTAGGTTGCACACTGAGATTTAAACATCAGTGTAAAATGGAATCAAGAGGTATTTAATTTGGAGATTAAGTTTGGTAAGCGTTATTTTTAGCAAGTACAAAACTTTGGTACTTTGTTTGTTAACTGTACAAAATAATTATCTATTTTGTAATTTAGGTATAGAATAACTTCCAGAATTTCTTGTACGGTTGTTTCTGGATTAAAATTTCTTTTTGTAGAAGTGATCAGATCTTTGCGTAGTTTACAAAATCGAGGACAGTGGAAAAATACATGTTTCTCGTCTTTATAAGTGATTGTACAAACTGGACAATTAGGGCTTACATCTAGTTTTGTAACATATCTTTTATGATAGAACAGCCGAACCCCAGCTGTTGTGAATGTACGCTGCGCCGTGCCGTGTGCTATTGGTAGTATTGATTAGTATCGTTTAAGCCGTTGTGGCGTGATGAAGCGACTCTCGAGTGCTCGCGTGTTTCGGGTACGAGTCGGCTTCTGTTGTATATTAAAATACCTTACAAACTATTATTGTTCTTTGCTTTTGTATAAAGTTTATAGTTTGTTAAAATGTGTAAACACTCATTTAAGTTTGTATGTTTATCGGTTTCATTAATTAAAAATAGTTACTACGTGTGTGCTTTATTTTAAAGATGACCGAAGCCTACCCCTGGGATTATCATAAAGCTAGCCGAATAAAATACTCTACCGCGCCCTTAATTAATAAAAACTCTCACAGTTTAAATTTATAAAAATAAGCTCTGAAACATCCACGCCCACTTAAAAGTTGAGTTTGGTAGAAATCTAACTCTCCATGACCTATATTGAGCCACGGTTCAACAATGGTATCATACAATATGTCCATCTACCTCTTTGTGACGTGCTCCAATAATGTCGTTGCCGTTCTGACAATAATTTAATATTTCCATTAATATTTTGCTGGTTTGTCGTATTTCTTCTATAATACCAGTCATAACGCTGTTGTACTAATAACTCTACTGGCGGCGTACTTGCAATGATGCATGGAGCTTTATATGAAATGGTACGGTATGCGCGTGCCACTCGTAGAGCTCTTAATCTATATATAGAAGAAATCTTGCGACAGTTAGATTTAATTTGTATAGCATCCCAAATGGGAGCTCCATACAAGATTTGTGAAATAATAACTGAATCCAAAGCAATCTCCAACTAATTTTTGGTCCACCAACATTTTTCATTAATCTCGAAAGTAAGGTTACTGTTTTCGCTGCTTTTTTACTCACAAGTTGTAGATGTCAATCCGTGCCGAGCACGAAGAAAGACGTGATACTCTTAATTGTTCTCAGGGGTTCGGGTTAGCAAATATGTAACGACAGACCGCAAGTAAAATAACATTTATTATTAACTGCTGAAATACATACAGGAATTACTTCACACGCCGTACCGCTGGTAATAAAAAGTCAACTTAACAATGTTTATAACGTTTTATAATACGCCCTATTAAATACCCCTTAATGAGAACCGTTTACGGCACGTGCTAGCGCACAAATTATCTTATTAAAATAAAGGTCAAACACTTACGTTCTAGAAGTCCTTGCAGGTGCAAGTGTATAAATACCTGCCGGTGCGCCGAGCGGCTCCACCACAATAATCCTTTACTGTACTTGCCGTTTACACAACACAATCGTCAATTACCTTAAATTACGCTACAAAAGAATCTTCATTACCCGTAACAATTTACATAATACTTTTCGCTAAATCTCTAAAACACAACTAGCGAAGATCTGCAAATGATATTTACTGAGTAAATATCAAAGCGTTTATACTAGAGGTATATGAACATCCGACCAAAATACATTATAATTAATAAATCTGATACCCCTCGGCGTAGGCAGCTGGCATAGCCACCTGAATCCACGCGCGTCTAAACATAAACTGACTACTCCTCCCTCCGATTGACTTTCTTAGCTAAGCACCCTATGTTTTATCAAGCACGGCTGGAAAAACCAGGCTCATGTAGTTATCGCGCAGTGCCCCTATTTTAAATAAACTTATGAAATATAAGAGTAGTATATGTTTACATATATGGCACGTTACAAAGTGACAGATGTTCACTAAATGATAATTTTTCGTCGACGGTCACACCTAAGTTACGTACACTGAAACGAGACACAATTTCATGGTTGCCTACATATAGATTAATTTTTTCCATTATCTTTCTGCTGGACACAAGTAACACCTCTGCTTTTCAACAGCTAGCCCAGGATTCAAACTTTTCAAGTATTGTCTAACTAATTCAATAGATTCGTTGCAAAGTTGTGTAACTTGCTCTTTCCATTTTGCTGTAACCACTATTATTAAACTGTCTGCAAAAGCTATAGTTGTAACTTTTTTCGGTTGTTGCAGTTTTAAGACTCCATCATACACTAAGTTCTAGAGTACTGGACCTAAGACCGAAACCTGTAGGACCCCGTCTGTGGTCATATGCTGTTTGGGGTCATCATCTGTGTTATATCTAAGTATTCTATTCTTAAAGTAGTCCGCAATTATTCGTCTTATATATCCTGGAGTTGATGCTTTATCAAGAGCTTTCTCAATGCAACTCCATTTGACGGAATTGAAGGCAGTTTTATGTCGAGTGACTATTGCACAATAATTCATTGTTTCTCTTTTCCATTAGTTTTACTGCGGATAATACTAAGTACATGGTTAATAGCATCCACCGTTGAGTGACATTTTCGAAAACCGTATTGGTTATCTGAGAGTGTCCCTGCTTTTTCAATAAACATTTCCAACTGCCTTTGAATAATTTTTCTCATATCTTTCCTGCTGTATCAACTCTGTATATGGGGCGGCATGATGGTGGTTTATCAGGTGGTTTATTTTCAATTGGTATTAAGATGAAAAATTGTGCCTTCCATCGTCGAGGAAACACCCTTTATTTAAGCAAGAATTATATAGATCTACAAACATATCGGGTCGCTTTGCAATAGCTGTTGTAAGAGTTTTGTTAGGGATATAATCCAAGCACGGGGCCCATTGTTTCCTAATCTACTACAAGCTTTTAAGACCTCATTTTCAGTTACTGGTGATATATCTTTCGTATCACAATTTATAATATTTATGAAATTTTATTCATATTGTTTTGGAAATAGGGTGTTTACTATCTCTTTTAAGAAAATCGGGCAGCTAGAAGGCGTAAAATGACTTCTATGTATGTAGGCATGTATGTATGTACGTATGTGTATAAATATATATATATATATATATATATATATATATATATATATATATATATATAGATCGTTAATGGACTGGTTAGCTTAATTATTTGTAACAAGATGGTAGTATACTGGGTAAGAAGTCAAATAATATACTTTATGTAAAATATCAAAATTTAATTTCTTCTGCTTAACGTTTCGGCATATCTTTTGCCTTTGTCAGCATCTACAATTAGTGTTGTAATATAAAACTAACATAATATAATAGATAAGTTCCTTACTGTATAAAATCAATATTTGTCAAATTTGAAAAATAGTAAAATTGTCAAAATTTAAAATTAACATATGATTACGTTGATCAAAAATTATTAATAAAATTCATTTAGTAGGAAACAGGATGTAGATCTAGTAACAAATTGAGTCTTAAAAACTAATATGTTGGGAGATTAGTGTGGTTGAAGTAGATGATGTAGATTGAATGTTTGTGTGATTATCATGAAAAAAAAAAAAAAGGTCTTAATGAAGCGTATTAGATTTAAAATTCTACTCTATATAGTTTAAATCACTTTAAATCTAATACGCTTCATTAAGACCTTTTTTTTTTTCATGATAATCACACAAACATTCAATCTACATCATCTACTTCAACCATACTAATCTCCCAACATATTAGTTTTTAAGACTCAATTTGTTACTAGATCTACATCCTGTTTCCTACTAAATGAATTTTATTAATAATTTTTGATCAACGTAATCATATGTTAATTTTAAATTTTGACAATTTTACTATTTTTCAAATTTGACAAATATTGATTTTATACAGTAAGGAACTTATCTATTATATTATGTTAGTTTTATATTACAACACTTCTAATTGTAGATGCTTTTGACAAAGGCAAAAAGATATGCCGAAACGTTAAGCAGAAGAAATTAAATTTTGATTTTTACATAAAGTATTATTATTTGGACTTCTTACCCAGTATACTACCATCTTGTTACAAAATATATATATATATATATATTTATATATATATTGCTGTGATAGGACGTTGTTTAGGGTTGCATTGAGTAGTAAAGATCATGTGGCAACAATAAATAGCAATAGGAATCAGAAAACTGCATTTATTTAGCAGAAAAATAAGTAATTCATACATTATGTAAATAGCAAGCATTTAACACCCTGTATATAAACCGTAATTAACTTTAAGCGATGCAAGTAGGCATATCTTATAACAATAGAACGCGTATTTAGCAGAAAAATAGGTAATTCATACATTATGTAAATAGCAAGCATTCAACACTCTGTATATAGACCGTTATTAATTTTAAGTAATGCCAGTAAGAATATCTTTCAACAACAGAACGCGTATTCAGAAGAAATAATCGTACATGTAATTAAACATACGTTGAGAAGTGTCTAATTAGTTATAAAACAAATACGCAGTAGAAAAGATAAAACCTAACAAAGCTTTATGCAATTACGCTGAAACAATAAACATTATGATAAGAAAACGCAGTTTCATAAATGTAAAAATACATGAACGAAAACAGCATTAAAGTTACATCATTTATTTTGTACAATTATCAAAAAGGCGATATCTACACAAAGCAACGTATGGCAAAGATAACGAATAACAAAGTATCAATAGCAAATAAACACTATTACGCGGAAATCCAAACTAATCACATCAGAACCCACTTCAAAGTACAAGGAATATTAAAGACAAGACTTGGTTGGTTGAGATAATCTGCAGGACTTCTTGAAAACCCAGCCCACATTTGGTGGAAAGAGGCTATATAACACAGAGCAATGATAACACAATTCAGTTCAATCTGATGCACGACGAAGTTGCGACACTGTTAACCAGAAATCCACGCGTAAATAAATAAAGTAAAATAGAATATCAAGTTTAAGTTACAGTGAAAAAAATCGTGCAACAATTACGAAGAATTTTTGCCGTTTTTTTATAGAAAACGGCTTCAAGTTTGCGTGGACGATAATTTACGTCTGTGAACAATTCAAGTCAGCGTCGACAATAGCATTTCAAATCAGGGTCGACAATAATAATTCAAATTTGCGTCGATAATAATATTTCACATCTGGGTCGATATAATATTTCAAATCAGCGTCGACAATTATACTTCTGGTAATACTGGACACTTCAAGTCTGCGTCAACGATAATATTGGTGGTATATTTCAGGTATATAGAAGTTCTAATTATAAGTGGATTCAAAGGAGACAATTTTAATCGGATTTTGGTACAATTCTGTTACAATTCCAAGCTGCGTCGAAAGCATTTGGGAGAGAAGTTCCAGACAGATATAAAATAAAGAAGCACGAGGTAATTTTTTGAAAACAAGGGGTGCCTGTACTCGAATATTGGTTCAACTAAGCAGAGCATTGGTAGACGATTGAAGACAACCAAGGGGATGTTGATCCACAACACGAACAACAGATCACAGGTCAGATCTATTTATTTTTAAGATATTTTTTTATTTAAATTTTAATACTGAATTTATTCAATTTATATAAAACTTGTAATGAAGTTAACAACAAACACTGCATACGTTAAACTTACGTAATATATCATAAAGAGGTCTAGAACGCTCCAGATTTTTTTTGTAAAGAGAGGTAGTTCTTGGTGATTTTAGATTGAATTCAAAGTATATAAATTTTGGGATAAATGATACATATGATATTGATTGATTGAGGAGTGTATTTAAAGAATTTCAAAAATTGTAAATAATATTTCTTTTCATTATATGAAATTAATTGACATTGTTTTATCAATTCAAACAAAGAATCATAAAGGGGTGGAAAGAGAAAATTGATCATCGTAACGTTGTGCACTCTATGTAGAGTAAAAAGGGCTAGACGTTGCATAATAGTAAAATTAGTAAAATTTGAAGTGAGAACACAGAGCGGTGCAGTTAAGTAAAAACGTTCATTACACCGAGTACGGCGTTATCATATCAATATATTTGTATAATATATAATATATATTGCTATGATAAGACGGTTATTTAGGGGTATATTGAGTTATAATGTTTAATCAATACATGTAAATAGTACTAGGAGTTAGAAAAACACATTTATTTAGCATGAAAAATACATAATTTGTATTCTATGCAAAAAGCAAACATTTAACACCCTGTATAAGAAAACGCAATAGACTTTAATTAATGCCGAGAAGCATATCATTCAACAATAAACACACATTCAGCAAAAGAAATAACTTTACACGCAATCAAACTCGTCTTAAACCAAAAGTATTCATAAATTGTAAATCAATACGCGTTAAATTCAGTAAAAAGCTAGAAAATCATGATAGAATTCACATTAAACATTCAATAGTGAAAGTAGATAGCATGTTCTGATGAGAAACGCATCCTTAGAAATAAATACGTTTTGGAAACGCAAAATGTAAACAGAAATATGTTAATTTACGTCATTTTGTTTAGGTGATTTTCTGCATGGAGTTAATACAAATCTCAAAATATTATCTAGACAAACAATAGCCATAAGCGAAATTACGTGTCAAGGCGAATTAGAAATTCCTGTAACATCAAAACACACCGTCTAAAATAAATACAAACTAAAAATCCACTGGAACCTACGTGATCAAAGAATCGTTCCGATAAGTTATTATCAGAGATATACCTGTAAAAGCCTAAATTATCCCAAACACCCGATGGTTGGTCGTAAACTTTGAACAACAGTTTAGATAACCAATAAATTTTTAGACGGGGCGTGGACTATATAACACGCAAATTTGATAACCAGACAGTCTTAGATTGAACCAAGCACAAGCTACATCACTCCTACTCAAGAATTTACGCGTCGAGTAAATATTCAAAATGAATGATCAAAATTTTGTGAAAAGTGGTGTTATAAAATTTTTAAATAAACTATAGTGAAAATATACGAGACAATTTTTGCCGTTTGCTGGAAAACGGCTCTAAGTGACATTACAGAAACTCTAAGTAAGATCACGAAATCTAAGTGACAGCACGAAATCTAAGTGAGATTACAAAGACAGTACGAAACTTTAAGTGAGATTACAAAACTCTAAGTTACGAGAATTTAAGGGAAATCTCGTAAATCTAAATGACATTAAGAAAAGTTAAGGGAGATTATGAAAATACCAGATTATTGATTAAACGGGGTAAAACTTGGAGACTACATAAATTGAATGGAGCAACTCAACTGAATGTGATATTGGGGTACTGATCCACAGCACGCAGCAGTACGACGCACAAAGGAAACTATAGGTCAGAACTATCTAGCATACGGCATTATTTTCTCTATGTTATTTTTTAACATTGATCATATTTTATACCTGAATATTTAATGTAAATAGTCATCAAAAATTTATTTTATACGTGAAAAATTTCGTAAAAGAAGGAAAAATCTTGAACGTTTAGAGAAATTTCCAGTAGAGTACAGCTTCATTTTGCTGGCTTTAAAATAAGGAAAGGAAACTTTTATTTTTGGAGATAAACTATTTAAAATTTATTGTTATTTGATTCAGGGGCTCATTTTTGTCATACAGTAAAACAGGTTAGGCTGTGAAGTGCATATGATTTTTTTCTTTCTCATTATACAAATAATAATCAACTTCGTTCTATCATTTGAAGCAGGAAAAGTTTTAAAGAAAAAGGGGTAAATTATTTGATTATCGTAACGTTGTGCACTCTGTGTGAATTAAACTGGGCTAGCCGAGGCATATTTAAATTTTAGAATATTACAATACACAGAGCGGTGATGATCAGATTAAACAAACAGGGTCATAAAACGATTAAGAATGAAATTATTTTCTACCCTGGATTTACTCTACATAATACAATAGAAATATAAGTATTTATATATAGTGAAAACGGGACTGTTTCCACACTTTGGGATCTGAATTTACTGTTGAGTTTTGGGTGATAACTTCAAAAATATTGTTCTCGCGTTTAAGATTTAAAACGAAAGCTTTAAAATTAAATTGGGCGGAAAAAATCTGTAAAACCAAATTACGCATAAATGTACAATTAGTAATCGTACTACGCTCTCATAGTATGCACTTTTAACGATTTCAGTGAGTGCATGCTTCAAAAGTGTAAATGTTTCTGTGATGCACAAATTTATTGACGTTTTATCCCAATACATTATCTGGATTGTTCATTAAAAAAACTAACCACTAAGATCTTCTATAAAAACTTAGTCGTTTTGACCTATGAAATATATGTCCAGAAATAATTACCTTAATAGAAATACTTTAAATAATAATGTGAAGATTTAATGTTACAAAAATTCTTTACACCTCTATTTTACATATTCATGCGAACTTAGTTTCAGTAACCCCATTGAAATTAAAATCTTTTTTGTAGTTGTCTGGTTTCTGGGCGAATCACCACGCATACATCTTTACAAATTAAATTATTTTTACATTTTACTACCTTTAAAAATTGCATATATTAAGGAGGAATTGATATTTCAATATTTCAAACAATCTCTAAACCAGCTTTAACATTAACAACTAAGATCTAGTTTCCGCTAATATGAAATCAAACGTAACGATTCACTATCCAAAAAGGTTAATAGAAGCGGTAACACTCTCAACCTTCACTCCATTTTTTAGATCTTGATACATTCTGTCCTGTATAAAAGGACTTTCGTCGTCTGTCAAGTTAGTCAAGAAGCCGCTTCAAAGCAGTGATCTTGTGTACGAAAATGGCCGCTAAGGTGAGTCTTGAGCTTTTGTTCTCAACACTGTTAGCAAAGCTATTTATATATCAAAAATTTTGTAGTACAATTTATGTTTAGAAAGTGGAGTAACAGAAAATACATTTAATTTTGAAATGCTTTCACTTTTTATAGACTTAGAATCTTCACTTCTAATGGCATCGTTAGAAGACTACCATTTGTATACTTAAATAATCAGAAAATCATACTGATTGACATACTTAATACTCTATTTTTTGCAGTTCATTGTTCTTGCTGCATTCGTAGCTGTTGCTTCAGCTGTAGCCTTAGTTCCAGAAGGAGAGTATGTTCCAAATCCCCAGTATTCATACTCATACAGCGTACAAGATCCCCACACTGGCGATTTCAAAAATCAAGTAGAATCCCGCAACGGCGATTCCGTCAAAGGACAATATTCATTGGACGACTCTGATGGAACTAAACGTGTTGTTGATTATTCCTCTGATCCAATTACTGGATTTACCGCTGTCGTTTCAAAAGTACCTCAAACACATGGCGCAGTTGATGCTCCTGTTGCTTATGCAGCAAAACCCGTTGCTGCTACCAACTACGTAACTCCATACTCCCATGTTGCTAAAATAGCTTCTCCATATTCTTACCCTGGTTATGGTTATCATCATCCATATGGATACCCATACCACGGACTGGCTCATGGTTATCACGGTTACCCATACAATCTTGGATACCATTTCTAAATGACTGCGCCCTGTGTATCTCAACATCTTATAACTAGTATTAATTAATAAACTTTTATACATATACGTGTTCTTTTATAGCTGTATGATCTCTACATATTGAAAACGTAACCGTAAAAATCTTGCTACATGTTTTACACTATAGTTTCCAACTGTCTACGCTTCAACAACTACTGTACGACGTTGCAAAATATTACGTAAACCATGTTCAACTGAAAACTAAAAAAGACAACTGATTTACACGGTATTAAACTTATAATTTAGATGGTTTTCCGAACGGCGGTGCAACACCTTTGTGTACTGTTTATTGTTCTAATGCATTTTGTATCGTGTTTCTGTACGTGTAGATAAGAAAAGGCCGAATTTGTGAAAATGCTTTTAGCAGTCAAAATGTTGTCCCTTTGTTATTTTTAGGAATGCTGTCTTCTCTGAGGAACAGTATTTTGACTATCAAGGTAGTATTATCAAAAATTCAGCCTGTCTATTCGCTTCCGCACACATCCAGGTACACGACACACAACGAATTAGTACAAAAACAAAACACTGCGGCTAGTATCGCATTTTCTGACTAGTGTTATTTTACAACATACATTGCTTGGTTTTTATGAAATTCGTATACTGAGAATGAATCACAAAATTTTTCAGCATTCCTGACAAATAATGGCCACTCATAATCAATTAGTGGATGTTAAAACACTTCAGGGTAATGCAAGATCAAGTAGAAACTAATAAACCCACCACTAACTGTTACAGATGAAAATGACAATACGTTAAGAATTTGAATTTGCTCAAATAGACTGAAACCCGTAACAGTTTTAAACCTGTGCCAGCTAATTTTCAGTGGTGCAGAAAAGGGTTCCTATAAAAAAACATGATAAATTATTATAAAACTTAAAATGTATAAAACTTCGATAGCTAGAGCAAGGGGCTGGCCATTGTAATTAAATTTACGCGAAAAAGGTAGACCATCTTCGTCAAAGGGATTGGGTAGTCTGAACGAGACGTTTCCACCGAAAACTTAGACATAGGTCATCAGCAAAAGTAATTTCAGATAAACTAAGAATCGAACCGCCTATAACAAAATGACCCGGAGTAAGATAGTCCGTGCCGTCATTATGATCGGTAGAGGGTACAGAGAGAGTGCGACTGTTTAGAACCGCCTCAATACGAGCGAAAATCGTAGAAAGTTCTTGGAAATTCTGAGGTTGATTACCGAAAGAACGTAGCATCAAAGCCTTAGCAGATTTTACACCGGCTTCCCAAATTCCACCGAAATTTGGGGCATATGGAGGACTGAAAAGCCAATGAACTTTGCGAGAGCCATAGCCAAAAGTATTACTTGTTCATTTTGTCTCGGGAAATCGCTGGCTTCTCTTAGGGCACGAGAAGCACCAACGAAATTTCTACCGCAGTCAGAATATACCGACATAGGTAGGCCGCGTCGTGAAGTGAATCTGGTAAATGAGGCTAGAAAAGCCTCCGTAGTCAACTCAGAAACGCGTTCTAGGTGCACCGCTTTGGTGCACATACAGTCAAATACGCATAAATAGCTTTTTAGAACGGAAGCATTGCAACGTTTTGAACTTTTGATAACAAAAGGGCCATCAAAGTCAACATCCACATTAGTAAAGGCGCGACTTATTTGAACTCGTGGCGAAGGTAAATCTGACGTTGGTTGCAGACGTTTAGCAGCAAAGCGGAAACACGGCAAACATTTGCGTATGCATTGTCGCATACCAATGATCCAATGATCCAGAATTTACGCTGAATTAAAGCTTGAGTATTCGAAGGATCAGAATGTAAAAACAATTTGTGATAATAATCACATAGAAGACGAGAAAGGATTGCACGCTTATGTAATAAAAAGGATGTCTGTAATCGTAGGGCGTTAAAGAAATAGAGTTGGAAGTGAGGTTACCCCCTTTTATTTGAGCAATCTCGAATTCATAGTACTGACGCTGTGTTATCTTAACAAGAGTCAACATAGAATTTTCCAAATTCTCGGACGTAATAGGATCGAGCAGCTTCTTTTTTGGATAACGACAATTGTATATGAACCTTTCCATATAGGCCACCGTGTATCGTAAAGATGTCAAAGAAGAAAATCTTTCCAAGAATTCACCGAAAATGTGATTCCATTGCGAAATCGTAGACAGATCAAGAATTTTATCTACCTGATTACCTACAAAGATTTTAAGCAAATAAGAAGGAATTCTTAACCAGGTTAGATCCACTGGCGAATTGGTAAACAATTTAATTTCTTGTATAACAATCAAACTGCATATTTTTGATAGAATGTACCAAGCGCGCCAATAAAAGTGCAGCCAGGAGTTCTATACGAGAAATTGTGCAAGCCTTTAATGAAGCAACTTTTCGCTTACAAGAGATTGTAAGTAACAACCTCATCTGCGGTTGCATATAGGTAAACACAAGCTGAATAACCCCTTTCACTGGCGTGCAAAATCCTAACAGATTATAGGTACAGCCTTGAAAAGATATTTTACGAGGAATTTTTAATTGAGATAAGCTCGGAAGTTGATAGCGGAATTGCTCCCATTCTGCGCACCAAGGGGAATCTGGAGTGTCATCCCAATTAAGTTTTTGTAAGCACAATCGTTGCAGAAAGTACTTGATCAGAAAAGTTACAGGTGTCGACCATCCCAAAGGGTCGAATATACAAGCCATATAAGATAGTATGGTTCTTTTGGTGAAAGGCCCTGAAAGGGAGACACGAGTAGGCAAAAGTGTCAGAATTTGGAGTCCACACCAAACCCAAAATCTTTATTCCGGTAACTTCGTCAGAAAATGCTAACGAAGTTTCGAGATCAGTCTCTTCGAAATCTTGTAGCATATCGACACTATTGCTAGACCATTTTCTTGGCTGCAATTTGCCAAGAGAAAAAAGTTTAATTAATTCAACTTGAAGTTGTTTTGCCGCCGCGAAATTTTTGCCGCCTGAAATTATATCATCCATATATGTGTGATTAATCAGGGCATGAGAAGCCGTTGGGTAAGCATTGCCCTCATCAACCACTAATTGTGGAAGAACGCGCTGGGCGAGAAATGACGAAGAATGTTTTTCTCGAAAGAAGGTAGCCAAAAAATATGTTGATATTGACGTTCCATAGGGTGAACCAAAATTTGTCGATACATCATACGGATGTCCGCACATTCAGCTATTGCGTGGAATCGAAAGGAAGAAATAATTTCTGGTAAACCTCCTTAAAGTTGGGACCAGAATATAGTCGATCATTTAGAGGTAGGTGTGAAGAATCAAGGGCAGAGCCGTTAAACACTACACGTAGTTTAGTAGTGCTACTGGTCATTTTGTATACAGCATGGTGTGGCAACACTTAATCGGAAGGATTTCTTGCAGCTTCTATGTGTCCCAAGTAAAGATATTCTTGAAGAAATTGGTTGCAAAATTGTTTCTTTTCAATATCTCGTGATAACCGCCTTTCCAGACTGAGGTAACTCTTATAAGCCATAAGACTATTCAGTCGAAGAGAAAGGATGCTGCGATCAAACGGCAGAGATAAACGACCTATTTCGTCACGAAAATAAGTTTAAAAAAAAATGCGTTTCATAATAGGTATCTTCAGGACGAACGGGGAAAGGCATCTTAATGTCCTCAATTTCCCAAAATTGTTGTATTTTCTTATCTAAAGTTTTTGAAGCCACATAAAACGTAAGTGAATTAGCAAGACTGGGTAAGTCAGAAACTTGTCTAAGCAGTACGTAACCGAACATGATTCTTATTGCAGTGGGTTGCCCTGAAATAATTTCAGAATGCTCTAAAAATAATATATGAGAAGATATTTCGGCTCCTAGAAGTATTTCTACAGGAGCTGATTTAAAATAATTAGGATCAGCAAATTCCAAAGTTTGGAATTTCTTTAAAACCTGTGATGATAATGAACGACCAGGAAAGTTTTCGGTAATTTTAAGAAGAATTAGCCGCAGACCGTTCCTTTAGGTCTAAATATTTAGCCCTAACAACTTCAATTAAATTATTAAAAGCAGACCTTTGGACTTCCACTTGCAGTTTGGTGTCCACTGATTAATTATAATTCATAATTTCATCATGTAAGGCTTCGTAACCAATCTCAAGTTTATCCAGACGTATTATTTTCGCCTGAAACCCGTACAATTTTGTAGTAGTGGCAGTTTTTGCGAAACCGGAAATCTCTATGATTTGATAAAAAAATGTTTTCTAACCTAACTTCTAATTGCGCTTTTGAAGCCATTATGTAAATGAATCTGAATGAATGAAGATATTCGCCAATTGATCACAATTAAATTAGCCGTGAACTGCACTAAATGGTTAAATTCCGGTGAAATGATAAGTACAATAATTAATTCGAAAACAAGATACACGCTTGCAATGTTTATAAACACCGTTGATATTATAAATTCCAACGAACTCGTTGTTATGACAACAACCAACGCTAACTATTCTATGAACAGCTGACGCGATGAACCCCAATTGTTCCGTTGAACTTTAAATTTGATAACGATATCAAATTTGTAAGGAAGGGTTTTATAAAAAATATGAATGGAAATTTGTAACTATACAACGAACAAAATCTCGTAAATTTTGAAGGTATCCGGCTTGAAGAACCATTTTGTTGTATAGAACTTCGATAGCTAGAGCAAGGGGCTGGCCATTGTAATTAAATTTACGCGAAAACGGTAGACCATCTTGGTCAAAGGGATTGGGTAGTCTGAACGAGACGTTTCCACCGAAAACTTAGACATAGGTCATCAGCAAAAGTAATTTCAGATAAACTAAGAATCGAACCGCCTATAACAAAATGACCCGGAGTAAGATAGTCCGTACCGTCATTAGGATCGGTAGAGGGTACAGAGAGAGTGCGACTGTTTAGAACCGCCTCAATACGAGCGAAAATCGTAGAAAGTTCTTCGAAATTCTGAGGTTGATTACCGAAAGAACGTAGCATCAAAGCCTTAGCAGATTTTACGCCGGCTTCCCAAATTCCACCAAAATTTGGGGCATATGGAGGACTGAAAAGTCAATTAACTTCGCGAGAGCCATAGCCAAAAGTATTACTTGTTCATTTTGTCTCAGGTAATCGCTGGCTTCTCTTAGGGCACGAGAAGCACCAACGAAATTTCTACCGCAGTCAGAATATACCGACATAGGTAGGCCGCGTCGTGAAGTGAATCTGGTAAATGAGGCTAGAAAAGCCTCCGTGGTGAACTCAGAAACGCGTTCTAGGTGCACCGCTTTGGTGCACATACAGTCAAATACGCATAAATAGCTTTTTAGAACGGAAGCATTGCGACGTTTTGAACTTTGATAACAAAAGGGCCAGCAAAGTCAACGCCCACATTAGTAAAGGCGCGACTTATTTGAACTCGTGGCGAAGGGAAATCTGACGTTGGTTACAGACGTTTAGCAGCAAAGCGGAAACACAGCAAACATTTGCGTATTCATTGTCGTGTTAGGGATCGCATACCAATGATCCATAATTTACGCTGAATTAGAGCTTGAGTATTCAAAGGATCAGAATGTAAAGACAATTTGTGATAATAATCACATAGCAGACGAGAAAGGATTGCACGCTTATGTAATAAAAAGGATGTCTGTAATCGTAGGGCGTTAAAGAATTACGAGGTCTTCCGCCCACCCTAAGAAGACCCCCAGAATCTAGAAAGGGCAAAGTTCTCTTATAGAGTTGGAAGTGAGGTTACCCCCTTTTATTTGAGCAATCTCGAATTCATAGTACTGACGCTGTGTTATCTTAACAAGAGTCAACATAGAATTTTCCAAATTCTCGGACGTAATAGGATCGACCAGCTTCTTTTTTGGATAACGACAATTGTATATGAACCTTTCCATATAGGCCACCGTGTATCGTAAAGATGTCAAAGAAGAAAATCTTTCCAAAAATTCACCGAAAATGTGATTCCATTGCGAAATCGTAGACAGATCAAGAATTTTATCTACCTGATTACCTACAAAGATTTTAAGCAAATAAGAAGGAATTCTTAACCAGGTTAGATCCACTGGCGAATTGGTAAACAATTTACTTTCTTGTATAACAATCAAACTGCATATTTTTGATAGAATGTACCAAGCGCGCCATAAAAGTGCAGTCAGGAGTTCTATACGAGAAATTGTGCAAGCCTTTAATGAAGCAACTTTTCGCTTACAAGAGATTGTAAGTAACAACCTCATCTGCGGTTGCATATAGGTAAACACAAGCTGAATAACCCCTTTCACTGGCGTGCAAAATCCTAACAGATTATAGGTACAGCCTTGAAAAGATATTTTACGAGGAATTTTTAATTGAGATAAGCTCGGAAGTTGATAGCAGAATTGCTCCCATTCTGCGCACCAAGGGGAATCTGGAGTGTCATCCCAATTAAGTTTTTGTAAGCACAATCGTTGCAGAAAGTACTTGATCAGAAAAGTTACAGGTGTCGACCATCCCAAAGGGTCGAATATACAAGCCATGTAAGATAGTATGGTTCTTTTGGTGAAAGGCCCTGAAAGGGAGACACGAGTAGGCAAAAGTGTCAGAATTTGGAGTCCACACCAAACCCAAAATCTTTATTCCGCTAAGATCGTCAGAAAATGCTAACGAAGTTTCGAGATCAGTTTTTTCGAAATCTTGTAGCACATCAACACTATTGCTAGACCATTTTCTTGGCTGCAATTTGCCAAGAGAAAAAAGTTTAATTAATTCAACTTGAAGTTGTTTTGCCGCCGCGAAATTTTTGCCGCCTGAAATTATATCATCCATATATGTGTGATTAATCAGGGCATGAGAAGCCGTTGGGTAAGCATTGCCCTCATCAACCACTAATTGTGGAAGAACGCGCTGGGCGAGAAATGACGAAAATGTTTTTCTCGAAAGAAAGTCGCCAAAAAATATGTTGATATTGACGTTCCATAGGGTGAACCAAAATTTGTCGATACATCATACGGATGTCCGCACATTCAGCTATTGCGTGGAATCGAAAGCAAGAAATAATTTCTGGTAAACCTCCTTAAAGTTGGGACCAGAATATAGCCGATCATTTAGAGGTAGGTGTGAAGAATCAAGGGCAGAGCCGTTAAACACTACACGTAGTTTAGTAGTGCTACTAGTCATTTTGTATACAGCATGGTGTGGCAACACTTAATCGGAAGGATTTCTTGCAGCTTCTATGTGTCCCAAGTAAAGATATTCTTGAAGAAATTGGTTGCAAAATTGTTTCTTTTCAATATCTCGTGATAACCGCCTTTCCAGACTGAGGTAACTCTTATAAGCCATAAGACTATTCTGTCGAAGACAAAGGATGCTGCGATCAAATGGCAGAGATAAACGACCTATTTCGTCACGAAAATAAGTTTAAAAAAAAATGCGTTTCATAATAGGTATCTTCAGGACAAACGGGGAAAGGCATCTTAATGTCCTCAATTTCCCAAAATTGTTGTATTTCCTTATCTAAAGTTTTTGAAGCCACATAAAACGTAAGTGAATTAGCAAGACTGGGTAAGTCAGAAACTTGTCTAAGCAATACGTAACCGAACATGGTTCTTATTGCAGTGGGTTGCCCTGAAATAATTTCAGAATGCTCTAAAAATAATATATGAGAAGATATTTCGGCTCCTAGAAGTATTTCTACAGGAGCTGATTTAAAATAATTAGGATCAGCAAATTTCAAAGTTTGGAATTTCTTTAAAACCTGTGATGATAATTTTAAGAAGAATTAGCCGCAGACCGTTCCTTTAGGTCTAAATATTTAGCCCTAACAACTTCAATTAAATTATTAAAAGCAGACCTTTGGACTTCCACTTGCAGTTTGGTGTCCACTGATTAATTATAATTCATAATTTCATCATGTAAGGCTTCGTAACCAATCTCAAGTTTATCCAGACGTATTATTTTCGCCTGAAACCCGTACAATTTTGTAGTAGTGGCAGTTTTTGCGAAATCGGAAATCTCTATGATTTGATAAAAATATTTTCTAACCTAACTTCTAATTGCGCTTTTGAAGCCATTATGTAAATGAATCTGAATGAATCACAATTAAATTAGCCGTGAACTGCACTAAATGGTTAAATTCCGGTGAAACGATAAGTACAATAATTAATTCGAACACAAGGTACACGCTTGCAATGTTTATAAACACCGTTGATATTATAAATTCCAACGAACTCGTTGTTATGACAACAACCAACGCTAACTATTCTATGAACAGCTGGCGCGATCAACCCCAATTGTTCCGTTGAACTTTAAATTTGATAACGATATCAAATTTGTAAGGAAGAGTTTTATAAAAAATATGAATGGAAATTTGTAACTATACAACGAACAAAATCACGTAAATTTTGAGGGTATCCGGCTTGAAGAACCATTTTGTTGTATAGAACTTCGATAGCTAGAGCAAGGGGCTGGCCATTGTAATTAAATTTACGCGAAAACGGTAGACCATCTTGGTCAAAGGGATTGGGTAGTCTGAACGAGACGTTTCCACCGAAAACTTAGACATAGGTCATCAGCAAAAGTAATTTCAGATAAACTAAGAATCGAACCGCCTATAACAAAATGACCCGGAGTAAGATAGTCCGTGCCGTCATTAGGATCGGTAGAGGGTACAGAGAGTGCGACTGTTTAGAACCGCCTCAATACGAGCGAAAATCGTAGAAAGTTCTTCGAAATTCTGAGGTTAATTACCGAAAGAACGTAGCATCAAAGCCTTAGCAGATAGTACGCCGGCTTCTCAAATTCCACCAAAATTTGGGGCATATGGAGGACTGAAAAGCCAATGAACTTCGCGAGAGCCATAGCCAAAAGTATTACTTGTTCATTTTGTCTCAGGTAATCGCTGGCTTCTCTTAGGGCACGAGAAGCACCAACGAAATTTCTACCGCAGTCAGAATATACCGACATAGGTAGGCCGCGTCGTGAAGTGAACCTGGTAAATGAGGCTAGAAAAGCCTCCGTGGTGAACTCAGAAACGCGTTCTAGGTGCACCGCTTTGGTGCACATACAGTCAAATACGCATGAATAGCTTTTTAGAACGGAAGTATTGCGACGTTTTGAACTTTTGATAACAAAAGGGCCAGCAAAGTCAACGCCCACATTAGTAAAGGCGCGACTTATTTGAACTCGTGGCGAAGGTAAATCTGACGTTGGTTGCAGACGTTTAGCAGCAAAGCGGAAACACGGCAAACATTTGCGTATGCATTGTCGTGTTAGGGATCGCATACCAATGATCCAGAATTTACGCTGAATTAAAGCTTGAGTATTCGAAGGATCAGAATGTAAAGACAATTTGTGATAATAATCACATAGAAAACGAGAAAGGATTGCACGCTTATGTAATAAAAAGGATGTCTGTAATCGTAGGGCGTTAAAGAATTACGAGGTCTTCCGCCCACCCTAAGAAGACCCCCAGAATCTAGAAATGGCAAAGTTCTCTTATAGAGTTGGAAGTGAAGTTACCCCCTTTTATTTGAGCAATCTCGAATTCATAGTACTGACGCTGTGTTATCTTAACAAGAGTCAACATAGAATTTTCCAAATTCTCGGACGTAATAGGATCGACCAGCTTCTTTTTTGGATAACGACAATTGTATATGAACCTTTCCATATAGGCCACCGTGTATCGTAAAGATGTCAAAGAAGAAAATCTTTTTAAGAATTCACCGAAAATGTGATTCCATTGCGAAATCGTAGACAGATCAAGAATTTTATCTACCTGATTACCTACAAAGATTTTAAGCAAATAAGAAGGAATTCTTAACCAGGTTAGATCCACTGGCGAATTGGTAAACAATTTACTTTCTTGTATAACAATCAAACTGCATATTTTTGATAGAATGTACCAAGCGCGCCATAAAAGTGCAGTCAGGAGTTCTATACGAGAAATTGTGCAAGCCTTTAATGAAGCAACTTTTCGCTTACAAGAGATTGTAAGTAACAACCTCATCTGCGGTTGCATATAGGTAAACACAAGCTGAATAACCCCTTTCACTGGCGTGCAAAATCCTAACAGATTATAGGTACAGCCTTGAAAAGATATTTTACGAGGAATTTTAATTGAGATAAGCTCGGAAGTTGATAGCAGAATTCCTCCCATTCTGCGCACCAAGGGGAATCTGGAGTGTCATCCCAATTAAGTTTTTGTAAGCACAATCGTTGCAGAAAGTACTTGATCAGAAAAGTTACAGGTGTCGACCATCCCAAAGGGTCGAATATACAAGCCATGTAAGATAGTATGGTTCTTTTGGTGAAAGGCCCTGAAAGGGAGACACGAGTAGGCAAAAGTGTCAGAATTTGGAGTCCACACCAAACCCAAAATCTTTATTCCGCTAAGATCGTCAGAAAATGCTAACGAAGTTTCGAGATAAGTTTCTTCGAAATCTTGTAGCATATCGACACTATTGCTAGACCATTTTCTTAGCTGCAATTCGCCAAGAGAAAAAAGTTTAATTAATTCAACTTGAAGTTGTTTTGCCGCCGCGAAATTTTTGCCGCCTGAAATTATATCATCCATATATGTGTGATTAATCAGGGCATGAGAAGCCGTTGGGTAAGCATTGCCCTCATCAACCACTAATTGTGGAAGAACGCGCTGGGCGAGAAATGACGAAGAATGTTTTTCTCGAAAGAAGGTCGCCAAAAAATATGTTGATATTGACGTTCCATAGGGTGAACCAAAATTTGTCGATACATCATACGGATGTCCGCACATTCAGCTATTGCGTGGAATCGAAAGGAAGAAATAATTTCTGGTAAACCTCCTTAAAGTTGGGACCAGAATATAGCCGATCATTTAGAGGTAGGTGTGAAGAATCAAGGGCAGAGCCGTTAAACACTACACGTAGTTTAGTAGTGCTACTGGTCATTTTGAATACAACATGGTGTGGCAACACTTAATCGGAAGGATTTCTTGCAGCCTCTATGTGTCCCAAGTAAAGATATTCTTGAAGAAATTGGTTGCAAAATTGTTTGTTTTCAATATCTCGTGATAACCGCCTTTCCAGACTGAGGTAACTCTTATAAGCCATAAGACTATTCTGTCGAAGAGAAAGGATGCTGCGATCAAACGGCAGAGATAAACGACCTATTTCGTCACGAAAATAAGTTTCAAAAATGCGTTTCATAATAGGTATCTTCAGGACAAACGGGGAAAGGCATCTTAATGTCCTCAATTTCCCAAAATTGTTGTATTTCCTTATCTAAAGTTTTTGAAGCCACATAAAACGTAAGTGAATTAGCAAGACTGGGTAAGTCAGAAACTTGTCTAAGCAATACGTAACCGAACATGGTTCTTATTGCAGTGGGTTGCCCTGAAATAATTTCAGAATGCTCTAAAAATAATATATGAGAAGATATTTCGGCTCCTAGAAGTATTTCTACAGGAGCTGATTTAAAATAATTAGGATCAGCAAATTTCAAAGTTTGGAATTTCTTTAAAACCTGTGATGATAATTTTAAGAAGAATTAGCCGCAGACCGTTCCTTTAGGTCTAAATATTTAGCCCTAACAACTTCAATTAAATTATTAAAAGCAGACCTTTGGACTTCCACTTGCAGTTTGGTGTCCACTGATTAATTATAATTCATAATTTCATCATGTAAGGCTTCGTAACCAATCTCAAGTTTATCCAGACGTATTATTTTCGCCTGAAACCCGTACAATTTTGTAGTAGTGGCAGTTTTTGCGAAACCGGAAATCTCTATGATTTGATAAAAAAATGTTTTCTAACCTAACTTCTAATTGCGCTTTTGAAGCCATTATGTAAATGAATCTGAATGAATCACAATTAAATTAGCCGTGAACTGCACTAAATGGTTAAATTCCGGTGAAACGATAAGTACAATAATTAATTCGAACACAAGGTACACGCTTGCAATGTTTATAAACACCGTTGATATTATAAATTCCAACGAACTCGTTGTTATGACAACAACCAACGCTAACTATTCTATGAACAGCTGGCGCGATCAACCCCAATTGTTCCGTTGAACTTTAAATTTGATAACGATATCAAATTTGTAAGGAAGAGTTTTATAAAAAATATGAATGGAAATTTGTAACTATACAACGAACAAAATCACGTAAATTTTGAGGGTATCCGGCTTGAAGAACCATTTTGTTGTATAGAACTTCGATAGCTAGAGCAAGGGGCTGGCCATTGTAATTAAATTTACGCGAAAACGGTAGACCATCTTGGTCAAAGGGATTGGGTAGTCTGAACGAGACGTTTCCACCGAAAACTTAGACATAGGTCATCAGCAAAAGTAATTTCAGATAAACTAAGAATCGAACCGCCTATAACAAAATGACCCGGAGTAAGATAGTCCGTGCCGTCATTAGGATCGGTAGAGGGTACAGAGAGAGTGCGACTGTTTAGAACCGCCTCAATACGAGCGAAAATCGTAGAAAGTTCTTCGAAATTCTGAGGTTAATTACCGAAAGAACGTAGCATCAAAGCCTTAGCAGATAGTACGCCGGCTTCTCAAATTCCACCAAAATTTGGGGCATATGGAGGACTGAAAAGCCAATGAACTTCGCGAGAGCCATAGCCAAAAGTATTACTTGTTCATTTTGTCTCAGGTAATCGCTGGCTTCTCTTAGGGCACGAGAAGCACCAACGAAAATTCTACCGCAGTCAGAATATACCGACATAGGTAGGCCGCGTCGTGAAGTGAACCTGGTAAATGAGGCTAGAAAAGCCTCCGTGGTGAACTCAGAAACGCGTTCTAGGTGCACCGCTTTGGTGCACATACAGTCAAATATGCATGAATAGCTTTTTAGAACGGAAGTATTGAGACGTTTTGAACTTTTGATAACAAAAGGGCCAGCAAAGTCAACGCCCACATTAGTAAAGGCGCGACTTATTTGAACTCGTGGCGAAGGTAAATCTGACGTTGGTTGCAGACGTTTAGCAGCAAAGCGGAAACACGGCAAACATTTGCGTATGCATTGTCGTGTTAGGGATCGCATACCAATGATCCAGAATTTACGCTGAATTAAAGCTTGAGTATTCGAAGGATCAGAATGTAAAGACAATTTGTGATAATAATCACATAGAAAACGAGAAAGGATTGCACGCTTATGTAATAAAAGGATGTCTGTAATCGTAGGGCGTTAAAGAATTACGAGGTCTTCCGCCCACCCTAAGAAGACCCCCAGAATCTAGAAATGGCAAAGTTCTCTTATAGAGTTGGAAGTGAAGTTACCCCCTTTTATTTGAGCAATCTCGAATTCATAGTACTGACGCTGTGTTATCTTAACAAGAGTCAACATAGAATTTTCCAAATTCTCGGACGTAATAGGATCGACCAGCTTCTTTTTTGGATAACGACAATTGTATATGAACCTTTCCATATAGGCCACCGTGTATCGTAAAGATGTCAAAGAAGAAAATCTTTTTAAGAATTCACCGAAAATGTGATTCCATTGCGAAATCGTAGACAGATCAAGAATTTTATCTACCTGATTACCTACAAAGATTTTAAGCAAATAAGAAGGAATTCTTAACCAGGTTAGATCCACTGGCGAATTGGTAAACAATTTACTTTCTTGTATAACAATCAAACTGCATATTTTTGATAGAATGTACCAAGCGCGCCATAAAAGTGCAGTCAGGAGTTCTATACGAGAAATTGTGCAAGCCTTTAATGAAGCAACTTTTCGCTTACAAGAGATTGTAAGTAACAACCTCATCTGCGGTTGCATATAGGTAAACACAAGCTGAATAACCCCTTTCACTGGCGTGCAAAATCCTAACAGATTATAGGTACAGCCTTGAAAAGATATTTTACGAGGAATTTTTAATTGAGATAAGCTCGGAAGTTGATAGCAGAATTCCTCCCATTCTGCGCACCAAGGGGAATCTGGAGTGTCATCCCAATTAAGTTTTGTAAGCACAATCGTTGCAGAAAGTACTTGATCAGAAAAGTTACAGGTGTCGACCATCCCAAAGGGTCGAATATACAAGCCATGTAAGATAGTATGGTTCTTTTGGTGAAAGGCCCTGAAAGGGAGACACGAGTAGGCAAAAGTGTCAGAATTTGGAGTCCACACCAAACCCAAAATCTTTATTCCGCTAAGATCGTCAGAAAATGCTAACGAAGTTTCGAGATAAGTTTCTTCGAAATCTTGTAGCATATCGACACTATTGCTAGACCATTTTCTTAGCTGCAATTCGCCAAGAGAAAAAAGTTTAATTAATTCAACTTGAAGTTGTTTTGCCGCCGCGAAATTTTTGCCGCCTGAAATTATATCATCCATATATGTGTGATTAATCAGGGCATGAGAAGCCGTTGGGTAAGCATTGCCCTCATCAACCACTAATTGTGGAAGAACGCGCTGGGCGAGAAATGACGAAGAATGTTTTTCTCGAAAGAAGGTCGCCAAAAAATATGTTGATATTGACGTTCCATAGGGTGAACCAAAATTTGTCGATACATCATACGGATGTCCGCACATTCAGCTATTGCGTGGAATCGAAAGGAAGAAATAATTTCTGGTAAACCTCCTTAAAGTTGGGACCAGAATATAGCCGATCATTTAGAGGTAGGTGTGAAGAATCAAGGGCAGAGCCGTTAAACACTACACGTAGTTTAGTAGTGCTACTGGTCATTTTGAATACAACATGGTGTGGCAACACTTAATCGGAAGGATTTCTTGCAGCCTCTATGTGTCCCAAGTAAAGATATTCTTGAAGAAATTGGTTGCAAAATTGTTTGTTTTCAATATCTCGTGATAACCGCCTTTCCAGACTGAGGTAACTCTTATAAGCCATAAGACTATTCTGTCGAAGAGAAAGGATGCTGCGATCAAACGGCAGAGATAAACGACCTATTTCGTCACGAAAATAAGTTTCAAAAAAATGCGTTTCATAATAGGTATCTTCAGGACAAACGGGGAAAGGCATCTTAATGTCCTCAATTTCCCAAAATTGTTGTATTTCCTTATCTAAAGTTTTTGAAGCCACATAAAACGTAAGTGAATTAGCAAGACTGGGTAAGTCAGAAACTTGTCTAAGCAATACGTAACCGAACATGGTTCTTATTGCAGTGGGTTGCCCTGAAATAATTTCAGAATGCTCTAAAAATAATATATGAGAAGATATTTCGGCTCCTAGAAGTATTTCTACAGGAGCTGATTTAAAATAATTAGGATCAGCAAATTCCAAAGTTTGGAATTTCTTTAAAACCTGTGATGATAATGAACGACCAGGAAAGTTTTCGGTAATTTTAAGAAGAATTAGCCGCAGACCGTTCCTTTAGGTCTAAATATTTAGCCCTAACAACATCAATTAAATTATTAAAAGCATACCTTTGGACTTCCACTTGCAGTTTGGTGTCCACTGATAAATTATAATTCATAATTTCATCATGTAAGGCTTCGTAACCAATCTCAAGTTTATCCAGACGTATTATTTTCGCCTAAAACCCGTACAATTTTGTAGTAGTTGCAGTTTTTGCGAAATCGGAAATCTCTATGATTTGATAAAAAAATGTTTTCTAACCTAACTTCTAATTGCGCTTTTGAAGCCATTATGTAAATGAATCTGAATGAATGAAAATATTCGCCAATTAATAACAATTAAGTTAGCCGTGAACTGCACTAAATGGTTAAATTCCGGTGAAATGATAAGTACAATAATTAATTCGAACACAAGATACACGCTTGCAATGTTTATAAACACCGTTGATATTATAAATTCCAACGAACTCGTTGTTATGACAACAACCAACGGTAACTATTCTATGAACAGCTGGCGCGATCAACCCCAATTGTTCCGTTGAACTTTAAATTTGATAACGATATCAAATTTGTAAGGAAGAGTTTTATAAAAAATATGAATGGAAATTTGTAACTATACAACGAACAAAATCACGTAAATTTTGAGGGTATCCGGCTCGAAGAACCATTTTGTTGAATAGAACTTCGATAGCTAGAGCAAGGGGCTGGCCATTGTAATTAAATTTACGCGAAAACCGTAGATATGCATGTTACAATTCATAGAAATGACAAATGAAGGCCGTACTTACCTACGTTCCAGTACTGGCACACACTGCAATTAAGGTAGAGTTTAGAAAAGGAAAAAATTCAGGAATTGCCAAGAAACTTTAAACACTTCATAAAATTGACGCGTATGGTAACGTACTTGAATGAACACTCGAGAGATACTACTTGAAGGTTTAGCAGTGATTCCAGACTGTATCTATAGACCCATAAGTGAGGAAATAGATGGAATTGAATGGCAGGCGGAAATATAAAGCGCATAATAGCCGAAATATTATACTATTTTACACGTACTACTTACCTGAAAAGGCCTTTCACTATTTGTCCAAAATTAAGGTAGCCAAGCAGTCGCGACGCAGCAATTTCCTTGATATATTTGCTAGTCGGAAAACGGTTGTTCAGGATAGGCTTTCTTGCATGCAATGTTCCAAAATCTTATCACCTCGGCTGCTCCCAAATATTACCTCTCATCACGAGGATAGCTAGATGTCGTTTCACAATTCACATCTTATAACTAACTCATAATAAAATTCCATCTAAGTTTAAATTCTATTAACAGTAATTTTCGAAAATATAATTAAACGTTCATTAGCCTTAAAAGAAAACAAACCCAATCTAACCTGCTACTGACCAGATATTATTAACAGAAAAGGAACACTAATTTTGTAAGTAATACTACCATTACATTGTACTAGATTCGTAAATTGCTTTATATAATATTCTTAAATCCCATTTACTTAGACATGCCTTTCAGAACCATACTTAGAAATACGTAGTACACCGCCAGCTTTTGCTTTCACGAATTCAAAATCCATTAAAAATATGAAGTTTGCTAGAAATACATTCTACAACTAAAGCTTGCGCTTTATTAATACGCACCTCCTTCATATAGTTTTAAAGGTTTTACACTTTTTATACAACAATTTTATAGTTAAATGTAAACAACAATTTCTGTCGCACTACGAACCAATTACCACATAATTTACAATTTTCCATGTAAATATTTATTATGCGTCAATCAAAATACAAGAAGAAAGGCTCTGAAGAATCAATGTCGACAATCTAGTAATTTAAGGGTTTTAGGCGACTCCACTGTTTGAATGATTATTTTCATTCCACATTAGATCTCCATTCTAGTGATGTAATTTCCAACACATAGTTGTCGAGTGAAAATACACCATCGACACGATTTAAATACTCGCAAACACGCGTGTTTGAACTTAAAAGCCAATTCATCTAGAGAAACTCAAAACAATTCCCCATCGACCACCTGCCCGAGGAAACCTTAACCTACACACATCTGTTACCCTTAAACAGTATTTTTGTTTTTAAGTTTACTTCCGCACCTAATCGTTATATCACAATCCCTTCCCTTTTGCTAAAGTTCAGAATTCCGATCTCACACAATATGCGTCTAACACCTTCGTAGCGTCTAGTGCTATGCCTTTAAATCGTGTGAACGCATTAATTGGTGTGAAATTTTATTATTCTACGTTGTTGCAGTTTCATATATCCCTATTGAATTGATACAATATTATTGTCGAAGGTGGGGTCCCTCATTTATATTAGTGATGACTAAGACATATAAAATTCCCATCGGCATTGCGGTTAGTATAAAATGTACTAAGTGATTTTAGTTTATTGGTTAGTCTTAATTTACTATCACATTGAAATGGTCCTTTTTAAAGCGTAAATTATCGAAGTTTCTGTAATATTTTAAGAATTTTTTCTTACTAAAGCTCATTAAACAAGTTGAAAGTAATAAATGCTTTTTTATTTACGAATGTATACTTAATAAACGTGCAAGCGTTACACAACGCCTAGGTCAATATAAAATAATTTAAATTGAGTAATAATTTAATAGAAATTGGTTCATTATATTAACTGAAAGAAGATAATCGTTTCAGGAATTTTTTTCTTTTTTGCTAAACGTGCATCAACCACTTCTTGAGTAACTAACTTCAGACGGATGTTAAAGAATGTCGCGTTGAGCGTGAGCAATTGCGCGTAAAGGAACTACAAGGATTTCAAGTTTTGCTACTTAAATTCCTCCATATATAATTCTAGAATCGAAATTCCTTCAGTTCATACATTGTAGGTTTAACCTGCATCCAGCTGCGTTGTGCAACGTACGGGTCAGATAGAAATAGAAAGGATATTTAAAGTGCGGACCCGCACGAATCACGATGACGAAACAGAACGCAAGAAACGTACAAATACCGGGCTAACTACCAATGTGGTGAGGGGGGATTCCTAGCAACACAGAAAAATACACCGTCATCGATTTTCTATTTACAGTAAACATTAATAAAAAAAAAGAATTTGGTTTGGATAAAAAAATAAATAGGTATATTATCAATAACAAATTTTAGAAATTTACGTACGAAGTGCGCATTTTGTTTGACATTTAGTATTTATTCATAAAAGAAACCAAAGAAAAATTACTATTTATACTTGCTGTTGTTTATGCTTGTTCATAACACCAGGGTGTTAAAGTAAAGAAAAATATTATTTACCGTAGAACAAATTCTAATAATCATGTAATGAAGTACTACGGAGCACCAGCGACACACGAGCAATCAAAGTAGGAAGAAAAGGGGTGCTCCCGATATATGGAAATACTAATACAACTTACCTCCAAGTGCCAGTTATTATCGTGTGCCCATTGCATCCACGGAGGTGTCAGCGATGCGTTATTATAACCCCGCCGGTGCAGTACGCGAGCCACTACAGTCAGTTGGTAGCAATGTCAAATAATTGTAAAAATGACGCGCAAATAAAGTATTACATCACGCAATTATATAAAATTACTACATCACATAAAAAAGAAAACGAAAACGGTACTCACATAAATTGCAGGGCTTCTCGCAGAATTACTCCATGATAGCGGCAGCCGTGCTCCGTGGATCTTCTTCGGGCGTGGGTAATTCGCTGGGCCGGGTTGAATCCAAATTCAATTTGTCTTCTTTTATTTGTAGAGGGGCGACAGGAAAACTGGTTTAAGGAACGATAATCAAAGATAAGAGCAAAAGGAACCTACGTAACAAAGAAAGACACGATAAGACAGAAAGACAACTACCTTCGTTGGCCTCTAGATCACCAGTCCAGACCCGTCTGTCCGATAAAACACCACCCCTCTTCTTGACACACCGCGTCGGCGCAATCTCGCGCAAACGCACTGTCTAAAGTGACGGAAATACACACACATGTTTTTTCAAATTATTGGGGCGAAATTCTTACAAATTAAAACATAATTGAAAATGTTTAAGTGCCGATTTCGGTACGTGACAATCGCGACAAAGCCATAAAAGAAAAAACTTAAAAAAAGAAAATGACTGTTAGCACAGTAACAGCTTAAAATCTAGATCCTAACTAACCTACATAAATCTTAACTTAAATCCTACAAAATGTTTATTTGAGGCGCCTCCTGGTTTTTTCCGACCGATAACACGTCTTCCGGATTACCAGGAAACGGAAAAGTGCACACACGAGTTTTTGGTGTGGCGCAGTTATAATCGACAGCATAAATTTGTCGGGGAGAATGAAACACTACTTAAACTAAAACCAATGCGACAAGTCGCCTAACCTATATACTAAAACTAAAGCTAACATTACAGTTTCCTAAGTGCAGACGCACATGAGCGTTGCATCCAGACTGTTTCTTCGTTGGCAAAAAAAAATGCCCAAATTTAAAAATGTTCAAAAAAGTGAGTTATTCTACACTCTAGCAAATTTTCAGTTACTGGTACTCTGTTTTAATAAACAATACACATCAAAACTTGTCCCTGACATGCTGTGAATCAACAAATTTACCAAAAGTACCACCTTACTAATTCCTTACATTACTAACCTATAAGATTACATTTCTACCATCAGGTTAGCTTTTTCACTTAATATTCAAGAAAAATAATTCCTACGTCTGGTCGTAAATACCAAACGTTAGGAAGATAAAAAGATAAAACAAAATCTCAAGTTATTATCAAAGATAATAGATAAGATAACGATATTGAGCTTAAGTTATTATCAAAGGTAATAGATAAGATAAAGATATTAAACTAAATTTATTATTAAAGGTAATAGGTAAGATAAAGATATTAAAGTAAAGTTATTATCAAAGATAATAAATAAGATAAAGATATTAACTCAAGTTATTATCAAAGACAATAGGTAAGATAACGATAGAGTGGCTCCTTGGAGCCGTTACAAGGGAATTTCTCGTGCCCCTAAAAGAGCGACCTGTGAATCAGGCCCGTTTGCAATAAACGACGCGAGGGACTGGCAAAGGCATTTGAGTGCATCCCTGCACTCGGAGTTAATTGATATCGGTGAGATATTTACCCGATATCCGCACGATATACAGCGACATATATATAATCATACACTCACACATACACACGCTCATACATACATTCACTGTTAGCGACCATATGCGCTAACAGCGGCACTGCATAACCTCACAAAAGATTCCCAGAGACGTGGTCCGGGTGTCTGTGAAAATCAGGCGGCTCCGTGGCGTAGTGGTATGTGTGTGACTACTACGCCCAAGGTCCCGGGTTCGAATCCCGACACGGTCCGCTTGAAAAATGTTAGGCGAGCATTTTTCACAAAAATACACCCTCGTTCGGATGAGAGGTAAAATGGAGGTCCCGTGTGTAAGTGTTGTCACGCACGTTAAAGATCCCTACCTTGCTTGGAACAGCAAGGGTTCGGCAAAATTCAAATTTTCCAGGCAACAAAAAACTCGCTTCCTGGCCAATGTAGTACCTTCGGGTGGAGCATTGGAAATGTAAATGCAATGTCTGTGAAAATCCACCGCGCAACCACACGGTGACTAACGGAAATGAAAAAGCAGTAGAAATAGGAACGGTAGAAAGAGGGAGGTAGGTATTTGGAATGCATAAGAGGCACTTCCAGGTAGAAGAAAATAGAGGAAGGGCTCGCATTGAGCTAAAGAGACAGAAAAAGTGGATGGCAAAGCACTACTCAACCAGCCAAGGTAGTCAGTAGCCCGGAGTGAGGGAAAAATCACTCTTACGTGGTAAACGGGTGTTCCGGGACGAGAACAGGTCTACCGAAAGAAAAATAAGGCAGAAACGGAGACAGCGGGATATGAAAAAGTAGAGTTTTTGGACAAGCGTCCGAGAGAAGGTAGAGAGTTGTACCCATAAAACACGGGTCAGTCTGAAGGACCACCTGCGATATTAATCCGACAAGTTAAGGTATATCATAAGTTGAAAAATTCACTAGACTCTTAAGAGAACTAGTACAATCATTTTCCTAACGAGTGCATCCACTACGATAAGAAAATCAGACAAAAGTTGACACGACAACTTAAAAGTATCCCTGCAGATACATTCACACATAAACCAACTGTTGCAAGGTAATTTTTTAAAAACGGTATCGCTATAAACACACAAAAATGCCTAATTATAAGCCGTTAAATACAGACACACTGTCCCAATATGCTAAAACAACCGAGAATGTGATAAGATATCAATAAAAAGCGATAGCACCTCACCACGAAGTTCAAAACAAAACAACGAAAAAAATGTATATATGTTATGATGATTTAGTAGAAAAAGAAATAAATAATGATATAGGATAATGTGGGCGACTGTAATAATTCAGAGGAAAAACACATGGAATAGAAAGTCCTAGTTTTTTGCGACTGCGAGTATGAACTATTTCTTACAATGGCATAGGCCGCGTCTCCTATGTGAGCCCAAAGAAGAAAGCATCCACTCTAACATCAGCTAAAACCAATGATAAAAATTCAATGAGTTATTACGACCAAAGTTACGACAATTACCAGAAAATTAAACGATGTAAGATAAATACTGAAAACAAAATAATATGTTGTAGGAAAAGTTGGAGGATTAATTAAATGAAACGACAGAGTTATACTGGGGAATCTAGATAATAAACGGATATATAACTAACGGTAAGTTCAGGAAAAAGTCAACCAGAAGCAAAAAGTTTAAGGTAAATAAGTTAAACGTATAAAAGGTAGGTGCTGTATAAAAGGAGGAATGAGTAATTAAAGATACTAATTGATAGTAAAAACAAAAAACATTAGGTAAATCGTTAAGGGAATGGAACGTGAAAAAAACTTGACTAGCATTTGGGTCAGCAGAGAATGGCTTAAGGTTTTTAATGTTCCACCTGCCTTGGCGTTTTCCTTCAGCATCTTGAAGTTCGTAGATAAGTGGACTAACGACACGAGTGACCTTACATATACTAAATTTAGGGGCTAATTTTGAAGAAAATTTCTTAGTTGCATCCGATATGACATAATTCTTTTTCCAAACTTGTTCACCCAATGCAAAGGAAATATTTCGTTTACGTAAGTTATAGTGGTCCTTACTTTTTTCGTAAGCTTTTAACAAATTTTTTCTAACGTCGTTAAAGATAGAAGGTATTGATTGTTGGTCTTTGTCCCAGCGTACTTTATCGTCAAATTCAATTACGTTAGTATCGTCAGGAACTAAACCATAATAGGTACCATAGATTGGGGTATATCTTCCAAAAACAAGAAATGACGGAGTGAATTGGGTTGCTTCGTGTTTAGATGTACGCAAAGCTTGAGCAATTTTAAAAATATTTTCATCCCATGTAGTATGGTCTGAATCGATATAGGAAGAGATAGCGGTAATTAAAAGTCTATTTACTCTTTCGGTAGGGTTTACTTTAGGGTGGTATTTTGTGTTAAACCAAATTTTTTATACCTTGTAGCTTTTGACGAAATTTTGAAAATCTTTTGAGATAAATTGTGCCCCATTGTCACAAAGGATAATCTGAGGAACACCGAAGATAAGAAATACATTTTGTTCTAGGAATTTAATTATAGCGGCAGATGTAGCTTTACGTAAGGATTGCACCATGACAAATTTAGAAAACCAATCGGTGACCACTAAAAGATATTGGTTACCTTTTTTCGATCGGGGGAGAGGTCCTAATAAATCAAGCGATATTAATTGAAAGGGATGAGATACACGTTTAAAGTTACCCATTAGGCCAGAACGAGCCTCTTGTGAGCTCTTTTGAGAACCACAAATTTTACAGTTCCTAATATAACGACAAACAGATTGTTTTAGTGTGGGCCAATAATATAATTCAGATATTTTAGCGAGAGTTTTTGTAACACCAAGATGAGCAGCTATAGGATCATCATGACACAATTTAAGAACCTCACTGCGGTTTGCGGTAGGTACAACAAGTTTCCATTCAGGGATGTTAGATATTTTGCGAGGTGAAGAAGATACAAATTTATATAATCTATTATTCGTTACACGAAAGGTAGGAAATTTATCAAGATTTTCAGAAACTTTTTTAATCATATTAAGATACTATAACGTTTCGGAAGATAAAAGGTGTACTAAAAACTCAATTGGTTGCGTTAGCTGTATTTGAACGCAAAATTTTCTTTAAAAGGAATTTGTAGGTTATAATTAATTGATTAAATACTAAAAAAACACTTTTAGGACGGTATCAGAGCAAGATAATCTATACATGATTTAAAAACACTTTTAAAAGATAAACCCAAAAAACCAGGCATATAATTACATTTAATATAATATAAAACAAACAATTTCCATATGGAACAAGGAATAAGGCATTGAATTAATTAATTATTTATATTTTAAGGTACTTACAGGCGAAATTATGTAATCCAAACACGCTTAAGTGAGGTTATGTAGATTTGACCCTTCTCAAAAGGTTATTCCAGCTTCCTGGTAAATTAAACTGTGTTATTATATAAAAAAATTTAAATTAGAAACACTATTCTTATAATATTACGAGAATTACTTGGATTTGCAATACATTATAAAAAGTATACCAAAAATCAATAAGCAATATGGCTACCCATATTAAATTAGCATAACAGCTGTCATTTCATGTCATGTCATTAAGGTTGTTATAGCAACAGCAGTGCTACCACTCTAAATTTTCAGTTAACAGATATTAAAAAATTTAAATAATTATTTATTTTTTTTTAAATGAAAAAGCTACAAATATAGTTAATTAATATATTATAAGATATAAGAAGATACAAAACAAATCATTATTCAAGTTAAACACGTTGGATGCGCCACTATTATAATCCCGTCGTTACGGAACGCGAGCCACAACAGTCAGTTGGTAGCAATGTCAAATAATTGTAAAAATGACGCGCAAATAAAGTATTACATCACGCAATTATATAAAATTACTACATCACATAAAAAAGAAAACGAAAACAGTACTCACATAAATTGCAGGGCTTCTCGCAGAATTATTCCATGATAGCGGCAGTGGGGCTCCGTGGATCTTCTTCGGGCGTGGGTAATTCGCTGGGCCCGGTTGAATCAAAATTCAATTTGTCTTCTTTTATTTGTAGAGGGCGACAGGAAAACTGGTTTAAGGAACGATAAGCAAAGATAAGGGCAAGAGGAACCTACATAACAAAGAAAGACACGATAAGACACGAAGAGAACTACCTCCGTTGGCCTCTAGATCACCAGTCTAGACACGTCTGCCCGGAAAAACACCACCCCTCTACTTGACACACCGCGTCGGCGCAATCTCGCACAAACGCACTGTCTAAAGTGACGGAAATACACACACATGTCTTTTCAAATTATTGGCGCGAAATTCTTACAAATTAAAACTTAATTGAAAATGTTTAGTGCCGATTTCGGCACGTATCAGTGTCCGGGTACTGGGGTCTAGATGTAGCGTCACTACGGTCGACAGATGTGGAGCGCTGCGACACTCCCTGCAACAGCGGAACACCAAACCGAATCCCAGTGTAGTTATCTATGTATGTGTGTGCGTGTGCGCGCGCGTGTGTGTGTAGGTGTTGTGGGTGTTGATGTAGGAGTATGTGAGTGTGTGTGAGCGCGTGTGTGTATGTGTTAGACCGCTGTAGTCGCCTCTTACGACAGGCAGGTCGTACCATGGGGCTATTTTATACCCGGATCCACCCGTGTAGGTCCGGGAATAGAATAGTCCCACGGTACGACCTGCCTGTTATAAGAGGCGACTAGAGCGGTCCAACACATACACACAATATTTTATACACGTCCAGTCTATACCCACACACTTCATACAAACACCCATACACCCATACACTTCATAAACACACAGTTCTACTTGGTTCTCCTTTCTTTCGTTTGCTCCTTGTACTCCACCCGTGCGGGTCCGGGTATAAAATAGCCACATGGTACGACCTGCCTGTCGTAAGACTCGTTTTAAATTTTCAAAAATAAGAAATCTTTGAACCAATTTAGTGTTAGTAATTTGTATATGTTTAACTTCCTAGTTATTGAACGCTTTATATTATTTGTTAATGCACGGCACGTTGTACTGTTGAGCATGTGTGTTTGCAATATGTTGCTTGTGGTTTTCGTGGTCGATTCTTGGCCGATGATTGGACAAAATGCAATGGTACTTGGCGGTGAGAAAGGTGGCTGGGAGGCAGCGGGTGCATGTAAGTGGCTATTGGTGTTTTAGGTGATGGTCTAATTAAATTTTTGAGAACGATCAGTAGTAAGTCAGGAAATAGATAAAATTTTAAAGTCTTGGGTAACGCTTGATTTTGTAGCTCAATAAATTAGGCATGACTTGTATCGTGTCCGCGGCTAAGTATAATAGAATTACAATTAGTTGAACAAACAAGCAGTGAATTTAAGGTCAGATTTGTCATTTGAAAGTGAGAGTTAGTTATTCGAATTTACTTAATATAATAAATGATATTAATTGTCCTTTTTCTCTCAAGAAGTTATACGAAATAGAGACGCAACAAAATTGACGACTAGGAAAAGTACCAAATAAGAATAAAAACCACATTTTAACAGTTTTGATCGGCAATGACTATCAATCAGCAAACTATTATGGATCAACATCGCAATCACTTTGGTGTCAACGTTTGGAAGCTTTAATTCGAAAAGTAAAATTAGAAATGTTACTAGCAACGCTTTGAAAATATTTAACGCTAAAGAATGCGTTTCAAGATAAAAATTATGTGGTACAAATGTTACTAAGCTTTGCCGATTTAACACATATATCACCTCCACAGCATTGGTAGCGCCAAAACCACCTACAGAATTTGTTTATGATTACTTTGTGAGGGCCCTAGAAAAGCAATTATACCCCGACGGAAATATCCTTCTATCACAATATATGTTCTCATACATGTATTAACTTGTAAATGAAATCCATTGCAAAATACGTCCCTAAACTAGGGCGCGATACAATAGCCTGCTGTTTTGTTTCTACTTGTGATTGTAAGGTTAACAGCGCAGATATATTTCTTAGAGCACGATTTATAAGGGGTATAAGTGACAATTAAACATATGATTGCCTATTGCATACTATTATTAACGAATTTGATAACATTGTACCAAAAGCGTTAGCCCTTGAAGCATCAAAGTTAGACAGCAAGGAATCAGCTGTCATTACGTTCGTCTAGAAATTTGAATTCAATACAAAAAATTAACCATTCATTTAAACTAAAACATCGAGAAAATAAATGCTGCTACTGGTCCAGAAAATTTCCAGAATCAAGAACATGTTCGTATATTGAGTATATGGAATTAAATTTTAACCAATTATGAATACTCTGTGGAAAAGCTAACTATTTGTCGAGAGATTGTAGAAATAAGTAAGACTATCTAAATTGTTCTGATTATTGTAAAGAGGACATGTCAAGAAAGTATGCATTTGCACACTACTAACCGGAAAAGTACATTCAAAAATAGGCGTCTGAAGAGTTCTAGCATTAATTCAAAGATCCGTAACGTCGACCGCGGTTCCCTACTGGTTGGAGTTGGCCTTTGTGTTGACTACAAGGTAGGAAGGGTTAATGAAGAGTTAGTTAGTCTCGACCAATTATCCAATTTCTAGCATTAAAGGGATATTTTAAAGTTTAAGGAAGTCGAAATATGTTTGCCGTTTTCACCTTTATAAGGCAAACCTACATCTAGTTATTAACCATGAAGCAAGTTGCATTCAAATAATATCGACACAACGCGGTACATATCGCATGCATCTCCTTCCATTTGGAACAAGCCTACTCTTGAGTTTCATATGATCATTGATCTCCTATTTTGATGAGAATATAGTTCACGGATCCACTAGGGAAGAATGTCAAACCAACCTTGTGGCGTATCTTCGATGGTTTAAAGAATTCGATTTACATTTGAACAGTAGCAAATGGACCTTTTTCAAAATAATAATAGAGTACATGGGGCACGTAATCAAACAAAAGCAAATTTATAAGTCTCCTAATAAGACAGGGGCTGCTACTGAGTTGTCACGTCCAAATGATTCCGATGTGGTACGCCGATTTATGAGAATTGTTAGTATTATTCGCGTTTTATTAAAAATCCGTCTATTGTAATCCATTAAAAAAACTATCACGTGCAAATACAAGGTTTTGCAGGCCCCGTGCATATGAAGCGGCATACATAAAATTAAAACAAGAAATTGCCGGTGATCAAGTATTAGTTTGGTACGACCCCGATTTGCCATTGATGTAAGCATGTCACGCTAATCCTACTGGCGTCCCTGGAAGTTTTTCACTTGTAGTTGGTCTATATTTTCGAGTGCAAACAATTACAGTCAACTGGACCGAGAAGTACTTGCAATCATGTTCGCAGTGAATCATTACTTTATGTATCTTCAAATTAATTAAAGATAACACTGTCTATCAAAATTCGTAACTTCCGACTATTTGCGGCATGCAGCATACTTTGCAAGATTCAATTATGAAGTTGAATGCAGGAAGGGGATCAAACATACAAATATCGACTGTCTATCTAGAGCGTCGGTCGCCTATCTGAGTCTATTCAACAAGGTTTTAATTGAAGATGTTGAATAACTTTGCTTTCTGCCATATATGAAATGTCAATCATGCAGTTGACCCGTACATCTCGCTTTACAATGTTCCATTCAAAGGTACTACATTGTCCAGGATACCAGTTTTTTACTGTAAATATTTTTATTTACACTTGATAGAGATGAACGTTTGGCACCAGTGTTACCTAATTAATTTTCTCTCTAAGCTGTGCGTGTAAATAAATTCGAAGTCCATGTGATAAAGAAAGGGAAATCGACTGTCTCTGACTAAGCTAGGGGTCTATTCCTCGGGTAGATCTATGAGGAATGGCCGTGGTTTTTAAAACAACCATTTAGAACTGACGCCTCCATACAGTTGATCCCTACATTTGATTTTTCAATATTCCATCCGAAGATACTACGTTGGACAGGAAGCGAGTTTTTACCTGAAAATTTTTATTTTGCCGAACCCTGGCTATTCCAAGCAACGTAGGGATTTTTAACGTGCGTGACAACACTCACACAAGGGACCTTCATTTTAGCTTTCATCTGAATGAACGCACATTTTTGTGAAAAATGCTCAACTAATATTTTTCAAGCGGTCTGTGTCGGGAATCGTAACCTGAACCTTGAGCTTAGTAGTCATATGCGAACCAAACCACGGAGCCACCTGGTAGAAGACAACCACTTGGATATCTCACATATTTATAAATCCATATGTCTGTATTGGATATGTTGTAATAATTCTGCGTAAAACAGGGAGGTTTGGGGGGTTGTATCCAAGCAGTAACTACCAGGGACCAAAAGAAATACAAACAACTTGTTCAATAGGTGTTTACATCTAAATCCTTTGTAAGACTTTTAAAGCATGTCGTAAAAATTATAACCCGATACTGGCTGAAAATGAATTGGTAGAGTTATAATGCGTAGAACTGGAAGAACTCAAAGACAATGCGTCTGAATAATAAAACAAACTTAAATTTCAAAGGTGTAAACTATGAACAATATTAGTGAATCCATATTTCTGAAAGGAAATAATAATTAAATATAGTAATAAATCCTTAAAACAAGTCTTTAAAGTATAGCAGGGACCAGGAAAAAAGACCATCACGTAATCATTTGTATTTGTCTGAATCAATATAAATTTCTGAAGTCAAATAACCATCCAATTAAATTTATCGAGAATTTTATACAAAAAAAGCAACGATGCCAGTTCAATTTTATTTTCTAACTCATACCCATTGTTGTCAAATTTAGTGCTCAAAACTAATGTTTTTGTTTCTCATCACTGATACAATTATAATGATGCATGTATGTATGTTCGCCTTTATTATCAAAAACTTTACAAAGGAAAATTGAAAACTATAAATTAAATTAAGTTATATTACATTGTCATCCTCAAGCGAGATTGGAGCCATTAGGTTCTGTCTTTCACCTAACTTGAGAGTAACAGTACACAGCAATTCCTTCTTATTGCAAAATCACGTAAATAAGTAAAGAATATGATTACTCACTCAATCACACAACCAGACATACAGTAAGTGGAACCATTGAGGGGCAACGGCGGTAGAGGGATATAAAGTCTATTGCGTATCGATAGTCAGGTGGTTAGAAAAGAGTCTGCAAAAGCTATAACCTGTGGGGACGTGTCGGTTGTTAAGTGAAATTGAGTTCCAAAGGAGGGGGCTAGTAACGTGACAAGATTGATGAAAGATCTAGGTATAATACAAAAGAATGGCTATGGTTTCATAATTTTATAAAAATAAGAATTTTTAGAAACCTGCTTATAAAGAAAAACGGTCATGGTATGGCTTTGTAGAATTGAGTTACACGATCCTGTTTGTTAGCTTATGGATGAAACAGACACAACTACTTTGTGCATTCTGAAATGTTTCAATAAGCTAGGTTGAAGCGTTTGTGTAAATAAAGTCCTAATAGTCAAAGTAGGGCACAATCAGGCTTTAAATCTGTTTAACTTTAGTTTAATTGGCAAAAACCGTTCAAGACAAATTAAAGAATGCAGAGCATCAAATAACATGCGACACGTATGCGTTACTTGTTGCTTCAGTTGTTGGTCAATAACAAATTCGAGACCCTTAGCTCAATCGGAAGGTTCGATAGTATCCAAGCCAAAATCCAACACTCGGCGGTGGATTGATATTTAAATCAATTTTCCGTTGAATTTTTGGGGTTCCGACAAGGATAACCATACAATTGGTAGAGTTAATTGCAAGACTTGCTCCACTGCAGAATGCTAGAGAGTTCCTCGTTTACTTTAGTAAAGGCGGAAGTAATGTTATCTGGCTCAAAATGGTAGTACATTTCAACATCACCCGCATAACAGTGGTAACGGGAACGATGTAAGAACATCGATAGATCTTGGATATATAAACTAAAGAGGAGAAGACCTAAAGCGCTCCCATGTGGAGCACCTGCTTTTAGTTCGACCTAATTGGAGGAATTAGCACCAGCAGTGATAACCTCTTGCCTCGGGCCACTAGGATAAGAAAGAATCCGTTGCACTGTTGAATGAGATAAGTTGCTAAGCTTATATAATTCAGCACAGAGGATTTCAAAATTGACACTATTAAAAGCCGAGAAAAAAATCAGAAAAAAAAGAATAGTATTCTGTTTGTTGTCCATAACGTTTCTGATATCGTCAACTTCTCGAAGAAATGCTGAGCAGATACTGTGCCCATTACGAAAACCAGATTGATGATGGTCGAATAGAATATTTCCCTCCAAGTAGGCTGTGCCCTGGTCAGCTGCAATATATTTAACTGACTTTGACAAAATTAGTAGCATACTTATTTGACTGAAGTCGCTAGGAGTAGAACGACAACGCTTCTTGGGTAGAGAACAAACAAAAGTCTCCTTCCAAAGATAAGGAAAAGTGTTATTGCGAAAAATAGTCTTTACAATGGAAATGAAGCTAGCTAGTAAATTAGAGGTTATATGGTTCAACACACAAACGAAATGCAATCGGTTCTAAAGACATTAGGCTTAATGCGAAGAGTAGAACTTAAAACGGTGTCAGACGAAATCAAAACTAGGAGCATGTGGTAATAGATAATCAGGGAAAATAGCGATTGCTTGGCGAACGAGGGCGGGATCTAATGATGGGCATTGAGCAAAAAGAATTATTTAGAATATCTAAGCGAAAGTTAACAAGTAGCATGATTTACCTTGCCAATTCCCAAAGACATTAATTCTCTGCGTGTCCTAAATGATTTTAGTTTTGACGAGATAGATTAAAAATGACACAATTTCGCGTTTTAATAAACGAATTAGTTCTATTCCTAAAGTATTTATAACGCACTCAGTTTTGTACAGTTTTAGTTCGCTTAAACTAGAAATGATGTGTCTCTAAGACGCATCAGAGTTTTTATGTGTTCGACCATGCACGGGGACTCCGGCGTAGTGACTTGGGGTTTCTGTACGGGGCGTAGTTATTCTAAACGTTCTTAACAAGGGAATTGAACCTCCCCGCTTTCTCATTTACCGTGTGAAGTTTGTCGACTGTTAAGCGCGGTAAAAGATATGCGTAAGATTTAAGCGCCCTAAAATCAACATTTTTAAAGTTACGGAACGTTTTAAGAACAGAAGCAGATTTTCGAAATTTAATGGAATATGAAACAAACAAAAGATCATGTTTCGAGATTTCTACAAAATGGGTCTGACCAAAATTAAGAACTTTATTCATGTTAGAAACACAAATGTAGTCACTGGCGCTTGTTATTCACGAGACGAGAATACAAAGTGGTGTGTTGTATTCAAAGGTAATGTAACAATTTTATTTTAGCAGCAAAGGAACATACTCATTAAACGTACCATGAATATTGAAATACCTTTATTAACTAATATAAAGATTCAAGTAACAATCAAATTTTTATAGTATTGCTATATCTAGGATTAGTAGTCTATTTGTTTCGGAGTTCGGTGCAAATCCACAAGCCACTAGCGCGCGCGTGAGAGGTTCGAGAACCACTTATGATCCTCCCACCTTGCAGGAGCGCGGCGAGCGCACTCGTCGATAGTTTAGGGCAGCGTGAAGATGCATTCGAAGAGAATGACGAGTGATCTCCGGGTCGCTTTGATTTGGTGAAGCACTTCCTGAGTAACGGTTAGTACTTAATCCATATATTGCATATTCGTTATCATATTAGCTAATTTAAAATTTATTTAGCGCAAGCAACCATACATTAGAAAAAGCCACCATATGTTAGAAAAAGCAACCATACGTTAGAAAAGCAACAATACGTCAGAAATTGCAACGATAAATTAGAAAACCGCACGACCACTTTGAAATAAAATTAGACAACGGAGGTACGCTGTGAATAAAAGATGCCGTGAACCAATGTAAGAAATCCGCTTCGCTCTTGCATCTGTAATAAAGCATGGAAAACAAACATATTTAACAGCAGGCCCCGCTCTGCGAAGTTATTTCCATTGCAACCAAGGACGACAGCCGGTATTTGGGTTCGTAATAGAATTAAGAATTTCCTCAGTACTTCCTTCTGAAAGTACATTATTTCATTTTGTTTGTTAGATGTACAAAATTGTTATTCAGTTTACCTGTAATTAAGTTGGTTTTCCCCAGTATCAAAATTTGATTTCACTTAGTTTTGTAAAGATGTGACTACATATGGCTGCAACGTAAATTAACAGCTGCTATTACGTCACCTGTTTATTTGAACAATGCCGTCAACAATTGCATAATGGCTAACAGATGTTTAACATTACAGTACTGCCACTTTTGATAAAATTAAAGAATATCTTGGTGATTCTATTAACTTCAAACTAATTTTAATTTTGTTAAATTAATGAGAAAATTTCATATATTCATTTGTAAGTGACCTACACAGATCTGGTTGGGTTATAAAGAAACTTAATATTGTTAGTTACACTGAAGTGTTATATATTTGAGTAAGGATCAGTTGTTAAACCTTACAACAATTTTGCAAGAATATCACATATTTATTTTATTTAATTACCATGAAATTTTATTTACTGAAACAAAGAAAATTCTTTCTAGTAAATTAATTATCTACATTTAAAGTTTTTTATTCTGATCTGGTTTGATCAGACCTGGTAAACAAAACACAGAAAGAGTTAAATTTTATGATTCCATTATGTAAGAAATATTCTCTATGCATTTTAGATATACTTGAGGGACGCAAATAGTGTTCCCATTTTTTTTAGGTAACCTAACTATTATTTTTCCTTACAGGAAAAGCTTATTCTATTAAGACATATTTTTGTTAAAGAAGGCAACCTTTTTTTGGTTGGGTTACCACGCCCATACAAAAAACCAACGTGGGGCAATACGTTTCACTGGCGCCGGCAACGTTTGGGGCGTCGAAATTTGTTTGTTCAACGCTAGGGGCGTCGAAATTTGTTTATTCAACGAGTGATTCGTCGAAATTCGTTCGTTCATAATTTGATTTACCTCGAAATTTGTTTGTTCAAAAATAATTTTACTTTGAAATAGTCTGTTCAAAATTTATTTTTGCTTCGAAATTTGTTTATTCAAAAATTTAATTTGCTTTGAAATTTGTTAGCTTAAAATTTATTTTGCTTTGAAGTCCATTTGTCCAAAAATTATTTTGCTCCAAAATTTGTTTGCTTAAAGTTTATTTGACAGTTAGATTTGTTTGTTTGCTTTTGATAAAGGATTGGTCGGAACGTTAATCCCCTTACGGTCAATTAATTAATTTGGCCAAATTTACTTTTGACTTTAATTCTGTTTTGACCCCTTAAATTTTTTTTGATATTGTCTTGGCAAAAATAATTTTACCAAAAACACCTCTTGATTTTTACCTCTAGTAGTACGAATTTGTTTTGATCACTTTTGTAAGGTTCAGATCATTTAGATCTTTCAGTTTGATTCCATTAGGCTTTTGTAATCATGTCGGATATTCCGAATTGTTTGTCTACTTAAAGAAGAACGGGAGTAGTGAGTGAGAAACCAGTTTTGAGGAAAATTTTAGGAAGACTGTCAGCTAAGGAAGCTGATAAGCCTGTTGTTTGATTTGTTTGAGTCAATAAAGAACATCTTTGTCGAAATTTGATGATAAGGCTAGAGATTCTATTTTGAAGGTACATTGGAGTGAGCTGTCGTTGTGTCGTTTGAGAATTGCTCTTTGTGCATAAGCACGTTTTGATTTTGTTAGCAGATTTTGTTTAGATCGGCATTGCAACGCAATTTAGTCTAGGCGGAACTTGTCGTCGTGGTTGGTCGCTCAGCAGTATGTCAGTCCAGACGAGACTCAGGAAGAGTTGGTCGCTCGGCTTTACATAAGTCTAGACGAGACTCGAGGTGAGTTAGGCGCTCAAGAATTTTTTTTGCATCTTTTTTTGATTTGATGTAAACTTTTGGTATTGTTAGTCTAGGTGAGACTCGTAGAGAGTTTGTCACTCTAGCATATTTAGGCGTTGTGAAGCTTTATAGTTGTTTCGACAGTTCAATTGGTAGTAGGGTGTGAGTGTACCTGAACACTGATTTTTTTTGTTAGCTATTGTCATGATTAGTTTTTTTATTGATGACTCATAAGCAGGTAAATGGCTTTTGGTTGTTTGTGACTGGTTTTCGAAATATTCGACTTTGCAACCTTTGCGTAGTGCCACGGCACATTTGATCGAGAAATTTTTGGAGGAAAAAGTATTTCTTGTCTATGGAGTACCACAGTTTGTTATTTGTGATAATGGTCCACAATTAATTGGACGTATTTTTAAAGCTTTGTGTGCAAGGTACGAAATTCAAAAGATTTAGTACAATGCTGTGTATGCTCCTCAAGGCAGTTAAGTGGAAAAGCTTATAATGATAATTTTATACCTGGTGAGGATATTGATGTCGTCTCCAGTAGTAGACCTTCTATGTTTTGGATCGTCAACCTTTGTTTGATATTTTTGGAAATGTCCGTGAAAATTTGCATGTAGCTTATCAACGTTCGAGTAAACGCTACAATCTTAGGAGAAGAGATATTTCATTCCGAGTCGGAGAGTGTGTTTGGAGAGCTAATAAGGTCCTCTCCAGTGCTAGTGATAAATTTTCCGCTAAGTTAGCCCCTAAGTTCGTTATGAGTAAAGTTCGGAAAAACATTCCAATTTAGTATATGAGTTAGAGAACGAAGATGGGACAAAAGCAGGAAATGGCACGTAAAGGACTTGAAACCAGTTGATGCATCATATCCAAATGAAAATGATGATCCTGACGATTAATTCAGATCCGATCATCTTGTTGATATTAAGTAATGACGTAGTGGTTCGTTTTGTTTTGTTCTGATTTAGTGTCGGTCCACTAATATTGAGTATTTTGTTTGAGAAGTGAAGTAAGTGGTTTGAGATTTTGTAAGTTTTGTAGGTTTGAGGTGTGCCTTAGTGTGCACGCTGGACATTTTGCTCGCGCGTTGCTCAGAGATGTGTTTAGAAGATGTCTTTGAACAGATATCTTTACAATGTAGAAGTAGGTGGGCTATTTGATTGTTGGTCCTGATTTCTACATATCCAGGTAGAGAGAATATTAGATTATTCTTTCCTTGTTCCTTTTGACCATTAGAAGTTCTTTGATTTGATAAGGTCAAAGTTGGCTTGGTGAGTCTCACCATTTGGTCCATCACTAATGAGACCAGTTGTTTGTTAGAACTTAGTGATAGGATATTCAGTAGGGTGTAGGACATTACAGCCCTGACTGGTTCAATTTTGTATTTTGAATTTGATAAGTAACCTTATGGTCAGGTTACCTTAGTTTTGATTATCTCTTTGTAATAAAGTGATAATATTTTGTATTTTGAATTTGATAAGTAACCTTATGGTTAGGTTGCCTAAGTTTTGATTATCTCTTTGCAATAAAGTGATAATACTTTGTATTTGGATTAGATAAGTAACCTTTTGGTTAGGTCACTTTTGTTTTGATTATCACTTTGTGATGATGGTGTTTAAATATAGACCTATTAGTAGGGTCTTACTTTTGATTATTACCGTGTAGTGATGATGTTTTGAATAGTTATGCTGTCTTGATGAGGAAGCATTCCTTTTTTTGTAGATAGAGCTAAATGAGCTCCTGGAAGTGAAGTTTTTTTTGAAATTAGAAATAAGTTGTAAGTGTTTGGTTATAGGTAAGAAATATTAGCCTTGTTAGAAGTAAGAATCTCAAGTCAGGAAATATTGTAAATTTGAATTTTTTGTCCCGTGGAGTGTTTGACTTTCTAATTTGACCCCCTCCCAATTTTGATTATTACCGATTGTGACTCCCCGATTTTGTCTCCCGATGGACGTCAGGTACGCGTAGTTACCAACACACTCATTTGTAAATATTTGTCCCCCCACATTTGAATAAATTTATAAAATTGCATAGTTAGTTAGGAAGGTAGGAAAGGCTAGTATTGTTATAAAAATTTTTTGTATTTGTTATATTTAGAGTTTTCTTAAAAAAATTTTTTCTTTTAGGAAAGGGTAGTGTAACAATTTTATTTTAGCAGTAAAGGAACATACTCATTAAACGTACCATGAATATTGAAATACCTTTATTAACTAATATAAAGATTCAAGTAACAATCAAATTTTATAGTATTGCTATATCTAGGATTAGTAGTCTATTTGTTTCGGAGTTCGGTGCAAATCCACAGCCACTAGGCGCGCGCGTGAGAGGTTCGAGAACCACACTTATGATCCTCCCACCTTGCAGAGCGCGGCGAGCGCACTCGTCGATAGTTTAGGCAGCGTGAAGATGCATTCGAAGAGAATGACGAGTGACCTCCGGGTCGCTTTGATTTGGTGAACACTTCCTGAGTAACGGTTAGTACTTAATCCATATATTGCATATTCGTTATCATATTAGCTAATTTAAAATTTATTTAGCGCAAGCAACCATACATTAGAAAAAGCCACCATATGTTAGAAAAAGCAACCATACGTTAGAAAAGCAACAATACGTCAGAAATTGCAACGATAAATTAGAAAACCGCACGACCACTTTGAAATAAAATTAGACAACGGAGGAGTACGCTGTGAATAAAAGATGCCGTGAACCAATGTAAGAAATCCGCTTCGCTCTTGCATCTGTAATAAAGCATGGAAAACAAACATATTTAACAGCAGGCCCGCTCTGCGAAGTTATTTCCATTGCAACCAAGGACGACAGCCGGTATTTGGGTTCGTAATAGAATTAAGAATTTCCTCAGTACTTCCTTCTGAAAGTACATTATTTCGTTTTGTTTGTTAGATGTACAAAATTGTTATTCAGTTTACCTGTAATTAAGCTTGGTTTTCCCCAGTATCAAAATTTGATTTCACTTAGTTTTGTAAAGATGTGACTACATATGGCTGCAACGTAAATTAACAGCTGCTATTACGTCACCTGTTTATTTGAACAATGCCGTCAACAATTGCATAATGGCTAACAGATGTTTAACATTACAGTACTGCCACTTTTGATAAAATTAGAGAATATCTTGGTGATTCTATTAACTTCAAACTAATTTTAATTTTGTTAAATTAATGAGAAAATTTCATATATTCATTTGTAAGTGACCTACACAGATCTGGTTGGGTTATAAAGAAACTTAATATTGTTAGTTACACTGAAGTGTTATATATTTGAGTAAGGATCAGTTGTTAAACCTTACAACAATTTTGCAAGAATATCACATATTTATTTTATTTAATTACAATGAAATTTTATTTACTGAAACAAAGAAAATTCTTTCTAGTAAATTAATTATCTACATTTAAAGTTTTTATTCTGATCTGGTTTGATCAGACCTGGTAAACAAAACACAGAAAGAGTTAAATTTTATGATTCCATTATGTAAGAAATATTCTCTATGCATTTTAGATATACTTGAGGGACGCAAATAGTGTTCCCATTTTTTAGGTAACTTAACTATTATTCTTTCTTACAGGAGCAGTGTCTTATTCTGTTAAGACAAGTTTGTATGTCAGCGAAGGCGATCTTTTTTCTTTGGGTCTCCAAGTCCGCCCTTAGAAATTTGCTATGCCATTAATATAAATCAATCTGGACTTGGTGGCGCCTGTTTGTTTTAGTTTGAGTGTGACCCCACAGATTTCGACTTACCCCCATTGCTCATAGCTCTACCCAAGGAATAGACCCCTAGTTACGTCGGAAGATTTCGTTTTGCAGACACCTAACTTGAAGTATGGTGTTAATAAAGTAGTGTTTTAGTAGGCCTTTGAAAAATACGTTTCAGTAAAACGCTCAGTTTAAATAACCCAAAAATAGCTTACATATGTTGAACATCATTTGCATCGTGAAGATTAACATTCCAATCCCCAGAAAGAATCTCTTCAATATCAGTGAGATTGCCAATATGTAAGAGGGTGATAGACTGTTCCAATAAGTAACTTAACGAATCGGTCATAAATCTCGACAAAAAGATATTCCGGTCTAACCTGGTACTTAGTTGGGGAATTGGCAACATTCTTCCATTTAAGGTCAGATCTGATTTATTTGATATATGACAACACCTCAATCGCCTTTCCCTGTACAGTTATTTCTAAGGATTTTGTACTCCTGTAGGTGAACAAGGGCGTCAAGTATGTACATACCTGTGGAAAAGGCGTAACGAAAATCATCAAAAATCGGGAGAAATGATATTGCATTGTCATGACAGCAGTTGAAAGCATGCGGCTGATGAGAGTGCTTAAGAGTCAGTAGAATTGAGCAGCAAGAACACTAGGAAAGGATTCCAAAACGTTTGGCTCAGTCATCCCTAACATCGCAGTCGATAGAGCATAAGTTAAAAAACTATCAACCATTGTGCAAAAGTAAAATATAATAAAGATTGACAGAGTAACATCCATCGGCACACTCGTCAATTCATACGCACAAGCACACATACTTAAAACGACATTGAGACAAATCATGTTAAACCATACAAGTCACTGATTGTCAACTATAGCTAAAGTTAAGGCAAAAATCTAAAAAGATCTAAAATTTCCAAAATACAAGACACAACGCAAAAACTATGCTAATTATTACTTGCGCATCGTGCTGTAAGAATGTTTGAAAAATAAACCAGATGTAATAGAATAACATAAAGTAAAGGGAAAATTAAAAAAAGATCAACAAGATCAATAATCTTAATATGGATATATATATATATATATATATATATATATATATATATATATATATATATATGGTATTTGAATGGTAAAAGGGGTTGTATAATTTATTTGATAATTTGTTTTGCGTTTCAGCATGTAGATATCAAAAAGCAACAATTTGTAACGCTTTTGCAAATTACTAGTGTAGGATGTAGTTTTACAAAGAACTTTCAGGAGGCTTAATTGCAATGTAGCACAAGGGTATAACCATGAATACTAATTAAAGTAGTGTGTGTTATAATGTAAATATTCTTTAAGTGTATTTAAAAACCAATAACATATTTAATCACTTTAGATGTAACATAGGGTGTAAATATAAAGCTTTAACGATTTGTGTTTCACATTTAAATTGTTGTCTAAGTAATGTATCTAAAAGAAAACATTAACCGCGATAGTTTTCAAGTGGATACGTAATCTTCAAAAGTTACGTTGTAGAAAAGAAGAGCATTTGTTAAAACGCTTTTCTTTCTAAGAGTTCAAGCAAGGTTGGATGTATATTGGAGAGAGGGTGAGCATTTTAAACCGTTAAAATTCTATGAATTGCGTATAACAACAAACTGGCAGTTATATTTTTAATAAGGTTTCCGAGTATAAGTTGTAGATAAAGCAAGATAAACAAACATCGAATTCAAAGAAGGGTGGCAGGTGATATCCACGAAAGAGGGACATATTGTTTGTGGAATGGGTAAGATTATAATGTCAATTAGAATGTAAAGACCGAAATAGAACAAGGAAAGTCACCTATGCAATAAGTAAGAGTAGGATAAAGACGTATCGTATCAAGTATTTGTTTAACATGGAGGAACACTAAAATAAAGATAGTAGATATTAATGTATATGAATAGGAAGGAGTGCAGCTTATTTGAATGTTATTTAGAGTGGGTACTTCATCAAGGACAGATGAAAATTGCTAACAGAGAGACAAAGAAAGACAATCAGATAAAGTAAGTATGGGACGGAAACAAGTATAGTTTTGAATATTGCTTAGAGAGGGTAATGTTTGATTACCGCTATAGGTGGACAATAAGTGCAACAAGGAAGGGTTATTTGGCAGAAGTAGTAAGAGAAAGAAAGACATAATACAAAGTTCGTTAAGTTTGGGGTTACACTAGGCAGTGGGATAAGAACAGATTGGGGTTAGACAAGGTAAGGAATAGTAGATTGAGGGAATATGTTGAAGGGAATGACTGTAATGTGTGTAGTTTGAAAGATGTGTTTAAACATTAACTTGGGTTTAGTAGGGGCTAATTTTCAAAAAAGTAAGTGCCCGTTGCGAAAGATACAAAGAAAATAACTACGTGAGCGGGTTTGTGCCGAGGCAAAATTCTAGGATTTGGATTGCAGTTGATGTTTGTGTAGAAATTTCAGAGAAATAAGTGAACGTTAGCTTGTGGATTTTAATAATTTGGTAACCGTTGGAAGTTTACTGAGAAGCCTTGTTTATTTGTGTCGACGGATTTTTGAGACTGTAAGAGCATTAGGGGGGCACAAAAGCCTATATAGCACGAGGATTTGGTGGTAGGACTCTCTTATCTTCGCTTCTCTTTACGCGCTAACTACTACGTTAGTGATAACAGTCTTCAAGTACAGTTTTGAAATATAACCGACACCAGTGGTGTTGAGTTTCGACCAACTGTTAGCAAAGGTATTATAGAAAGTTTTAAAGAATGAAAATGAGTAGCAGAGGTACATAAGTACCGACTGCGTGATATTTGGTTGGGTGCATAGTAAGCACATTAAATGGAGTAGAGGTCCATGGTAAATGGATTTAATTGTTTACCTACCATAAATAGAATCCGTAGCCGAATTAGAGGAATTTGGAAATCTTTGGTGATTGAGAGGACAGAGTAGCAGCTAGCAATTATTGTTGATGCAGTCCTGATTGGGGGACATTTCTGAAGGTGCAACCAATGATAAAGGCAGCAGACGTCGATGATATGAGAGCATATCCATTGGCAGTAGAAATCCAAGTAACGAATGTTTCTTAAAATTTACTTTTTTGTGTTTAACTTGTGTTCAATGACTTTTGTACTTTATGGGTATGTGCTGTGGAACAGTTAATGATTCAACTTGTATGGTATTGTTTTTCTATTTTTGTTTATGAGGGAATTTAGACTATTAAAATGATTGTTGTAATATTCTATTATTTATTTATTTATTTATTTATTTATTAAAAAACTATGAGATACAAACAGGACAAGTCCCAGTAAAGTATCCACTAATATCTATAAACATAAGTTTAATAAGTTTAATAACTCACTTGACTGAAGCATAGTGAACTTAAAGTTTACAAGTTGACAAAAAAAAATAAAAAAAAAAAATATATAATAATAAAAGCGCATTTAACAAAAAGAAAAAAAAATAATTTTTTTGGTAGACTTAAACTAGAGTTTTTGTATAAATATGATTATATAAATAAATAGGCAACACAAGCAACATAAGAATATGTGTGATAGCAATTTAGTTTGGTACTATATTAGATTAAAAATTATTCTATATATAGGTTTCGATTAGTTTTATAGAGCTTCGAAACGCTAACAAAGAGATGTGGAAAATGTCTAAATTATTATAACGTGTGTTATAAATGCAAATCATACGGGCTACCGGCGAATTTTGCATAGTGTTAGTGTTATATTTTAACTTACGAAAGGTTGGTGTGACTCTAGTAGGGTACCTGGGCACATTGAAATTTATTAATTGTAGAGCACTAGGGCAGTCAATATAATTATTTATTAACTTATATAGGAAGCACGCATCGGCCATAAAACGACGATTTTCTAATTGTAATAGTCCAGTACGTTGGCAAAATTGAGAATAACTCTCCTGAAATGTCCGATGATATTTAAACTTTATATGTCTGAAAAACTTTTTTTGAATGGACTCAATTCTATCACAATAATAAGCATATTGCGGATTCCACACAATTGAAGCGTAATTAAGGATACTATGAACATATGAGTAGTAAAGAACCTTTACTGCTTCAAAACTGTGAAAGGCACGTGTGGTTCTTACAATGAATCCTAACATTCTGAAAGCTTTGATACAAATAGCATTTACATGTTCATTAAATATTAATTTGCCATCAAACAACACCCCCAAATCCTTAATAGTGGAGACAGTCTTTATTGGATAATTATTCAATGTATACACATGGTGTATATTATACTTGTTCCTAGTGAATTGAATGTGATAACACTTATTATAATTCAATTGCAATTTATTGGTTACACAATACGTGTTAAGGCAATTAAGATCATCCTGTAGATTTAAACAATCCGATAGCGATTCTATTTCACAGTAAAGTTTTAGGTCATCCGCGTACATTAAGAACTTACTATAACGAAAACATTCTTTTATATCGTTAATGTAGATAATAAAGAAGAGAGGTCCAAGATGACTACCCTGCGGAACGCCAGACGTCAACAGTACTTCTTTAGATTGGTATGCACTAATTTTCACTATCTGCGATCTGTTTGAAATATAGGAAATAATCCACCTTAATAAGTCTCCGATTATACCTAACTTCAACAACTTTCCAAACAATATTTCATGTATAACTTTGTCAAAGGCTTTGCTAAAGTCAGTATATGTATATTACATCCATTTGTACTCTGCCATCCATAGCTCGAGCAATATCATGCGTATAAAGAAGTAAGTTCAATTCCACTGAACGTCTTTTGACAAATCCGTGCTGCTCAGCTATTATTTGAGAGCTTACCATGTTATATATTATTTTAAAAACCAGCAACTCAAATAGTTTGGCCATAGATGACAAGATCGAGATAGGCCTGTAGTTACTAACTTCGCTTTTGTCACCAGATTTGTATATGGGTATGATATGTGCTTTTTTCCAAAGGTCAGGAAAAATTCCAGATTTAAGTGATTTATTGTAAAGGAGGCAAATCGGACGGGCTAAAGTGAAAGAGCATTTCTGAAGAAAATGGCCGGTATGCCATCTGGACCAGCGCCTTTTCGCGTATCTAGACTACCTAGCGCTGTGCAAATGTCTAATTCAGAAAATAACGGACAAATTGAACACATATTGGACATCAAGGGGTCAATTGCTGAAGCTTTAATACTGCTAACAAACACGGAACCAAAATAGTGCGAGAATAGTTCACACACTGCTTGACCATCAGAAGCTGTTTCATTTCCAAATTTCAAAATCCTTGGCAGACCAGAATTACAACGTTTGTTACGAACGAACGTCCAGAACTTTTTGGGATTATCACATAGATTGCGCTCTAAATCAGCAACATAAATGTTATAATCTTTCTCTATTAGAAGTTTCACTCTTTTTCTAAGTACGCTAAAAGTAATATAGTCTAACCTACTACTAAATTTTTTCCATAACTTATGATATTTTTTCTTTTCAGTTATTGCCTTAATTGTGGGTTTGGAATACCATAGAGGGTACTTATTGTTAAGATGCTTACGAGGGACATGCTGAGTGATAACTTTAAATATGGCCGAGTAAAAGTGATTAAGGGCTTTATCCACGTCAAGCTCCTCTAGATATGACCAATTTATGTTATTTAATGTAATATTGAGATCGTTATAGTTAGCTTTTTTAAATAGATATATTTCATTCATGTTTAGTTTTAAATAAGAAATGTTGCTGAAGTTAATTAAGAATTCTAATGGAGGATGATATTTATCTAAACTCAGAAGTGGTGTTTGGCATTCATTAATGTCCATAACCACTTCTTTGTTGCTAAATATCAAATCAAGAATATGATTTTTGCAATTTAGAATATTATTAAATTGTATTAAACCACAATATGCTATATTATCGAAGAATATGGCAGATTTATTAGACATATTGTATGGAGAAAAAACATTATTAGTAGTTCTAGCCCATTGCACCTCTGAAAGATTAAAATCACCTACAATTAAAAATGTGCAAGGTAAAAGGGACTTCTATAATTTGTTGTGCTGAAATTAGCACGAGTTATTAAAGGCTTTACTATGAGCTCGTGTTAAGCCAGGGGTAACGCAAGGTTAGTGGTTAAAGCCCTGTTACTTTTAATAATTATTAATCTGGGTAATGTGTGTTAAAATGTATTATTTGAAAAAGGGGAAACATGTAATATAATTAATATAATATTAATTAATAATATAATTAATATATAATTAATATAATTAATATATAATTATTAATCTGGGTAATGTGTGTTAAAATGTATTATTTGAAAAAGGGGAAACATGCAATATAATTAACCTGTGAACTAGATGCTACCGATTATTTTTGGTGTATAATTTTTCTTTGATAAATCAAGGAGAGTTACCGTTGCAGCGTTTTTTTTGTGGCGTAGTTATTTTTCAGACAGAAGCAGAGCAGCCGTGGTAAACTACATAATTGCAGTTTAGAACAAAAGTAACTTCAGAGAATATTATGACGCCCAAAGGTGGGGCACGAATTGGCACTAGAATCCAGAGTTCGCAGCATTTATAGCGACCAACAGTGAAGCTCGAGTTAATGGGAGTTTATTGCACAGGTGACTTCGCATTAATTTATGGCATCCAAGTCGCGGGGCCGTAGTAATAGCATTAAAGGTTTCTTTTGTTTAGGCAGTCTTTAACAAAGGCCGCATATTGCAATATAATGTCGAACCCACTTAAACGTGGAGCTTTAGTACCAGGTAAACCTCGCAATATAATGTCGAACCAAAACGGTGGGCTTTAGTACCTGGTAAACCTCGCAGTAATATATATATATACAATAACAATTTTTTTTGACGACTGCAAATCATCAAAAATTTATTAGTTAAATACGTCTTTTTGTCTGTTCCATTAAACAAGTAAACATCGTCATTTAAATAAATATCCGTATTGAGATCATGTAGCCCAACCACAATACAGAGATGCTAGTTTGGTTGCTAACAACACGCGTTAACTATTTGAATAAACATTTCAATGCCAAACGACTTTGATATAATGTGCGCAGCGTGTCAACGACTCACTCTGGCTGGGGCACCTGACACAAAGACATCATCGAGAACCTTAGAGTTCTAGCCAGTAATTTACGTGTGGCTTTACGCCTTTGTATTTAGCTCAAGTATAATGAGCACTTGAAGAAGTGTTTTTTAATAATGGTAAGCAAATACACATAATCTTTTAAACAAACTAAATAATTTTGTTGTAGCGCTCTTCTCTTCTCTTCTTTTGTCTTGTCTTATCTTGTTTTATTTTATTTCATCCTGTCTTCTCTTTTCGTTTACGCTCATCTAGTTTACCATTTAATGTGAGCATTTATCAATTTGATTGTAATATTCTAAATTTAGGAAGAACATACTTCAAAGTGGCGATAATAATTTTTGGTCTAATATGAACGTCCTTCAACTTTACCGTAATACTTGGATTTAATAAAATGTTCAGCAACGAAGTCGTAATATTTGAGATTTAACCGCAATGTTCTTCAATTTAATAGCAATTTTTATGTTTCAATCTAAACGTTCCATAATTAACATTTACGATAATCTTTTAATTGCTATGATGAAATTACAAGTAATAATGTGGATAATTACACTCAAGATAATTGTTTGTATAACGAACTAAATGCAGTAATAGATGGAAGCTCTGCATTTTTTGATAACTGTTTGAATGGATTTTGGTTTGTTCCGTTATTGCGTAGAGGAAATACGCTCTAAGCTTGTATAATTGGGCCCAAGAAGCACGCAGTTGGTTGGTTTCAGTACAACATGTGGATGGCGACGTCATTTATTTGTCCAGGAACAATATGTATGCTCATCTGGCTTAAAACAATGTAACGCTGTCGCACAAACAAGAACCAGTCGAAACGAGGTAAGCGCTTTTTTACATGACGTCCGCATTTGGCCAACTTTGATTCAAGGCAACATCTGAAATAACATTGTGATGACCTATAAATATTATTTTGTTTAACAAACTATAAAGGACTTTTAATGTTTTTTTTATTGTCAATATTAAATCCAGCGTAGTAACCGTTATTATTATTAACGATCTTAAGCACCTCAATTGAGTTCTGGTTAAAGTTTCATTTATGTGTAATTATAGTTAAAGCTTTTGAATAATTAGATTTTTGATATTTTCATATAAATTTGTAAGCCTAATAACAGATCTGATATTTTGGGTATTGATTTGAGTTAATCTTGTAGTAAAAAGAAATGCTTAATGTATTTGATACTTTATTTAAATGTATCACTCTACATCTGTGTAGAAGAAATTATAGTACCATTTTTGATATGTAAATTTTGTACATACAACTGTTTATCATGAAGCAACATTTAATTAAAAAATTACCATTTAATTCATTTAATTAATTGTGAGTGAGTTAAAAAATAGGGAATTAGATCAAGGAACAAAAGGCGTGAATACCTACGATATAATGATATTTGTAGCTTGTATTTGACGAACAAGCTCTGATAGCTCTTTCAAAATTTGATGCCTAATATTTGTGTCTATAAAAGTGTGTGCATAATTAATCTTTACAGCTTTTTTATTATGAGGTAGCAAGAGTATACCTCTTGTGTCTTCACTTTGTTAATTTAATTGAATTTTCTTTACAGCTCCTGCGTAAGCAGTTAATACGATATTTCTCTCTAAGGACTCTCAAGTCACCTTTAGGGAAACTCTGTGTTTAAAATTTAATGACTTGGTGGCGACCTCCCTAAACCCTTATTTTGATATAAATTAAGTCATAGTAAGTAAATAATGCTTTGTAAAACGAACCACGACCAATCCTCATAAGCTCTACCCGAGGAATAGACCCCTAGCATAGTCGGCAGATAGTTGCGTCCCAACATTTTAAGGAAATCCTTCCTTATTCACTGGTTCCATCAGAAAATATTATAGAACTCACGGGTTACTTTAATTATTCAATTAACCAGTAACGACAAATCTAGTAGGAATATATATTGTAGTGTCAGAGGGAGCTACCAAGGGTTCTAAGGGTTGTTTAGTAGAAGGTAGTGTATGCCAAGTAAAATGATCCATATATCTGATCCCATAATTTAAAAATGTATGTTTGCCGTACTTTACATATGCTAAAGTATTCAGAATGGTTGTTGAAATGTAAGTGCCAAGAGGTAAATTAAAATGACTTGATGACGTGATAAAATATACAGTGCTCAAGGGTTTATACTGAGTTAGAATTAATAGGCCATTGAAAGTACATTTGCCATCCGAAAACCGGATGCGTCTATGGATGTCCACTATCAACCACGCCGATCCAGGGTCATGTGTGATTTATTTTGGCTTTTGTTTAATTAGAATCAACTTTTGGACGAATATGTAATCTCAAAATTATAAGTGATAACAATGTCAAATGTGATTGAAGGATTGTAAAATATTTAGAACCAATACTAGAATATTATGTGAAAACTATGAAAGTGTAAAAGGACACAATTTATGGTATGTGTGACACAAACTTTGTGTTTAAATATTATTGGACGATTTTAGTTTATGTAATTTGTAATGTAGTAGGCAAGTAATGTTGTAATTATCACCTTGGAAAGTAAACAAGGAGAGTTTATTTTGAATATTTTTGGTATAAAGACGTATTTTAAAGAACTGCGCTAAATTGTGTAAAAATTTTGGAAGCTTAATAAACGTGTTTGATTTTGAAATAGTTTGATTATTAAAGAAGGGTAAAGAGCAGCATCGATACTTAATAAGTAATAGCGACGACAAGGAAGAGTAAAGAATTGTATTAGTGCGACGGCGAAGCGACGGATAGTAAGGTAGATTTGGAACGATATTGATAAAGGCAGAAGGCATCGGATTGGAATTGTAAGAAGGAAGAATATTTGGGATTGATTTGGATATAGATTTATAGGTAGCAGGGCATTGAGCGGTTATAAACAGGGACGAAGATTGATTTTGATATGGATGTATATGTAGCGGAGCATTGAGTGATTTTGAATAGGAGGACGATAGATTTGGATTGAGTGCGGATTAAAGGCGGACGTATTAATTTAGAACAAGAGGAGCGAAATTAGGAGAACACGTAAGAGCAGCAATTGGAAGTGGTCGAGTCAACGCAGAAACTACGACGGAAGAATTAGCGCAGGGAAGGAAAATAAACGGGTATTCTAAATTCTAAAATTCGGGTCATTTATTTCAGATATTGGGAGTAACAAAAATTAAAGAAAGATACCTGGAGGCGAAACGAAAATTCAACAGGATAGTGCAACCGTGTAAAGGCGCATACGGCGACGAGGATTTTGAGCCAGCAGTAAGAGAGGCCGGAAACAAAGTATAATCCAGGTGAGTGCTGTGGAATATCTTATAACGTCAAAAGTCATAAATTTGTGGTATTAAATTAATTTGGCACAAGGCAACGTTGATCATAAAAATTTGGCATATACAAAACTAGATTCAAAAATTAGTACTAAAACAAAAGAGAGTGCAGTTTGGTTGGGCATTGCACATCTACTTACCACTGAACCCACGGTAAGTAGGTGGACACCCTGAGAATAAAGAGTTCAAATAGTCGAGGCATCTTAATAACAATTTTGATTAAATAACCAACCAAACATTGCAAAAGTACGGGGCGTGCAATAGGTGTGTGCACATCATATAAAAGGCATTGAAATTTGTAAGAAGGGGCGCGACGACGAAAATAAAGTAATAAAAGAGGGGCTCGAGTACAAAAAGGTGGCAAACCCAACGTGGGGCTAGACTGGCTAGATAGCTCGATAAAAGGCTCGAAAAAAAGGCTAGATAGATACTAGATAGATTGAAAGCTGAACAGAAATAGTAGTAGGATACGGAATACCGAGATTAGGTGGGGCCCGTAGTTTTTCAGGTAAAAAAGGAGTTCAAAAATAGGCAGCAGAGATGACGGACACGGACATGAAAAGGATTACGAGATCAGGAAAAATATACGGAGTTGAAGCAGAATTTATGACACGAGACGCAGAGATGGACGCAGGGGGAGATATCCAGGAGACGGAGGTGAGGCAGGTAGTTCCGGAGGTGATAGACATGGAAACGGACCAGGCGACGGTACAGGAGGTGAAGGTAGCAGAATCCGCCGGAAACCAAGATCTTATACGACTCCTGATGAGTTTAAAAGACGATCTCAATACTTTACATACGGAACAAAAAGAATCACGCATGGAACAAAAAGAATCACATACGGTTTTAACAAACAAAATCGAAACTTCACATACAGAGTTGACAAACAAAATTACAGAATCACAGGCCGAACTAAAAACGGAACTAACAAACAAAATTGTAGATTCACACACCGAACTGAGGAATGAGTTTAGGACAGCGCACACCGAACTGACGGCGAAATTAAACTACACACAGAACTATCTACTCACGTCGATGCAAAATATTAAGGACGAACTAAGGACAGAAGTACAAGAAAAGGTAGACAGAGTTGACGACAAGCTAGAAAATACACGGGTACAGTTTCGGGGAGACTTGAACGCGACAAGGACGGACCTACGCTCGGAAATAAAGACACGCGTGGAGACAGTTGAGGAGACGATGATCAGCGGATTCACGACGTTAAACACGGAGATACAGACATGTGACAAAAGACATACGACAAATTATAGAAATTTAGAACAAACGTTAGAGACAATACAGAACGAAAATGTGAATGCTAGGACCCAACAGGACACAAAATTTAAAGATAACGTGACGACACTAGAAAACAGGGTTGGCAGCGAAGTACGACAAATACAGAACAAGTTAGACGACCTAGAACGGAGGCGCGTTGGACTGGACTACGGAGAGCATATGAAATTGAACCGCGACGTGTTACCAAAATTTGAGGGACGGAGGACGGAACAACCGATGGGATTTTTAGACAGACTGGACGAAATCGTGGAGACCGAAAATAAAAGGACAAAATTACAGATAGTAGGGGCGACGTTGACAGGTAACGCAGAAAAGTGGCACAACATTATACGTAGACAGTACGACACATACGCTGAATTTCGACGACTATTTATAGAACAGTTCTGGAGTAACACACACCAGACAGACATACGGACAAATTTAATCACGGGACACTACAGTAGGACACACGGATCGCGCGAAGAATACGCGATTGACAAATATAACCAGGCACAACACTTGACACCAAAATTGGGCGAGGACGACATAGTGTTACTACTTGCGGGACACATGGAGCCGGAAGTGACAGAGATGGGCGTGGTACAGAATGTAAAGACACTGCGGGAATTTTTAGGAGTGATACGAAATTTCGATTTAGCGACGGCACTGGAGGCAAAAACTCGGACAAATTATTGGGAGCAAAACCGGGGTTATAGGGAAGACAACCGACGACATGCGTACAACGAACACAGACCTAACTACCGACAGGACAGTTTCAACCACGGACAGCGAAATCATTGGGGACACGACGGAAGCCGACGACCATATTACAATAGGGAACACCGTGTGAACGACTTCCAAGGACAAAACAGGTACCAGCACGGCAACAACGAGGATGACGGCCGTATTACGGGAGGCGGAACACAGAACGGATACAGCCGGACGGACAGGGACGCAAACGTCCACCACATGACGACCAGCGCGAGGACACAGGACACAGATAAGATTGAGGTGGTGCAGATACACGAGGCGCCGTCGGGACAAAAAAAAACGTCAATTTTTGGAAGACCGAATGTTTAGGGTTGAATATAGACGTATGTTATAGTTTAAGAGATTTATTGTTAAATAGTTATACCTTTAATAAAAAGAACCTATTGTTTATTAATATTAGTTTAAGAGATTGTTTATATGTTGCTTTAGTTGATAGTGGTTCGCAGTTGTCGCTGGTAGATGAAAATGTGGTGATAAAACATGAAGAATTTTTAAAAGGACGAGTAGGAACAATTGATGGGGTTAATTTATGGTCGGCAATGAACAAAAAGCTAACGACGATTTATAGGGTTATCCGTGTACCGATATTTATAGGGAATAAAAAAGCAGGAGATGCAGAGTTCTTGATTACAAAGGGGTTGCAGCTTGATTTTATATTAGGAATGGATTTTATAGAGGATTTTGGATTGAATATAGATGGAAAGGATAGGTCGATTAGGATATTTGATAAAGATAAGTTATGGGTGGTGCCTACGGTTAGTTCGGAATATAGGAATGGAAATGATATAGATAATTCAGGATTAGGAATGATTATAGAGAATAATTATAGACGGGTTGAAGTGAGATTATGTAATATGTTTGCGAGAATAATTAATGATGAACAGATAGGGAAAGTGAGTATTGATATTAAGGCGAAGCTAGAAGAGTTATTTAATAGATTTATAGGATTGTTTAATGAAGAGCCGAGATTTGCGAAGCGATATACGCATAAGTTAGAGGTCACGGAAGATAGTGGGTTTAATACCAAAGTGTATCCAATCCCATTTGCAATTAGAAATAGGGTTAAAGCCGAGATAAGCAAAATGTTAAAAGAAGGTATCATCGAACCAGTGAAAACACCATATGTGAACCCGGTAGTTATTGTACCGAAACCAAATAAAAGAGATATAAGAATTTGTTTAGATGCGAGGAAGTTGAATTCGATTATAAAAGCGCAATACGAACAACCACAAGGGTTGAATAATTTGTTATATAAGGTGTATGAAATGAAGATTTTTACCAAGTTAGATTTAAGAAATTCATTTTGGTTGATTCCGTTGCATGAAGACAGCAAGAAGTTTACAGGGTTTAGTATTGAAGGCGAGATTTATATGTTTTCTGTAGTTCCATTTGGTTTAAGTAGTTCTTCAGCAGCACTTGTAAGGGCCATGCAGAAGCTGTTTAACGAGTATGAATGTTTCTGTTCGCACTATGTGGATGATTTATTGATTTTTTCAAGGAACGAGCAAGAACACATGGAGCATTTAGAAAAGGTGATCCAACGACTGGACGAAGGGGGTTTGAAGTTGAACGTGGAGAAATGCGAATTGTTTAAGAGCAAGGTCACGTATTTAGGATTTGAAATTAGTGAACAGGGTTTGAAAATTTGTAATAAAAGGTTGGACGAGTTAAAAAATATTGCTCAACCAAAGAATGTAAGAGGATTATAGAATTTATTATGTAGTTTCGGTTCAATTCTGTACTTCCACACTTTAGTAGTGTTGGTTTTTATCACCTGATGGCGGTTTTATTTACTTTTGCCATAGTACAGTGATTGTTTCGAAATTATATCATTATAATAGCTTCGATTACTTCATAGGGTTCTTGGGAACTATTCCACTCTGATGAGGCTAACAAGCCGAAACCATTGGTCAGTGGATGTTTCCTCCCCTATGAAGTAATAAAGCTAATGTTTTGTTAATGGCTATATAACTACCAGCCCGATTTGTATTTGTCAATGGCTCTTATTATTTTCATAAGAGTTTGTTTACAGATACATCTTACTATATATATATATATTAAACCTACTTTTCTATTATATATATATATATATATATATATATATATAATTGTATTGATGTTTTAACTCTGTTACACCTAACTTAGTAATATATTTTAGAATGAGAATTGTCAAGATGAAAACGCACCAATTTCCATATTTATATCAAAATGTACAGTGTGTCCCAAATTGGATGTATTAAATGGGTAACTTAGTTGTTATTAAAGATACAATAAAACTGTGTGCGCAGTCATGTGCCAACTTTTTGAGATCAATTCAATGGCGAAGTCACAAATGAGCGATCTTCTTTTGTTTTCGAGTTATAGCCAAAAATTAATATTTTTAACAATTCTATTAATTCGTATAACTCGTTTGGTTACAAAAATATCCAAAAATACTGTAATAGTTTTTTATACGGTTTTTTACGTAGAATACAGTGGCGTACGCAAATATTTAATATTTATAATACTTTTGAGGTTATAATATAAACCTGCATTTTTTTAAATAGAAACTACAATTGGTTGTCACTTTATTTAAAAGCTCTTTTTGACAGCTTTTCAAAAATATATAGTTTAATATAATTATCTTTTCAAATGGCCGAATTATTCCATGTTTTTGGTATAATAAAAAAATTTATTATATTGGTAATAAATAGTTGGCCGCGAAACAAAAGGTAAACAAAAAACGACAATTGTTTGTATAACAAACGTCAACGAGCTTCAATCATATCTATTGCACATGCAATAAATTGTATTGTTAGTTTGTAAGTGAAGCATCAGTCTGTTACTAAATGGCAAAATTTGAAAATTACGAAAAATACGATATGCTAGTTGCATTTATTGAGTCTGCGAGAATTCCTCTATCAGTAAAAACTTTATATTTTAACAGGTAATTGTGTAACTAATAGCAAATATAATTACTATGTCGTTTGTAAATAATACAGATACCCTGAAAGACAACAACCTAATATTAACATGTTTAAAAGGATAGATAGTAATTTACAACAGTTTGGCTGCTGTGAAAAACCTAGAACGAAACCGTATGCAGTTTTTAATTACGAGCAAACTACTGTTTCAACCATAGCATGTGTAGAAACAAACCCAAGAACATCATGTAGGAAAATTGAAAGGGAAATGGGTGTTTCTAAATCAGCAGCTTCAAGAATATTAAAGCGTAATAAATATCGACCCTATAAAAATAAAATTATACATAGTTTGTTTCCCGACGATTTTCAAAAAAGAAGGCGATTTTGTCAATGGTATCTTCGTAAATGTGCTGCTACTAACAATTTTGGAAATAACATTATATGGTCTGATGAAGCACTTGCTGGTCGAATGAAAATACCTATCAAACATACGAGGCGTTAACAAAGCCGTTATGGTTTGAATATTTGTTGCTACATTGTTGGTGGCAAATTTCAATACCATATTTTTGAAAACAATCATTCAGCTTGTCGCTATATTGAAATTTTGTATACCAACTTGCACGAATTACTGGAGGACATGCCTCTCGAAAAAAGACAAAAAGTGTGGTTCCAACAAGATGGTGCACCCCCGCACAACGCTATAATTACTCGTGATTATTTAAATTGAGAATATCTCAATAAATGGATGGGTACGTTTGGACCTGTTCAGTGGCCACCTAGATTTCCTGACTTGTCGATATTGGACTATTTCTTGTGGAATTTTTAGAAAGAGGAAATCTATAAAACCCAGAACCATAGTATTGAAGAGTTCCGGAATTCAATTGAAGCAGCATTTCGTAAAGTTAAGGCGGTTTATTTATTAAATTCAATTAAGTGTTTAATAAAACTATGCGAACTTTGTTTAAGAGAGAATGGAGGCCAGTTTGAACAATATCTCTGAATTATCAGTAAATAAAACTATTGTAGTATTCCCATCTGTGTTCTAGTGTTTTATATTTATTATGTGTGAGGGTGTGTGTAAGTGAGGGTGTGTGTGGTTGTGTGCGCATGCGTGCGTGCATGCGTGGGCGCGTGCTTGTGTGTGTGAGTGTGTTTGTGAGGGTATGAGGTGTGTGAGTATGTGTGTATTTGTGTATCCATATATGGATTATAGACTGTTTAAATGTGGATAAGAAAGTATAATTTTCAATTTAAGATGTAGTTATATTAATTTTTGTAGTATATGTAGTTATGATATTGTATTCTTCTAGCTTTCAAACTTTGTTGTTTAGAGTGGTGTGGTACAATAATAAACTCTTGTTTTGTGTTTACCTTTTGTTTCGCGGCCAACTATAAATTACCAATACAATAAATTATTTTATTATACCAAAAACATGGAATAAATCGGCCATTTGAAAAAATAATTGTACTAAACTATATATTTTTGAAAAGCTGTCAAAAAGAGCTTTTAAATAAAGCGGCAACCGATTAAGGTTTATATTTAAAAAAATGCAAGTTTATATTATAACCTCAAAAGTATTATAAATATTAAGTATTTGCGTACGCCACTGTATTCTGCGTAAAAAACCGTATAAAAGACTTCTACAGTATTTTTGGATATTTTTGCAAACAAACGAGTTATGAGAATTAATAGAATTGTAAAAAATATCAATTTTTGGCTGTACCTCGAAAACAAAAGAAAATCGCTCATTTGTGATTTTACCATTAAATTGATCTCAAAAAGTTGGCACATGACTGCGCACACAGTTTTATTGTATCTTTAATAACAACTAAGTTACCCATTTAATACATCCAATTTGGGACACACTGTACATCCATTTATTTTACCATAATAGAAGCTATTATTCAATTTGGAATCAAACGACAAAAAAGTACCTTCTACAAAACGTTTTTTTGATCCAGCATGAACTACAACAAAGCTTTTTCCATCATACCCACTTGACCTCCTCATACTTCCGATCTTATTGTTTTGCCATTATCTCGTTGGATTTCCTTTCGAAAAGCATCAAGTTTCGTCCATAAAAATTACTACTCGTCTTATGCTGGAGTCTACATTGTCTTTATATGTCCATAGAAATTTAATTCGTGAACTAGCAATATTCGGTTCTCCTGAAAAGGTTTTGCGGTTTCATTCTGTTTTTAATTTGAACCTAATCTAAATCAATACACTCTTCAAACTGGTATTACATAATGCAATTTTTTTTAAGCTTGACATTCAACCATTAGATGGTTACGTGCTTTTCTGCAAATAATAAACATTACGCTATCGTTTACAATTAAAGCTCTATTAAACTTATCTTGGGCATACGTTGTATCCAAAGCATCTTTGATGTTTATTTGAACGTTGTCTGAAAGATCCATAGTTTTAGTTTTCCTCCGAGGTCTTCTTTTTCGAGGACTGCACCTAATTAAATTAGCAATCTGCCTTGATTTAATGCGAGTAACTCTGCTGGCACTAATTTGCAAAGCTGTAACCGCTCTCTAATAGATAGAGTTAATTAAAATACAATTTGTTATGTGAAAAGTCTACCTCTTGTAATGCCTATATTGCAATTAAGAGACCTCCATTCTGCTTCTCTTTTCGAAATATACCAATAAGTTCATGCTCTCAAAGTTGTACCTTTGGCTGGCATTTTGCTATTTGAATTCTAATAGGAACTGTTTTTCGCTAAATTTACCATGAATACAATGAAATAAGTGAAAATAGGGAAGCGTGTTAAAGGCGACGAAAGTAGGGTTATATTATAATAGAAGTGAAGCCGATTACCGCCAAATTCAGAATACTACTCTAGCCAAAGTCTATATATATGAAACAAATTCCAACGTATACTACCGGGTTTGCTTTATTTTTATGCAGTACATAGCAATTGCGTTTGAGTATTATTGACGTTCCCCGCCTTATTTACTCGCTCTCTTTATTATATTTGTAAGGAAATTGGTGCATCTTTAAATGTACCTATACGTGAATGCTAGATTCAAGTCACATAATGGCCTTCTTTTTCGGTCCCGACTATAAATATTTATTTTGACCATTAAATAGTCGTTATTTGCCGGATAGCAAAACTTTAAAAGGAATGCTTTTGAAAATATTTTTTCCGAATAAGGTCATTTTTTTAATTCTGCTACAGATTATTGTCATGTAGTGTCTAAAATAATTTTTACTTAAAGCGTTTTTATCTCTACTTAATTTCATATTTCAGAAATCTAAATATTTCCTACAAAGCACACCTTTATCACAAAGCAGTTAACGGATTTCTCTAAACGGACCTTTACCATTACCATTTTCAATAAAACATGAGCAACTTTTACCTATTAAAAATTTGCACTAAAAAGATTACATAAATTGAAATATTTTATATAGCATCTAAATAGTTTAACCTTATACAGAACGCGCCATAATATTATTAGAAACCTATTTTACATATTAATATGAATTTAATCTCAGGAACTGGACTGAATGGTAATAAATTTCTATAAAGTTCTGCGGCCAATCGTTGGGGCGAATATCTTCACCTACGACAACAATGCACATTAAAACTATTTCTACATTTAATTGCTTGCGAAAGTTACATCAATGTGAACTTGATATTTCGGTTTCTCAAGGAATCTTACCTGCTTTAGTATTATATTAGCAGTAAGATCTAGATTCTACTAAAAATATAATATTAAATCAAACATAACGATGTCCTATTTGAAAAGGTTAATAGAAGCTGTCGCATTTCCAACCTTGAATCCGTCCACCTGATTTTAGTCCGTTCTGGCCTATATAAAAGCACTTTCGTTTTTGTTAAGTTAGTCAAGAAGCTACTTCAAAGCAGTAATCTTCTATACAAAAATGGCCGCTAAGGTAAGTCTTCATACTTTGCCATGGATCAGTAGCACACTGTCTGTACAATTAAATAATCAGAAAATTGTTCTAGATTAAATTACTAAAATACTATATTTTTTGCAGTTCATTGTTCTTGCTGCTTTCGTAGCTGTTGCTTCAGCTGTAGCCTTAGTTCCAGAAGGCGAGTATGATCCAAATCCCCAATATTCATACTCATACAGTGTACAAGATCCCCACACTGGCGATTTCAAAAATCAAGTAGAATCCCGCAGCGGCGATTCCGTCAAAGGACAATACTCATTGGACGACTCTGATGGAACTAAACGTGTTGTTGATTATGCCGCTGATCCAATTACTGGATTTACCGCTGTCGTTTCAAAAGTACCTCAAACACATGGCGCAGCTGTTGCACCTGTTGCTTATGCAGCAAAACCCGTTGCTGCTACCAACTACGTAACTCCATACTCCCACGTTGCTAAAATAGCTTCTCCATATTCTTACCCTGGTTATGGTTATCATCATCCATATGGATACCCATACCACGGACTGGCTCATGGTTATCACGGGTACCCATACAATCTTGGATACCATTTCTAAATGATTGCGCTCTGTGTATTTCGACATCTTAAAACTAGTATTAATCAATAAACTGTTCTACATAAATGTGTTTTTATTTTTATAGCTCTACATATTGAAAACAAAACCGTAAAAATTTTGCTACATGTTTTACACAACAGTTTCTAACTGTCTACGATTTAATAACTATTATTTGACGTTGCAAATTATTACGTATACCATGTTCAACTGAAAACTAAAAAAGACAATCGATTTAAACCGTATTCAACTTATAATTTCGATTGTTTTCCGAACGGGGGGTCCAACACGTTTTGTGTATTGTTTATTGTTCTAGTTCATTTTGTATCGTGTTCCTGTACGTGAGTAGATAAGAATGGATATGCTTAATTTGTGTAAATGCCCGTGACAGCCAAAATATCGGCCCTTTATTATTTTTTAGGTATGCTTTCTTCTGTGCAGAATAGTATTTTCGCTACTAAGGGGCATAATCATAAATTCAGACTGTCTATTAGAATCCACATACACCCAGGAACATGATACCAAAAAAATTAGAACAAAAAACAATATAGAAAAATGTGTCGGCAAAGCCGGTTTCGGCAGCAAGTATCTAATAACTTCATATTGAGCAACAAAACTCAGGTACAAAAAAAAAGAATTTACACTATTTTGAAATGGAGTGTAAATTCTAGAAGTTCTAGAGTTTCCTAACATGGCATCTTACGCTTTTTTATTTAGGCTGGTTTTATTCGTATTGCCTTTGCAATTTTTTTTTCTATAATGTAATGCAAAAATACACCCGAAGGTGTGGTTTTTTGAAAACATTTTGCAGTAATCAAAAAAATATAGCAGTATAAAATCATTTTTTGGTACTCCAAACAACTATGAGCTGGACGGATGCCAAGATTAATGATCTGGAACCAAAATTAATCACTTTTGGTCCCATTACCAAAATGGTGGTCATTGTTGGGATTCAGAGTTTGTAAATAATTGATTTATGATAAGTGTTTTGGAAACAAAGAATGACAGTTGTGTAAAAACTGGCGAAATAGACAGATTACATTACTGCTTCTGATTATTTGTACCATTGAAATCGCTTTTCACATCAGTAATCCGCAGTTGTGACGGAAATTAACAAATGGTTCCTTCTTTGTGTATATCCAACCAGTGGTGTCAACGGCATTAAATAGGTAGCGCAATACTGACACTGTACATTCAGTGGCTATCATGACAGTACCTAGTTAGATTGATTATCGACTTGGTAAGAATTGGGGCAATTGTATGCAATAAGTCATAACATAGAGCATGATTTCAGTAATCATTTGGAAAATATCAAAATCTGTATAAATTAAAATGAAAAGTAGAGCAGTTGCTCGTGCGCAGTTTACGCGTTTATCTTAATAAGCTGGAGCATCTTTTAGACCAATAACCAATCAATGCAAAAAACGTACAGGTTTTGTGAGTACTTATTCATCCAAAATATCATCTCTTAATTGGGTTAGATTCCAAGATTTTTGAGTTGATATTGGATGGTGGCACTGAAGAACTACTTATTGCTAAAGTCAGTGCATGTAAAGCGTACAAAAAGAAGTTTGCTGTATTGCGGTGGCATACGAGGCTTGCATGAACCAGGATACCAAATCTGTAATTAGTAATGGACAGCTCCCAATGAATGAATGTGTAATTAATAATGAATGTAGAAAATTTAAGCTTCCTGTGATAAAGTTTTAACCATATGATGGAGATATTAAAGGGGTTTTGTCGCTTTAGGCACAACTAAAAAATTCAGAAGAATCCGGATATTGAAAATCATGACAAAATTAAATATTTACTACCAGCCACGGTTGAAAGTAGTATCGCAATGCGTCTTATAAAGAGCTTTCAGTTGGTAGCGGGAAATTACAAAAAATTCATAGACAGTTTTAAAGTACGGTATGGTAGGAAGGATATTCAAATTGAAGTTTATATTCCTGAGTTAGTAAAACTTATTTTGAATACTACTGCGTTTCAAAGAAGGTTGATGTATGTGTGCTGTGCGATAATATTGAAACACCGCTTCGCCTTTTAGAAACACTGGGTGTAACGAAAAATTAATATTCGGTTATTTCCTTCCCACTGATTGAGTCTTATCCTATGCAAGAATTGCTGCAAATTTGGCAACGCACTTATAATGTCCTTAATGTCCTTAATGTCCTTAATGTCCTTAATGTCCTTAATGACTTAATGACTTAAAATTAAAAACGTAGATCGGTTGGAAACCAACCTAGTGACATGCCTATAAATCATATTGAAGTTTCCAAAAACCGAGGCTGAAAACGAGCAGAGAGTTTGCATGGCCGCAGAGAGTTTTGAACTGCCGTCAGGGCAGTCTTATAGACGCAAGAGCAGAAGTATTTCCGAGTTTGCAACCCCAACGGCTATTGGATTACTTAAATAACAGAATGTAATTCAGTATTTTTTTTGCAACAAAATGCAAGAAAACATTTCTTGTTTTAATGCTGGGAACATGACGCTGAGCAAGAAAAAGACGATTCTAACAATAAAGAAGGCGTGTTTTTGTTGTTTACGTGTAGATCCCATAGCTAGAAAATTTCACACTTTGCCCAGATGTCTGATATATGGCAGGTCTCACGTGGTAGCGATGTGTCCAAATTTCTTATAACGGAAAGAAAGCTCTGTATCTGTAAAGGAGCAGCTTGAAAATCGTGCTGAGTTTGACAGCAATAAAACTCAAACACTTTCCATACATATCAACCAACACGTGCTTTACAAACTTTAAGAATTTAGCTAATTGATGGGAAATGAGAACGTGTGATTTAAGCCTTGATTGATAGTAGATTGCAATGTTTCTCCGATCTTGATTCTATTATTGTTGTCTTGAACCTAAACGCGTAGAAGAAGTAGTGTACTGTTTTTTTGGAGGCACTGAGATACCGAAATCACATGTTTGCTGCGATATGGCGTTGTCGAAAGATGAATATAAAATTACCTTAGACGCACTAGATCAAATCAGTACATGCACTAATGTTGCGTCTATTTTCTATGGACCATGATCTGAAGACTTGCGCAATTTAAATATTGATGCCTCTAATACGAAGAAGTCAGATCCTATTGATCTTTGATTAGAGCCGATGTAGCCGTAAAGCTTTATACAGGCAATAGCAAGGTATTGCGGAGCGATGTAGTTACCTGAGAGAGTCTTTTAGGATGGGCCCCCATAAGTAGAGTTACATCAAATCAATAAGATTTTACTTTGATTAGTCTAGTTACCCTTGTCTAGTTACCCTTGTTAGTGCGAAATACTAGTATTGAGAATCTGTGGTGATTGGTTGTCCTAGGCATCACATAACCTTTGCAGTAGGAATCAGAAGTATATGGTTCTCGTGCGACCCATGATTTTTTCTTGTGAAACTGTGGAAATAGATGGGGAAAGTCCATATCGGAAACGTTTACCGTGGATGAAGCACCCCTTCACATAATAATTATAAGGTTGTGGAAAAAGTAGATTATACGGTGAATTGGAACTGAAGAAACCCATCGCTTCTGATGTAAGTGGTTAGAAGAAGAGATGATCGAGGAATAGATGTAATAAATCAAAATAGTACAAACAGCTACTATATGTCGCATCATCCATTTCTAATTAAAAGTACTCTCATTTTCTAGATACGGGGCCGTTTTTGATGCATCTTCGCATGCTAAAAATAATTCATCTGTGTGTCATTTTCTAGAGAGAGATTTAAACTTATTAGAACAATTTTCAGACATTTTGTTGAGTTTTCGGAGGGCTAGATAGAGAGTAGTTTCTGATAACCGTAGAGCCTTTCTTCAGATTACGGTGAATCCCGATGGTACAAATTTTTTAAAATTTTTATATGGGACGGTCGGATGGATACAGGCGGGAGTATAGACAAAGAAGAATAGTTTTCAGAGTTAACGGTATTTTGTTTTTTTAGGAGCTACCATTACGTATCATCTCGAACGGTGTCAGCAGAAGTGTAGTCAAACTGATGTTTCATATTGTAGAGGGACTATTTTGCTTTTTCTGAGGAGTTTTTACGTTGACAACTGTGTCACCAACATGAAAATACCCGAACGAAAACCGCAATGTACGAAGGAAGGTTTAACTTTAGAGAATGGGAGTATTCTGTAAATGATCGTCACCCGAAACGAAAGTAGTGAAAATTCTTGGACTGGATTGGGATCTGGTAACAGACCCGATGCCAGTTAGTGAACCAGACGTCAGATTATTTCATGATTTAAACAAGTTAGATGTCACAAAAAGGTTAATATTATCGACAGCTCCACGTTTGTTCGATCCTATTGGAATTACTTGCCCTGTAACGTTGATACAAAAATTGTTATTACAGCAACTATGGGAAAAGAACGTGTCTCAGGATTAACTTGTAAACGAAATAACTAAGGATTTTAGAAAATGGATAAACAAATTGCGTAATTTACCTAAAATAAAATTCTAAAGCCGGATTCAAGCTGAAGGTCGTGAGCCAGATCATCGTAGTCTACACACGCGCTAGTAAAAATGCATTGCAGGCGCCATTTTTCTTGAGTGTGTAAAGAGCAAATGGTTTCTGTATATTTGGTGGAAGCCAAAACTGGTGTGCTGGTACTGGTATACGTGGATCGACACTTCCTCGGTTGGAGTTGTTAGAAGCCACAATTGGTGCTAGATTATACAATACCATCACGAAAAATTTGCGTGACATATTTTGTTAAATTATGTGTCGAAAGTAGAGCTGTGACATTATATAGTCTATAATGATGAATAGTCTGTGTAATGTATTTTTCTACTATAGAGTGAGATATTAATATATCAGTGGAAAAATATAAGAGAATCCTTGTTAATTTTGTAATAAATGGATTTGCTAATTTTGACTGTTAAATAAAATAAATATAATCTTGGTAGAACTGTTACTCTATCTTGAATAAAACTAATTTTGGTTGCTTAACTCTACTCAACAAAATAAAATAACGACAGGTTATGGGTCCAGGCATGTTTTTTATCAATTAGTAGCAGTGTACAAAAGCAAAATGGATCAATCAAGAACTGTTGTCATTAATATAGACAAGCCTGAAGATCAGAGTAATTAGGAGCGATTGTAAATTTCAGATAAAAATCCAGCTTCAGGTGAACAATGGTTTTAAGGTGGTACAAAACTGATTTGAAATACCCGAAAAGAAAATTGAAAAAACTGCTATGGAGAAAGAAAAGAAGGTACACGAGAAGATCATTTCAGTAATACGTATGACCGAGTTCATAGCTCAAAATATCATAGTAGCCTCACTTACAAGGCAGGTTAGGCAGTTGATAAATATTTCTTCATTTACAAAGGAGATGTGGGATAAGCTACAATTAAATTATGAGCAACAAACTGAACAAAGGCAAGATAGATTATTCAACGAATTCTTTGGAATAAAAGAAAAAGATTCTAATGACAGCATTGCCAACCATATTGCAAAGCTAGAAAAGTTATGGACAGAACTCCAAGACGAAATTTGGAAGGAAGATTAGGTAAAGCCTCCAGACTTTTTATTCCTAAACCAAATCCCTAACACAATGCCTATAGATTATTTTAAATTCCTCAATGCCTGGGAATTTTTACTGAAAGAACAGAAAACTTGCAATCTGTAGGTGAGCGATTATGCATTGTAGAAACCCGTTTGTTAGAGAATAATAAGACTACAGACACGATCTTTTAAGCTTTTATGTTGAAAACGCAGAGTAACATCAAACCTAATTGTTCAAACAATCCAACCACGAGCTTTTTAGGTCTAATAATAAATGGCATAAATGTTATAATTGTGGTATATTTGGACATATCAAGAAGAATTGTCATAGACAAGTTAAAGAATCTGCCAAAGATAATTCCCAACTGAAGATTGAGAGAAATGTACTACTAGCAACAGTGATGTCCGCAAATATCGAAACATCACAATGGTTTGTAGACTCGGGGGCGACAGCACGTATGTCACCGAATAAGATTTTATTTAACTATCTACAAGAAAATAAAACTCTATCGGTAACGGTTGCAAACAATCAAACAATACACTCAGAAAGTATTGGTAATATGAATCTCAATTCAAATATCGCTGAACTGATAGTGAAAGTTGTTGTGAACGTTCCAAACATCAAGGCAAACCTATTTTCCGTAAGTAAAATGAGGGAAAAAGCACATGTCGTGATTTTTGACAAACAAAAATGTACAGTTTACTTTTCTCGTGAAAGTGTTATAGTGACAGGGTCTAAGAAAAAAATGGTCTATATGTTTTTGACGAAGTAATGGAAAATTCATTATCATCTACAGATTAAAGCATGGAAACCAGTCGACTATGGCACAAACGTTTAGGTCATTTAAACAGAATTGGCATGGATTTACTTAAAACGGAATGGCTAGTGGAATTTTTTTTACTAATCAAACCGATGAACAGTGTGTAGCTTGTTTAGAAGGAAAACAATCACGCTTACCCTTTAAAAGGTAAAGAAGTAAGCGGGTATACGAAATATTAGAATTAGTACATTCTGATTTATATGGTATTATGTCTCAAGAATCATGGGGTGGAGCAAATTTTTTTTTGACATTTGTAGACGAACACTCAAAAAAAGTGTTCACTTACTTTTTAAAGTCAAAAACCAAGTATGTCAAGTATTTAGAGGTTTTCAAGCTTTAGTGGAAAATCAAACCGGCAAAAGAATTAAAATCCTTTGTGTGGACAATGGTACGGAATAAGTGAATGATGAACTCAAAAATCATTTAAGAAGGTGTGGAATACGCCATCAGCTTACAATCTCTTATAGTCCAGAACAAAATGAATTAGCGCAGCGAACAAATAGGACTTTAACGGTAGAAGCAAGATGCATAATGAAAACTGCAAATTTCGATGAACGGATGTGGGCCGAGGCGGTGAAAACAGCAACTGATCTTGCTAAAGAACTCTACATCAAGCAATAAAAAAGAGAAGAACTCCAGAAGAGGTTTGGACTGGAGAAGATGTAGACTTAAGCCACGTAAGAGTTTTTGTATGTGTAGCTTACGCTCACGTTCCACAAGAATAGCGTAAAAATAAGACATTACAAGTTTACCACATATATTTGTAGGATACTGTGAAGACAGCAAAGGTTATAGAATGTTTGATATAAGAAAACCTGGAAAGATTGTTAGGTCAAGAGATGTAGTATTCCTTGAAAATAAGTTTTCACTCGACGAAAAAGAGAATATTTCGGAGGGTAGTCAATATCAGGTAGTTGGCACCCCAATTTTTTCTTCAGCTAATAATGATGAAGGAAATGATGCTGCTTCAGAAATAAATTTACAGTCGATGAAACGGCGTTAAACACTCCACGTCATGATTATTCTGATAATGAGGATACGATAGGGAGTTACGACACTGCTGAACAACCAGTAACACAGCAGACAGTACGAGAAAGGAAGCTGCCCTCGAAAAACTCTGACTTAATACCTTACTAGTCGTCTGTTTCAGAAGAGTAAAGATGTTTCAACTAACTACAATTTGGCGATAATAAGCAGAGAGAAGAAATATTGGGAAACTGCGATGATCAAAGAAATGGGTTCAATGAAACAATTTGGAGCATGGGAACTCGTTGATTCACCTGTGGATCAGAAAGTGATCAAATGCAGATGGGTGTTCTGCGTGAAAAGAGATGACCATGGTGAAGTCGTAAAACATAAAGCTCGCTTAGTGGCTAAGGGTTGTACTTAAAAATTTTGTGTTAATTATAATGAAACGTTCTCACCTGTAGTATGTAAAACAAGTTCAAGGATTTTATTTGCTATAGCAGCTGAACTAGATTTGTCAATTAATCATTTAGATATTAATACTGCATTTTTAAACGGAAATCTAAATGAGACCGTTTACATGCAACAACCAGAGGGTTTTATTAGCAAAGGTAATGAGTACAAAGTGTGTCTTTTATAGAAAGCACTTTATGGCTTGAAACAGGCTTCCAGAGTGGAAAAATATAAGAGAATCGTTGTTATATTTCTAATAAATGTTTTTGATAATTTTGGCTTGTAAATAAAATAAATATAATCTTGAGAACTATTACTCTATCTTGAATAAAACTTATTTTGGTTCCTTAACTCTATTCAACAAAATAAAATAGCGACATATTTAAATCGTATTTCTGGAGCGATTCGTCTACGGTTGTGGTATAAGTGCAACGAACAGGACAATCGAGCACTTTTGTTTGGAATGGAGTCGCAGAAATACGAACATTAACAGGGATAGGAGTTGGAACACATCATGGAGGTGCTTTATCCAGCTGATTTACGATCTAGAGGGTGCACCTCAAAAAAAGTAGCAGAATCACGATGGTGGAAAGGACCAACATGGATGTATAAGGCTCCAGAGCAGTAGCGAATAATAATTTTGCTGGAGACGAATACGATATTATTATAAAACAAAAAAAAACTTTAGTCACTTCTCTCACGATGGTGGAAAGGATCAACATGGTTGCGTAAGGCTCCAGAGCAGTAGCGAATAAGTAATTTTGCTGGAAACAAAAACGATATTATTCTGAAACAAAAAAAAACTTTAATCACTTCTGTCTTATCGACGGATTCTGGCGGTTGGAGAATGACGCATTTTTCGAAATATTCGCAAACGTTGAGAATGGTAGCATGGTTGTTCCGGTTCGCTTTTAATACTGAAAATTTGTTCAAAAGACACCATAGGGAGCTTACAGCTGAGGAGGTCGACGGTGCTAAAAATTCATGCTCAAAATCATCCAACTGGAAATGATTTCTGGAGATAACGAGAAAAGATCGACAGGATTGAACACGTTTTATGATTAGCACTGTTTAAGAAGGCTTAAATCTACAGAGTGCAATAGATATGATAGTTTACTCTTCAGATACCCAAAGTTTTTACTTGCCAAGCACCTCATTTTGGAAGAACTAATTTTAAAAAACCCCGACTGTACTAACAAAAATGGTTGCCGACTAACTCAATGGGACGGGAGGTGTAAGTGTTTGGAGAGAGCTCCAGGATGCCATGGAGTATGTAATATACGTCTTGACCGGGAAACACCTTGAACCCACCCAATCTCGCAGGGTTTCTATGGAAAAGCCATAGAAAAAACCATAGAGGGTGCCAAAATCTGAGATCTAGAGAGTGATAAATATACATGAAAATTTATTAAATACAATATTACTTTATACCTAAAACAAACATAAATCCTAAATACACCTAGACCTATTTAAGACTGCTAACTGCAAAGATTTCTTAAAGCAATTACTAAATCACCTGGAATACTCAATCATGCTTTTGGGTAATCGCAAAACAATTTATTATAACAGAACTGTAACTATACTGTTAAAGTATAGGAAAAACCCAAATATAAACGTTTTACACTATTATACACGACTTGTTTCTAACTATACAGCACGCTTACGTTTTTATTACAAATAGATAATACTGTCTTAAGTAAGTAAGACAAATCAAATAAGTCGCAAATCTACTTAACTGAAACCTTATGCTAGAAAACAGATACACCATAGGTACGTTCCGTTAGTTCATACATTAAATTTTGATTGTCTGTTTTGTTACAAATCACATTTCTGGTATACTGTCATCTGGGGTTAAATAGTACCCGACGTGTGATTGATTATTGTTCAAGTGGATACCATAACATGCTGCAAACGACTTTGTCCTCTACAACATTGTTATGTCCAACACAAGGTTGTCGATCTTGAATCCAATGTGCCATTAAAATTGAAACTGACTCACTTGGCGGGGAATTATCCGAACATAACAAGACTATCTCTTAGTCTTTTTCAAGAAACTCTAGTTAAAAGTAGTTGACCTATCAAAGCGGCATGTTGATGATTTGGATGCAATGCACGAGGTGCTCTATGAGAAGTAGATCTACTCTTCCTAAAATCATTCGAGACATCCTCGACAAACTTTGGACGATGAATTAATTGTATAAAATGAACATACCTAGTGCCATTTTTCCTAACCTGATATATATACTTAAAGTTACGTATCGGGCACCTAGAATCAAACACAAAATTTTTTTATTTAAGTCAGCACCTAACTGTATATCGTTTATTTTTTCATTCTGACAATGGAATCATCAAGCCCCAGCATGATATCTTATTAATCAAATCAACTAGATCACAACTGTACTAATTACGATGTCATCTCTAATTTATAAAAACTGAAATATGACTTCGACATCCTTTAAATATGAATCATATAAGATATAAAATAATTTAACCTTAGATCAAAGTTATAGTAACCTAAAAATTATATTTTTTAAAGGAAGTAACGAAATTTTATTGGTGAACTTTACTAATACAGGAACTATTAAAATGAAATGTGACTACAGATATTTCTGAGGAATGCTACAGAATCCAGGGCAATGGTTTGTAAATTTTCTTTTATTAGAAATAATTGATTATTTTTAAATTTTAGTGCAATTATATAGATATAGTGTAAATTAATCACACCTAAGACAACCTATATAGATATCGTTTAAATTTATCTCAGCTAAGATAAATTATAAATATAAAACGTCAACTCTGTACCTAAAATGAATTTATTATACATAATATAAAGTAATTAAACTTTATAGAGCTGAATAAGGTTAATCAATATTGTTTGGGAATATTGAAGATGAAATGGTGTATTACAACTAAAAGAAAAACTGTATAAAAATGCATGTTAAACATTCAAATGTTTAAGATTCCAAGAATTTCGATCTAAGCTGGATTTGCTGTACGTGCATAATTTTTGTTGAGTCTGTTCTGAAATTCACGATGTTGAAAACCAGTTAACATCATGATGAACTACATATTTAAAAGGTTCTAACGAGGTTTAATTTCTAAGTTCAAGTTTGTTATTTGTTCCAAAGATATTTTCCGTGTCTTTTTATTGGTAAGATAAACGGTTAGTCCATATGTTCGTTTATATTAACGACAAATTACTTTGAACGTTCGAAGTTTCATTATGAAAGATTTGACTACAAAATTAATTAATTCGTTGATAAATTAATGAAACATATTAAAAGTTTATGATTTTTATCATATGTTCTAAAATGTGGTTCGATATTTTCAAACTGATATGAAGTAATAAAATACTTGTAATAAAAATTTAGAACATCCGTGGGCCTGATTCACGTAATGTGTTTGTGTATTTAATGTATAAAAATGAACTTAACGAACATGTTTCTTGACAACTTATGTTTGTATTAAAAGCTAGTATTTATATTGCATTCCTTATAATTTTAGTATTCTCTCTTATAAAATTTTAATTACAAATTGGCCTTGTAAACAAACACCTCAGGCCTGAACATTGGGACTTGAACGTAGATTCAAACTTTCGATAAATTTTCACTATTCCTTTAGATTATAAAAATCAATCATAGTTCCAAATCTTTAATATTTTGGGACTGATCTATTAATCCTTGGTAAATAATTTCTACTATGTTAAGAGTAACCTTATCTTGTAATATTAGTGTTTGTTATTTTGAGACACAAACTGCTATCTCACATTTGTAATTAATTTTTTTTTCAGGCTCTAGCTTTCTGTAATTTCTAACATAAAGCATTTGTGCTTTTTAATGTGTGTTTAGCTGGAGGTTACTGCACTTCCCTTGTCTGTGTTTTCTAGGTTATATACATTCTTAAAGGTGCAGTGGGGCCTGGAATATCCGTTATTTTAAACCCCCCATGTGTATCAGCAAACTTCGCGGTATTGGAGTTTTGATTAGCCCAAGGTCTTCGAAAGGTCTCTTAAAACGGGTAAATCTTCATTTATTGCTAACCTTTTAGAAGAGGCTATTAGAAAAGAATACATACAATACTCATATCCCCGTTTTTATAGAAAGTATATTCTAATACACAAGCGCTCAATTGCTAGTAGCGCCCAATAACCGTAGGCCATTTTCAGTGTTTCGCGATATGGATGCGGTGAATGAGTCTAAGTAGTGGAGGATACGCGATCTTGGATACGTGCTACGAAAAAAAATTAATTGAATCAAGGTACCAAACTCGAGTTTAGTGACCGCAAACCCGAAATTAGATAGTAATTGTTTTATAAATTTAAAACATTTCATAAAGTATAAGACTTCAAAATTGTAGCTGACGGAACAACAAAAATTATCAATTCATAATTGTACCTAATTTGGATTTTTTGTTCTAAATAACAAAAAAGAAAGCCCCGTTTCTGTCGTAAAAGCTACAACCTAAATCTTAAAACGAATGTTCGAATTGTCCTTTTGCCCTTTAATTCCTAAAGATTCGAGTTTAATAATTATTTTGCACAATCAGAAATATTTATTGTCTTACTTACATTAACGCTAGAGTAATCACCATTTTGTAGGCATCGACAAAATCTTCTAGGTACGACGAATTAAATACTATTATAGCAACAGTAATTTATTTGTATAACAATTATATCACATATGCGAGTTTATTTTTATATTAATCTAGGTACATTGAACGTGTAGTAGGACCGAGTTCAGTTTAATAATAAACTGTCTCAACGGGGTTCATGCTTATACACAATAATCCTTTATTCTTGTTAAATTGAGAAAGTATCTAGATGTGCGTCATGCAACCCCTCGAGAACAACGTATTGTATTGTGATACCCGTTAACCACCCATTGTTACCGATAGACAAATATAAGACAACTGTAGTAAAAACTATATAACTCCTTTAGAGAATGTTCCATATATTTTCAAATTATTGTTACAATATATTTCACTTTGTTAACCTACGTTTTTCTAATATGTAATATTTCTACTTAATATAGGCCAAATAAGCGGAAGTTGGTATGATGCACCGCGGAGAAATTTTCTAAAGATTATAAAGTTTCTAAATTTACTGCTACCAAAATTATGAATACGACAACATTCTGTAATACCCTTGTCACTCCTACGCTTTAATATTAATCAGCAATTTTCTCTTTCTGTGGGACAATTAAAATAGTAGTTGTATACAATAATACTATTTGTGTAAATTAATTACGTAAGGAGAAACGTATAGGCCATATTTTTTTGAATACTAGAAGCTGTTAAAGATTTAACAGGTTTCTAACTAGACATGTTACGAGTAAGACGAGCAAGCTGGTAGGAAAAGAACGAAATTAGTAAGGTAATTTTTTCCTGATTTGCGGTATCAAAGGAAGGGAAAGAGGGAAAGAGAATACCATGCTAACACTGTCGGAGATTGGGGGTCTAAGCAACGAAACAATAAGTCACAAGACCAAGTATGCCCTTTTTATAACTTCTGCACATAAAATGATAATTTAACACAAAAACACATGTAAAATATCTCTAATAAGTAACTCTTAAGAATTTAGATAGCAAACAAAACTAAACTGCTAGCTTAAAGATGATCATCTGGATTGTTCACCCCTCACGTACTAATACTAAATATTAATTATATCGAAGTTGCAATTAAACTAAATGCTGTTTTGTAAATAAAAAATACGCTATTATACACCCCTTAAACGTTACCGCATACTTAGGCTAACAACACTAAGTAGCATTAACAATTGTAATTTATAACATCCTTTATTTGCATAGCAAACAACTAATCAATTACTTTTATACAGCGGTTAAATCACAATAATATAACGAATTCTGATTGCGATTTTTGAACTCGATAATGCATGGAAAGCATACCGGCAAGCGTAAAACAATTTCAAATTGTAAATACACCAATAAGCTTAAATATCTGCATAGAACATAAACTTAAGTGTATATACATCGCCCCAATCTCACATAAATACTTACTGGATTGTCGCTAACGAGCTCGGCCTCACTAGAAGCTACTAAAATATAGAGGTCACAAATATTTACAACAGTACATTTAGATACAGTCTCCAAACTAGCTTTAACGATTGAGCAAAGCTTACAGCATTAAACAGTCGACAGTGGTGTACTCATTAAATTTTTAACATTTCTGAAATGCAAGCAACCTACTTACCGTACAGGAGAAGGAAAGCGGTAGTTGTTGTCCACAATATCTCCTCATGTGGGCTGTGAACTTTAATGGCATCGCAATTCTAACTGCCTAGTTAGGCTTATAATTAATAAATAGTATCGTTGCAAAGAAACAACAGTCCTAATTTAAACTTAAATTACGCGTTTTATGTATGATAAACGTAAAATACTCTTTATAAAGAAAACTTTTAATAACGTATTAATAGAAGACGTTATTGCGAAAACCATAACTCGAAAATATAGTGAAAAAAGCTCGAAAAAGCGATTTCCAATTGTATTTAAACAGCAACGTTCCACTAATTCTTGACTATCAAACACATGTCTAGGTATGGAACCAGAATGTATAATATATCAAATGCGGACTCGTAAATAAAACAACTGGCAGAGTTGGTTGCCTAACTGAGCTTTACAAACTTGAAATAATAAAAGTGTAGCGAATTCGTTATATTTAAATAAATAGAAACTGAGATAATCTTTAAATTAAGGAGGCCGGAAAATTTACAGGTACGAAATTGAACGCAACAAACGGTTTAATTCATACGGTAGGTTGGGAACAGTTGGACATCAATATTTTAAGACACGTTACCGTTGTATTTCTTAATAATCAATTCTTTTGTATGAGTTAGACATCGATAGAATTCTTAAATTATGGGCAGCATATTCCTGTTAGTAGAGTAAATATACTTAGAAGATTACTCGAAGAAAATTTTTAAGTTTGAATTTTTTGGTTTAAGTAAGTGCAGCATGCAGTCTCCTTTATCAGTCAGAATCTTTTAATAAAATTGTTTGTTCTTAAAATGGCAGCTAAGAAATATTTCGTTTGTTAAAGATTTTGGCATTACGTTCCAAATCCTATTTAATGATTGTAATAGCAATAACAGTAAAACAATTGTTGATTAGAAATTTAATGTTACAGTATCAGTATTAATGTTTAACAAATTTAATAACTGCTTCAATGATGTAGTGGTAATCCAGAATATCCAGGATGATTGTAGTATCCAGGGTGTCCAAAGTGTCCAGGATGTTTATACCCAAAGTGGTTGAAACCAGGGTGGTTGTAACCAGGGTGGTTGTAACCAGGGTGGTTGTAACCGGGATGGTTGTAACCCGGATGGTTGTATGGGCCAGGAACGGAATGAGGATATGGGTAATATCCTGGTTTAGCCAATGGAGAAGCAGCTGGTGCAGTAGCCGGTGGAGCACCTGATAAAGGAGGCACTGGTGCACCTGACAAAGGAGGCACTGGAGCACCTTTACCGGCCGCTGTTTTAACAACTACTGCATTAAAGCCTTTGACTGGATCGGACTGGTACTCCACAGTTCGAGTGCTACCATCAGCCTCGTTAAGAAAATACTGGCCGTGCACATTATTGCCGTCGCGTGATTCACTTTGACCGTGAACTTCACCGGTTACCGGGTTTTGAACTTTGTATGAATACGAATATTGAGGGTTAGGATCATGTTCTAGGCCTGGTATTATTGGTGGTACACCTGGTCCATGTGGCAGCTGCGATTGGTGATCATATTCTAAAGTTGATGCAAGCGCTATAAGCGCGAGAAGTACTCCAAACTGAAAGTAAAATTTTGGGTTACTAAATTTAAAAATCTTACGTTATTTTACATTTGTGTTGCAGACTACGTTATTGCCTTATTATTTATTAGGTTTTCAAACTGGGACTTAATTTCGTACAAGATTCACCTCAAATTAGTGACACATCCATCACAATTAAGATAAATTACTACATGTATATAGCAATGAGTGAAAAAACGCATCTTACAAAACTTAGTTAAATCTTTAGGTCTGTTGAAATAGGTAAAGGTAAAGGTAAAGGTAAAAAGGTAAAGCTAAAGGTAAAGGTAAAGGTAAAGGTAATAGGTAAAGGTGAAAAGGTAAAGGTAAAGGTAAAGGTAAAGGTAAATAGGTAAAGGTAAAGGTAAAGGTAAAGGTAAAGGTAGAGGTGAGTAGAGGTGAGGTAGAGGTAGAGGTAGAGGTAGAGGTAGAGGTAAGGTAGAGGTAAGGTAGAGGTAGAGGTAGAGGTAGAGGTAGAGGTAGAGGTGAGGTAGAGGTAGAGGTGAGGTAGAGGTAGAGGTAGAGGTAGAGGTAGAGGTAGAGGTAGAGGTAGAGGTAGAGGTAGAGGTAGAGGTAGAGGTAGAGGTAGAGGTAGAGTAGGAGAGGTAGAGGAAGAGGTAGAGGTAGAGGTAGAGGTAGAGGTAGAGGTAGAGGTAGAGGTAGAGGTAGAGGTAGAGGTAGAGGTAGAGGTAGAGGTAGAGGTAGAGGTAGAGGTAGAGGTAGAGGTAGAGGTAGAGGTAGAGGTAGAGGTAGAGGTAGAGGTAGAGGTAGAGGTAGAGGTAGAGGTAGAGGTAGAGGTAGAGGTAGAGGTGAGGTAGAGGTAGAGGTGAGAGGTAGAGGTGAGAGGTAGAGGTAGAGGTAGAGGTAGAGGTAGAGGTAGAGGTAGAGGTAGAGGTAGAGGTAGAGGTAGAGGTAGAGGTAGAGGTAGAGGTAGAGGTAGAGGTGAGGTAGAGGTAGAGGTAGAGGTAGAGGTAGAGGTAGAGGTAGAGGTAGAGGTGGAGGTAGAGGTAGAGGTAGAGGGTAGAGGTAGAGGTAGAGGTAGAGGTGAGGTAGAGGTGAGGGAGGTAGAGGTAGAGGTAGAGGGGTAGAGGTAGAGGTAGAGGTAGAGGTAGAGGTAGAGGTGAGGAGAGGTAGAGGATGGAGGTAGAGGTAGAGGTAGAGGTAGAGGTAGAGGTAGAGGTAGAGGTAGAGGTAGAGGTAGAGGTAGAGGTAGAGGTAGAGGTAGAGGTAGAGGTAGAGGTAGAGGTAGAGGTAGAGGTAGAGGTAGAGGTAGAGGTAGAGGTAGAGGTGAGGTGAGGTAGAGGTAGAGGTAGAGGTAGAGGTAGAGGTAGAGGTAGAGGTAGAGGTAGAGGTAGAGGTAGAGGTAGGAGGTAGAGGTAGAGGTAGAGGTAGAGGTAGAGGTAGAGGTAGAGGTAGAGGTGAGGTAGAGGTAGAGGTAGAGGTAGAGGTAGAGGTAGAGGTAGAGGTAGAGGTAGAGGTGGGTAGAGGTAGAGGTAGAGGTAGAGGTAGAGGTAGAGGTAGAGGTAGAGGTAGAGGTAGAGGTAGAGGTAGAGGTAGAGGTAGAGGTAGAGGTAGAGGTAGAGGTAGAGGTAGAGGTAGAGGTAGAGGTAAAGGTAAAGGTAAAGGTAAAGGTAACGGTAAAGGTAAAGGTGAAGGTAAAGGTAAAGGTAAAGTAATCAATGTATCACAAAAAGCATAATCAAGAAATTTATCAATTTGATCATTTTAAACACAACCTTACCGGATCGCATGTTGCTCTTTTAGAAATTGGCTACAAAGCGTAGTTAATATTTTAATATGCTGATAGTTTTTGTGTTTGAATTCGACCAGAAAGTCATCATCGCATTTTTGATAAATTTATTTGATAGAGTTCATTTTTGAATTTAGTTAGAAGCTGTTTTGGATATTTAGATGTTTTTGAAAATGTTTATCATTCCAGGTGTTTTGTTTCCTCTTTGAGAAAGAAATTCACTAATTTAATTTGAAAATACAATGAAATCGTTCTTTAACTGTTATCTTCTTGCAAATTGCTTTTCTTTCTTATCTGGGGGTCCAACCGTGTTTACTATATGCTTTTGGGGTCGCCGAAACCCAATCGGAATTCCATTTTACCCCATTAAATCAGATTTTTGACATAACCTTAAAAAACGTGGCGCATTTTATGTGGCAAATCCGCTTTTTTAAATATCGACGTATTTTCTTCAAACTTGGTGGCTAGGGATTCTTGTTGTCGCTTATAACGAATCTGAAGTCACATTTTCAAAATTTGAAATGGTGGATATAATTTGGCAATTGATTTTTAAAGGAATTATTAAATTTTTATGAAACTTGGTATCTACGGGTTTATGTAGTTGGTGATTAGGAATCTGAAGTCAGATTTTCCAAACTAAAAATTTAACCGCTTTATTATTATTATTATTATTAAAAAATGTTCTCTCTGACTTGAGGATCTGACCATGTCCACATCGGCATTCTGCCGTAACATCAAAACATCTATAATTTAATCTATTTAACGCGCATACAAAAATGAAGTTGTAACCTGAAAATCCAAACTCTTAAGCCGCATAACGCCATAACTTACTTAACTTCATCATCAACTTAGCCCCATAACGCACTTAACCCCATGGGCGTATAACCAATTTAACCTCATAATCGAATGTACATCAAATCCAATAACCACCTACTCAGCTCAATATCTACGCTTGTCTATTCGGTTTTTAGAAATAAACCTATAAACAAAATCCTCCAAAACCCTATTACCCACTCACCTAAATCTCTGTTCACTACAATAACCACGTATGTTAAAAATGTAACTTGATATTTAAGCGTATTTTCCAGGTCTCCAGGAATGCTCTAATTCTATGCACATCCGTTTATGAGTCTTTGTATATAAATGAAGAATATTATTAATACATCTTCCTATTTCGGTACGTGGTTCTAGAAAATTTGCCCTTTAAAAAAATTCGATGCTGAGGTTCCTTGCAGAGCGATTACATCTTGCATGCGTCTCCAACCAGGGCGCCTCCACGTGGTGACGGTGGACAACAGAGAAATTCCGTGATCCGGAAAAGTACCTGGATTATGGTTTTCACCATGTGTTTACATAGACAACAGCTTGTTGTTTTCTGTCAAGCAAAATAAAAACAGACCGAGACGACCTCTGTCCTGTTATATCTCGTTTGATGGAGAAAGAACATGTTCATGTAGACACAGAGTAATGCTCTCATGACAGACCCACGTAGGAAACATGTTACGATGCAGGAATTTGGAACCCCAGTATCGGCGGCTGGTTAGGGTGGGAAAGCGGTCATAATGCAACTACAGTTCTACCTTTGTTGTTGACTTAATTAATATGGATTACAATACGACAAGAAGTAACAATCCATCTCACGATTGTGATAGCAATCGCGATGTGCTTTGTTACATTTGCTGTAAATACGAAATTAGTTCATTGCCAAAACAAATAGATCACATAAAAGTCACATACAAGGAAATTTTCGATTTGCATATTGGTGAACATTTATTGGATCCCAATGTAATTTGTAATTCTTAAAAAAAGACAAAAAGACATTAAATTTTTCAGTCCATCACAATGGAGTGAACTTCTTCGTAAAAAAGTTTTCCTTTTGTCCGAATAAAGAATGTAAAAATTACAATATTAAGAAAAAACACAACATTGTTAACAAAAGAGTAACATCAGTAAAGGTTCCAATTTTATTCAACAAAAGTATAAAAGAAACTTATTTCAATTAGATTAACGTAATTGGACATACTGAAATGATCGAAATTGGTGAATATGAGTCTGATAGTGATTATACCGATTGCCAAACTGACTCTTCTCTGAATACTAAAAAATCAGTCTCAATGCAGGTTTTACAGCCTGTATTGAACGACCGGGATTTGGGCTTGTTAAATAACACTGTGGACTTCTTAGCTTCGTTTATGAAGCAGAGCAATTTCCTAAAACCAGATACAAATACTTCCGTGTATCGAAATCGAGAGCCAGACTTTCGGCAATATTTTTCTAAGAATGAAGATCTGGTATTTTGCACTGACATTAACGGACTCACTAATAAAATGAAAGAAAATTGCTACAAACCAACAGATTAGAGACTCTTTATCGATTCATCAAAAAGAAGTATTAAGGTAGTGTTACTCGAAAATATCAACTTCTTTGCTCCTATACCTATATGTATCTCTACTGCAATGCAAGAAAGATTTGAGAACATGCGAGTACTTTTGAACAAAATTGGCACTGTGAAGATTTCAAGATTATAACCATGTTACTTAGGCAACAGTTTGGATTTACAAAATATCCCTGCTACTTATGTTTATAAATGTAGGAGAGCCAGGGAACAGCATTACAAAGTAAGAGATTGACCAAATAGATCATCCTTCATACCTAAGTCGCGTAATGTCATTCACGTATCCTTCGTCGATCCATCAAAGATCCTAATCCCTTCTCTTCATATAAAGCTAGGTCTGATGAAACAGTTTGTCAAAGCTTTTGATAAGATGGGTAAATGTTTCGAGTATTTTCAAAGGATATTCCCTAAGGTTCTTGATGCCAAGATTAAAGAATGGGTGTTTGCTAGTTTTCAGATTCGGAAAGTGTTCAAGGATAATATCTGTATCATTAAGATAAATAATCTAAAGAAAGCGGTTTGGCTAAATTTTCGAGAGTTGTACAAAACTTCTTAGGAAACCGAAAAAATCCCGAATATAAGAAAATAGTCACCAAGATGATAATGGAATACGAAAAACTGGTATGTTTGGTGAACTTGATGTTGCATTTCGTGCACTCTTATCTTGATGAATTTCCCGAAAACCTGAGACGCTTCAGTAAAGAACATGGCGAACACCTTCACCAAGATATTAAATTTATTGAAATTCGTTAATAGGGACGGTAGGACATTAATGTGCTGGCAAATTTCCACTGGGTTTTCAAAAGAGAAACAAACATTTGGACGAAACAAGAAACGTAAAAGAAATCATTTACATGGATCTTATGAGGAGAAAAAAACTCGATGCAGTTTGTGAAAAGTAAAGAAATAAAATAATATACGTTTTATCAGCAGCTTTACCAAGCAGCTTTTTTAAGGGCTACTTGATGTACGAAACCTGATTGTGCAACGTCTCCGCGGTGGACATCGGGTTACACCAATGCCAACACGACAATGATTTGAAATAAATAAACGGTTAAATATTATATAATACAGTATGTTTCCGATGTTTGAGCCAAAATAAAACTTCTGAGAGGATAGGTGCAATAACCAGAGTTAACCGATTATTAAAAAAACCTACATATCAAGTTAAATTTCTAATGTATGTGGTTATTGGAGTTATACAGAGTGAATGAGACCACCCGTATCAGTATTTTGTTAAAAACCGGCGAGTCGTAGAGAGTTGGGATAAAAAAATTTATTATAAAAGTCATACTAAAGAATCGACTGGTGATATTATTATTTCTTGAAAAAGTCAGCATCACGAGTAGTTTTGTCCACAATGTCCAGTACTCCAAAATCTTAAATGGCACCATGAGTCAAAAACGTATTGTTCAAAAGATCGTTAAAGAAGAAGAAAGTTTTGTAGGAAATATTATTTTACTACTACCACTCCTTTTATGTAACATTCGATTAAAGTTACTAAATTTGAAATTCGTTGTTAACAAACAAAATTGAAAAGTCGGCTTTTAAAATTAAACAATGTTACAAACACGTTTCAATGTCAATAATTCCATTTGTTGTATTAATCTATCGTCAAATCACCCATTGTTTAAATTGATAACTTGTTGTTGGTTAGTGATATCTGTTTAGGGACAGATTAAAGTTAAAAGTGAATTCCGTTAGAAAGTGAATTAACTTAACTTAAATTAGTGAAACTATGCCTTTTTCAAATTTAGAAGCTTTCGACATCTTAACGGTTTTGGGAGAATGTAGAAAAAATTACAGAGCGGCTGAAAGAATGTATGATGAAAGATATCCTCATCGTGCCCATCAATCCTTCAATGTTTCTCAGAGATTGGCAGCGCCTATTTGTACCACAGGGCAGGTGCAACCAACGTACAATCGCGGAAATAGAATTGAATTACAAGACATGTACGTAATGACAAGGAACCTGATATTCTTGCTGCAGTAATTGTGGATCCGCATATTTCAACGAGATCACTTTCAATACTCCGTATGCAGAATTTTAAAGGATCACAAATTCCATCTATACCACATACACATGCAACAAGGTCGAGTCATTTTTGTAATTGGTTACTAAATAAAGGTCCCCACTTTCCTAGGAAAGTTTTATGGACTGACGGAGCCAGTTTTAAAAGCACCGGAGAAGTCAATATTCACAATGCACATTACTGGTCGCAAACAAATCCTCACTGGCTACAAACTAATGACAATCAACACCTTTGGAGTGTTAATACGCGGTTGGTATTCTTGGTGGATCTATCATCTGCCTTTATTTTTTCGAAGGAACTTTGAATGGAATACGATATGCCGAGTTTTTAGGTAACGACTTGATTGACTTACTGGAAAATACCCCTCTTTTGATACGAGCAAGAATGTGGTTTCAGCAAGATGGCTGCCCAGCTCATTTTTCCATAGTTGCCAGGAACACGATATATCAACTATTTCCTAATAGATGGATTGGAAGTACAGTGGTGTGGCCGCCCAGATCACCAGATTGTACGCCTTTAGATTTTTTTTTTGGGTCGGATCAAGGATATTGTTTATAAAAAAAAAACAGCAACGAGAGATGATATGAAGCTGAAAATTCGGAATGGTTGCCTTACATTAAGTAATGAAGAAATACTTAGAGCCACTGATAGTGTAACTAAAAGAGATCAACAGTGTTTAGAAGTAAATGGAAGACCTTTTGAACACTTGTAACTTTTCATTTTTGGTTGTTAACAACGAACTTCAAATTTAATAACTTTAATCGAATATTACTTAAAATGAGTGGTAGTAGTAAAATAATTGTTCCTACAAAACTTTCTTCTTTTTTAACGATCTTTTGAACAATACGTTTTTCGACTTATGTTGTCATTTAAGATTTTGGAGTTCTGGACATTGTGGACAAAACTACTTGTGATGCTGACTTATTCGAGAAATAATAATATCATCATTCGATTCTTTAGTATGACTTTTATAATAAATTTTTTATCCCAACTCTCTACGACTCACCATTCCTTAAAAAAATACTGATACGGGTTTTCTCATTCACCCTGTATATTGGCTTATGGAGTTAAAAATTTAAGGTTATATGTTTATAATGCATGAATCTGAAGTCAGATTTTCAAAATTCAAAATGGTGCATCAAATATAGCGGTTGAGTTTTCTTTAATTTTAACAATGTGTAATCAATAATTTTTTTAAAAAATTCGTCGGTCGTATTTGATCCGCTACTTTGAATTTTGAAAATGTAACTTTTGAATCCTTATTAGGGACCCCAGAACCCCATATACACCACGCTTGAAGAAAATCCGTCAATAATTAGAAAATTGTGTTTGCCACATAAAATCCGCCCTGCTTTTTGGGAGGATAGTCAGAAACCTGATGTGATGAGGGTGCATAAAACATAAGCAGAAAATTGAGGTTATGTCCTAAATATGTTATTATTTATATTACAAATTAAACATAATTGGGCATTAATAGGAGTTCTAAACAAAGCCTTTTCGGAACTAACGTTTCCCTACACAATTAGCTTCTAATTTAAGCGAACAAATTATCAGTTGTTATCGTACACTTGGTACGTTCCAATTTCTGTTATAATTAAATATGATTGTGATATAGGTCTACTAATGAAATCGCAATCAAATCAAAATAAGCTAATTATATGATAACTATGAACATTCACGCAGGTGAATTAAACAATACTTACACTAGCTGCCATTGTTTGATTAAGAAGCACTGTAACACCTCTGTAACTTACATTGCAGGTTCAAAGGTTTATATACACATACAGATGCTGCGAAAATGAGCCTAACTATGCAAAATGTTGACCTGACGACCTTTCCGTTTCTTTAAAAACAAGAAATTAGTATATTGTTTTTAACTATTATTTCATTTATAAAATACCATCGGCTTGTTTAACATAAGGAACTCAATTGGTATTAAACAGGTAGTAATGATTATAGAATCGTTTTATTTATAGGCATCCTTAGCTCATTGTCTATTAGCATACTTAATTATTCCAGAGGGGCCATATACCATATTCAGATGCAATAAATGGGTAATTTCTGCAGATACTCTCAAAGCTGTACTTTTCATTTAACGCTTGAATTAGAGGCATTTATTGAACAAGTTCTTGCTCTTATAAGTATAGCTTCAAATGATAAAAAGTAAATAGATGTTTTTCATCTGTCATCGGGAGGATGTTGCACTACACAGTACGTACTTAGATAGCAAACAAATTTACAAGATAACTACTAATACAACCACTACTAATTTGTTTGATGTGGCAGATAAAACATTTGGCAGTAACTCCAACATTTGCCAACATATTAATTTTTGATACAAAGAACTCCTAAATCCCAAGTCAATTTTCTCACAACGCCATTCTCTAACCCAGGACATGAAATTTACATTATGCAAGACACTCTAGCAATTTTCTTTGTACAACAAAATTTCTTTACAGTGTAACAAATCTGTATTAATAAAAAATGATAAAATTCACTTACAATTATTTATTTGCAAACCTAATAACCCAATAAGCTTTTGAAATTATAATAAATTTTTAGCCTCATATAGAAAGTATTAAAGGATCCGTAATTTCCTAGTTTAATTAAATCGTAAGGCTAAACTCAACATTCTGTTACAACAATAATTTTGAAATACTTCAGGTGCTCTGAAACCTTGCTTAGAACGTCTTAAATAGCATTTTTATCATTAAAAGTACGAGTAAACAATTTATTACTGACATGTCAAGGTTTCAACTTGTTTCATAAACACAGCACGTGGACGTCAGCATTAGCATAAATTTCAGAAGAGATAAGGATTCCCGGGTTTTATTAGTAACAGAATACAATTCGTATTAATATTGTTTAAAATTCCAGTTTTTTAAATTAAAGTTATAAATTTGTAAATGGCAGTCAGATCTGATAAAGATAACAAATATGCAAAAAAATCTTGTTGAAATAGTCAGAACTAAAGTCTATGATATAGTCTAATGGTTAAATGTGGCTGGTAATAGATTTCCGAATTTAATTTTTCCTCATTCGGATCTCTGGAAGGGGACTACGGCGGAGTATAAGATCGGCAAGCTGAATAAGAAGAAAAAAAAACCGGGAACATATTGTGAGTAAGGACGTGAAATATCAGAAGTATGAAGCAAATAGGCAAGTTAGAGAATTTGAAAATTGAAATGAATAATCTAGGATTAGATATAGTAGGGATTAGTGAAGTTCGGTGGCTAGAGATGGGGAATTTTTGTAACGAAGACTTTAGGGTAGTTCATATGAGACCAGAGGACGGAAATTCAGGTGTGGAGATAATTATGCGAAAAAGATGGGGCACTGTGAAGAAAACTACTAACAGAAGAACGAAGAGTACTTATGATTAGATTAGTAAATACGGTAATAATACAAGTTTACGTGCTCACATTTAGCTACAGTGATGAATAGGTGAAAGCGATCTACAAAGATATCAAAGACATACTAAGGTTCGTAAACTGGCATACAAATTTAATAATTACAGAAGATTTAATGCTGTGATGGGTTAGGGTAGGGAAGATGTGGTAGTAGTAGGTTTATTTGATTTAAGAACGAAAAACGACAGTGGAAATTCGTTGATAAAATTTTGCGACAAAAATAATTCAACCATCACAAACACATTTATAGGAAATTCATACGTAGGACTGGTACTAGAAGCACTAGAACAGGAAACAGACATTGAAAGAGATGACTTGGGATATCCTATACTTAGAGACGAGTTTAAACTGGCATTAATGAGACTGACAAATAATAAGGTGCAGGGTAGAGATGAAGTGCAAATGAAAAACTGGCTGAAAAATACTAGGAGAAGGTCAATTTGTGTTTAGGAGAAACAGGGGAATACGGGAAGATACTTTAGCTTTAAGGGTGACAAGGGATAAAACAATAGATATGGATAAAGTGGCTGTTATTTGATTTGATTATTTGTTCTGAAATAGAAGTTTGATCGCGCAAGTAATTCTTTTTGTAAAAAAAATCGGATAAAGGTGTTTTTATGTTGAAGACGTCTCGTCGATTATTTAAATGAAAAATTTAGAATTAAAAAATGAGAAAGGGTTTTTTGTATCTAGCCTTTTTAATTGATTAATAATTGCAAGACATACAACTTTAAATTAAATTGTTTTCTAATTAACTAAGAAAATTTAAGTCCATACGCATTTCTAACTCTTCCTTAGGGTGATAGCCAAATTAGCCGTTGGTAAACAGTTTTTAGCCTTCCCATTCTCTAAGCTTAAAACGTAAATTTTTTTAAAGTATAATGTCATAATGAGTCGAGTGCAATGTAAAAGCATATGTAGTAATTATAAAAATTATAATTTGTTTCTTTAACACACTTGACATTATACACAACCGGTGACATTAGTACCGTATCGTAAGGTATTCTTAATCTTAATCTTTAAAACTATTACATTTTAGCCCAACTTGTGGGGAACAAAATTCTCTTAGGTTTGAATCTTCTTACCGGAAAAATTACTAATAGTTGTAAATTTAATTTTCGGATAGTTTGGAATTTTAGTAACATTTTCAGATTCTTTCGCTGATTATAAGCTTATGTAACGTGCAATTGTATGATTATTTACTAATATATTTGAGTGGAAATAATGCAACGAATTATGACAAACATGTATTTAAGAGATAAGGAAGAACAGGTCATTTATAACATTTGCATACTTTTTTGTTTATAACAATACAAAATATATAGGAATTATAATTGGAATGTCAAGTATTTTCTGCACTCAAGGCCGCGTGTTCATTAACAGCAAATTGTTGGTAAATATTTTAAAGTATACAAATTCTATATTTTAATTTAAATCACCATCCTTATCTAATTTTTTAGTTTCGAGTAGATATTATTTTCCTTATTGTGATATCAACGTTGTCAAAACTATTTAGTATATGTTTAGTAGTTGGTTGGCACGAGTTTATTGCATATGCCATAGATTATCCTTTTATGTTTGTGGGATCTTGACTTAGATTTGCGTGTTTTAATTTTGCTAATTCTTACAATACAAACTTTTCAATATTTTAATGGTGGTTTGTATTTTCTAAAATCTTTTAGTACGCACTGTTTATTTTAGTTTAGGCGTTGATTGATTTAACTAATTGATATTTTTAGATGGCAGATATTTTCCAGGTTGTATTTTTGTTTAAGGATGAATTGGATTACGAATTTAAAAATTTTTGAGTTGTTAGTCCTTAAGCAGGAAAAGATAAAAATATTGGCTACGTTTATTTACATTAAAACTTTTGTTTTACTGTCGTTATTACGTTTGAAGACTGGTTTTGTGCTAAAGGCATGGATTTATTTTACTAGCTTAATTATATTTCATCGGCATTGCAACGCAATGTGTTTGGTTTTAATGTAGACGAAACTTGTCGTAGGGGGTTGGATGTTCTAGCAGTGCTCTAGTATAAAGCGAGACCTGTGGGGAGTTGTTTGCTCAGCAATACGTTAGTCTAGGCAAGATTTGTGGTGAGTTTGTAGCTTCTCTAGATCGAGAATGCTGTAGTTTTTTGGTGTATTAGGCTAAGTAAGGCTGATAGTAGAACCAGTCATTCTAGCAAATTTTTGCGTTGTAGGGCATTTTTATTTATTTCGGCAGTTTAGTTATAAGTTGAGCGAAAGTTGCTTGCTAGAAAATTAAGTTGTGTTTAACCATTATAGTTCGTTATTAGTTAATACTTTAAATATATATATATATATATATATATATATATATATATATATATATATATATATATATATATATATATTTGAAATACAGACATAATATTTACTTGAATATATAAACTCCTTTTGAATTTTTGTGAATTTTCATTTCCTAAAACTTTATATGAGTGTAGACATCCCGACTGTGACTTCAACTGATTGTGACTTCTACCGATTTTGTTTATCCTTGACTCGAAGTATGGTACGGGGAGCTGCTCTCCCACTCATTTATTAATCTATCAGTTGCTGTTGGTCCAGTATGTCTTCTAATAATTCATAGAATAGTTTTTATACTTTTAGTTTAATGTATAAGTCCTTTTTGTCACGTAAGTCTTTTAGAAATCCTTAGAAGAGCTATTCATGTTTTTAGTTGCACAATAAATTTTTTGAAAACATTTTTGTAGATAAATCTTTGTGTGTTTAGCTCTAGTTGTTTTATTTTTTGGGGTTAACGTTAAAACTATAATTTTTTTAGTCAAGTACTCTGAATTTTTCAGTTTTTATTTTTTGGAAAAGGATTGTTCACTAATTTCTTTGTGTACCAAAATTTCTTTATAGTGTAACAAATCTTTATTAAGAAAAAGGAAAAGCTTTGCTTAAAATTATTTATTTGCAAACCTAAATAAGCTTTCGACTTCATAATTAACCTGTGGTCCCATATGGATAACATTAAACGATTCGTAATTTTCTAGTTTAATTAAATCGAAAGGCTAAACTCTACATTTTGTTACAACAATAATATTGAAAATATCTCAGGTCTTTTGAAATCTTCCTTAGAAAGTTTTAAACAGCAATTTTATCATTAAGAGTCTGCGTAAATAACTTATTGTTCACATATATGTCAATATTTTCAACTTGTTTCATGTACACGGCGTGTAGCCGTCAAGCACTTGTTCTGATTAGCATAAAATTCTGGGAAAATAGAAATTTTCCAGCCCGAATTGTGTTCATAAATTGTTTGCCTAATCCTATCACTTCCACGTTGTTTTTCAAGCAAAGCGAAGTACAAATAGTCGATACACAAAAACCGTCAGGGCAATAATACCATAATTTAGAATCAATCTGGAGTCCTTTGAATGCAAGTGAATAGCAAAAAATAAACTGAAACCTGAGCATATCTAGCGCAAGGGTACCAGTCGGTGACTTGTGGTTAAGGGTGAGAACTTTAATTTTGCCGATCCTTTACCGGATTTAGATCAGATAACTACTAGGGTTAAATAACCCCTTTCTTGGTGTTTGATCAAGTTACTTTCCGTAAAAACCCCATAATTTCAGTTCTCAGGATCCGTTTATTGAAAACCGTAATAGCAATTAATATTACCAATTTTTCGTAACTACATATATTTTGTGAAAAAGAATCACTTGTTAAATTTTTGTAATATTTGAAGTTGTCTCACTTATGCGAAACCTAAACAAAATTATGTTTTATTGATAACAAAATAAGATTTGTATTAAGATTGCTTTTAAATATTTGAATGGTTGCCGGAGCTGACATTCATATAAATAACAAATATGTAAAGAAATCTTGTTCAGATAGTCAAAATTATTGTATCTGTGATATAATTTAATTGTTAAATGTGCTTGTTATTTGATTTGAAATAGATTGATTTGAAATAGACGTGTTATGACGCAAGTAATTCTTTTTGTAGAAAAACATCTGCTAAACATATTTCTATGTTGAAGAAGTCTGATCGATTTTGCTGTAAGTTAATCTAACATTTTAAATAAAAACAATTCTTTTTAATTGATTAGTAATTGTTAGATATAGTAGCGTCTAACTTTAAATTAAATTGTTTTCTATTTAACTAAAAAAATTCGTCCCGAACCCATATCTAACTCTCCCTTGAGGTGATAGCCAAGATAGCCATCGGCAAACAGTATAAGACTTTCCCTTTTCCAAGCTTATAATTTTAATTCTTTAAAGTATAATACTATAACGAATCGCGTGCAACGTAAACACCTATTCAGCAATTACAAAAATTATAATTTGTTTTTGTAACACGCTTGATATATAAAAGCAGTAACATTAGCTCCATATCTTAGGGCATTCTTTATATTGGCAGATTAGCAATATAATTAAAAACCCGTAAATATTTGAAACTATAACAACACTGATATTGTCACAATATGATTTTTGCTCTTCTTTCTACAGTTCCGCTCTTCATATTGAACACAAGAGCAAAATTTAAAAGATGCAAGGCTCATGTTTCCGATTGGCTAATAGCATCGGAAACTATTTTTATTGTTTATCTCTGAGTCTAAAGCCGAAGCTTAATATAACAGAATAAGACAAAATTATCATCCGGAACAGATGTACACGATTTAAGCGTTCTCTATATAGACCTGTGTATTCTTCTTTCACGTAGAACTTCTGTGATAGAAAGAAATTTTTAAGTCAGTATTTTTCATTTGCTTATCCAAGCCTTTAAATGAAGGTATAACCAATATTTGTCTCATATACAGTAAGGTGCAGATAAACTTATCAACTACTTAGATGGTGAGCAATAGAGCTATTTGCTCGGTTAACGCATTTTTTTTAACTCTTGGTCGAAGTGTGGTTTCAAAGTCACACCTTTTAAGGAGTTGGATCTCTCGATCAAAACTTTGTCTTACTTTTTCTCCCTTCAATATATTGATATTTTCAGTATGTAGGAAACATTTCTTAACTTGGTCTATTTAATACTACTATAAGTAAAAATACGTGTGAAAAAATATTAGCGTAGTAGTCACCGTTTGTTAGAAAAAAATGTACATATAACGGAAGTTTAAAAAACCTCATTAAGTGTGAGGTATAATATTGAATAAGTATGAAAAATAAGTAAAATTAGTGTATATAAATTTGATACCAAATTTTCCATCGAAAATATAGTTTTCTATAATTTGTTCAGAAATTTATACATTTTTGATCAAATTTCTTGAAGAAAAGGTATATATGTCTATACGTCTAGATTGAAAAATGACTGAAAACATATGTACCTTACTGTTAAAAGACTTTGAAAAATCGGTCAGCAAGGTTTGACGATTTCCATCCGCCTAGCCTCTTTAAGCTAGTAATATCTCCTCAAGACTCATGGATAAGTTGTAGCGTTTTTTTTTCGTAGTTACATTTTGGCTATTAATATAAAATAAAGCAGCAATAAAATAAAAATATAATTTGTAAAATTCCGTACAATTAAAATAAAACTTAAAATCTATAATAGCATTACCTTTGAGGTCTAAGATTCGTTATTAAGCTTCGTCGAGTTGTCAATTCGAGCACTTTGCTATCAACGTTCGAAGGGACAAGCTGCGATAAGCGGCGTAGTAAAGTCAATATGGTCGTGTCTAAACACGTGGCCTGTAACACAGTCCGAAAAAGAAATGGAATTGATTGAATCTTAGTGTCTGGAGGTTGTTTCCTAGCGGCTTTAGCGTAATGTTATTCTTTTATATGTTCCGCCTAGAGCAGTTCAGTTGATCCCTGCAGGCCCAAGGAGATGGAAGCACACCATCATTAATGCAGTTGGTATAAATTATTTAAATAAATTTTATTAATATTTTCCTCTTAGTGCAATATCAAATAATGCAATATCAAATAATGTAATATCAAATAATGCAATATCAGGTAACTATATGATATGAGAATATCATATACAATTTCCTATAAGTTTATTACATCAGTAATATCAAAGTATTAATTTCAAGAAAATTTAGTTTGGTTTTGGAGTACTAAATTTTATATGATGTAAAATCAAGCAGATGTGAGTTTCGTTAAATTCTGGTTTTACTCAGAAAGTTCTCGCAACTCCAGTAATAATTTCGTAAGTATTCACGTGGCTTCTATTTGTGCGTCGCAGAAAACAGATGTTCATGGAAATTTCCGACAGCTGGGGTTATAGTCCGATTTCTTTTGTTCACAACAGTATCTCTACACGTGAGTGTTTTTAGCATTTAATCACTTTCAATATTAGTTAAGTTGCAATAAGAAAATATTAGATTGAATTTTAGTCACGTAAAATATCGTTTAAGAAAAGAAAGAATTAAGTAAGAAATTTATTGCTTGTCAGAATGATTGCACATACAGATAAAGTTAACTAAGCTAAAAAGTTATGAGTGACATATTATGTCAGATATAAAAAACATATATTCAGCTGCCCTATTTAGACCTCACATGTCATGTTACTTTAATTTAAAAATATGTTTAAATATTTTGAGGTCATGTACTTTGTTTTTTTGTCAACATAAGGAATTCTTCTAATAACTATTAAGTAAAAGTAACTTTAGGTTGACACATGCTAGTTTATCTGCACTTAGGTAATTTAAATTTTATTGTTAAAGTCGAAGTAGTGCTACTAAGACTTGAAGAATATGTAATATGCATAATTAAGAGAACTCAAATCCTTACATAAATTTATTAAGAAAGATTCATTCAGAGACCTTTATGTTAAACTATTATGAAAGATTCATTCGGAGATCTTTATGTTAAACTATTATGAAAGATTCATTCAGAGATCTTTATGTTATTGAATACAAATCCTTATTAGTATATTTCTGTTCTATAAAAAATTATTAGTTGAAAATATTATAGTAAAACGAATTGAAAATATTATAGTAAAATAAATCAAGAAATTTAAGCAAATAGAATTTATTTTTTTATGACTTTTTTTTATTGTTTGAAATACAAGTAAAGTTTACAAATCATTCCTGATCAGAAATTGTGGGTAATGATTACAAATACCCTGGGTGTATACTTTTGAAACCTAAATTCTATTATTTTATATTTGGTATATATTTTTGAGGACACAAACAGTGTCCATGTTGTGCATTTGTTTGTTCACAGGTCAAGTCGAGACATCTGTATGACATCTGGTGTTTGAGATTTTGGTAAGTGTTTTAAAAGAGTGAAATTCAAGTTTTATGGCTATGTTAGTGGTGTTGATATAAGGTTTCCGCATTCCCCTAATACAAGCACAGTTAATTTTTGTAGGTTGTTGTATTGAAACATACGGTGGCGCTCATTGTTCATATTTTTTTGGTCTTTTGACAACCCATGACCCAAGCTCATGATCTACCCAGAGCTAACACTCTACTAGCCGTTTATGTCTAAAGAGTTTTTCTTTTCCTCAAGTCGTTTTCCATCCAACTTTACCTTGGGCTTTCATTGTTAATAAGAAATTCTCGACCTTGTGATATCAGGTAAGGGTTTAGGAAATATAAAGGTGCAATTTATTAGCTGATAGTCACGAGGGTAAAAATAAAATTAAAAATAAATTTATTATCATTTCAAAGTAATCATCGTACTGGTACTTTCAAGTGTCAAGTTTGACAGTTAAATATCATGATACACTTTCGTAGTTACGCAACAAATTTTGCAAAGAATATCTGAGCACAATTCATTTAAAAATCAAATTTTTCATTCTTTTTAAAATTGAATAATGTTTTAATGCCTGTCGTTCTTTGATGATTTGCGGAAAAATATTACGTTAACCACATAGGAAAAGTAACATTTCTGTACGCGGTGTTGCTTGTCTAGGAATGTTAAACTTTTCCTACCAGGTATCAATAAATTTTTTAATTCCTAATTTAATTCATCTTTACATAAAATTACAATTTGGAAAATATCTACCATTAAAAATACGAACTACTTAAACCACTTACGCCTAAATTAAAACAAACAATCCGTACCAATGGATTTTAGAAATTTCAGATACGCAACACAATTAAAATATTAAACAAATTTTTTAATGCAAGAACATAATAAAATAAAACACAAAATAGAAGTCAAGATTCTACAAGCATAAAATAATAATTTAAAGCAATTTTACTGCAATGTGCAACAAATTCGTTCTAACCAAGTACGCAACATACGCTAATTAATTTTGATAACGATAAAAATAATATTTTCAGGAACTAAAAGGTTAGGTACAAACCTGATTTAATTACGACATACGTAAAATATAAAATTGGTATACTTTAAAATATTTATCAATAACACGCAGCTATGGATACAGAAAATACCTGATATTTAAATTATAACCCCTATTTCGCTTTCTATTGCGTCAAACAAAAAAAGCATGCTGAAGTTCTAAATGACCTGTTCTTTCTTTATCTCCTAAATACTTGTTTACTTTTAATTTTTTGTCCTAATTCCACTCAAAAATAGGTAGCGATATAATCTAAGATACCCAATAATTAAATTTAAAACAATAAAAAATAATTTTGTTAAGAAGATTCGAACCTAAGAAAATTCAGGGCCCCCTGTTTTGGACACTAATGAAACAATTTTGAAAACTTATGCGTGCTTAATAAAATTTTCACGTTGCCCACGAGTCACTGAAGTAGTATACTTTAAAAAACTAAAGCTTTTAAGCTTAAAAGGTGGAAAGACCAAAACTGGTTTGCTGACGGTTAGCTTGGTTATCACCCCAAGGGAGAATTAGAGATGGGTCTAGCTGAAATTTTCTTAGTGAAACAGAAAACGATTTAATTTAAAGTTGGACACCACTGTATCTAGTAATTATTAAACAAAAATAAGGGAGACACAGAAAACCTTTCCTAATTGTTAATTCTAAATTTTTTGATTTAAATTCTTGGATCAACTTACGGCATAATCGAGTATACGCTTTCAACCTAGAAAATTTTTTAACAGATGTGTTTTCACAAAAAGAAGCACTTTCGTGATAACACGTTTACTTTATAGAAAATAATCAAATCAAATGCTTACCGTATTTAACAATTAAAATATATTACAAATTCTTTAGTTTTAAAATACTAGAACAAAATTTTGTTACATATTGGTTATATTTATGAATGAATACCAGATCTTGCAGTTACTTACAAATTTAATTTAAAAAAAAAGTAAAATTTTAAACGATCTTAATATAGATCTTGTTTTGTTACTAGTAAAACACTCTCGTTTTAAGCATCTCTCAAATATTACAAAAATTTAACGCACGATTTCTATTCACAAAATATATGTATATATGAAAATTGATAATATTTAATGTTGTAGAGCTTTCAGAAGAAAAAACGGATCTTGTGAACTGAAACGATAGGGTTTTTACGGCAAGTACTTTAACCATAAGTGAAAAAGGAGGCTATTTAATAAATTTGGCGAATTCAGTAAAAGCAATGGACTCACCCTTAATCTACAGGTCGCCAAATGCAACTCCTGCGCTAGATATGATCAGATTTTAATTTATCTTTTGCTGTTCACTTGCACGTATCAAATTCAAAGGACTCCAGGTTGACTCTAAATTGTGGTATTGACCTGAAGGTAGGTTTTTGCGCTACAATGATTTCCACCCCGCTTTGGTCTAAGTATAACCTGCAACAGCTTATGAAGGCAATTCTATCTGGGACACCTTTATCTCTCCCGAATTTTATGTTTATCAGAAGAAATGCTTGAAAGCCACGCGCCGTATTATTGAAACAAGTTGAAAGCTAGAATAATAAGTTATTCACTATGACTTTTAATGATAAGTACACTATATAAAAGGTTTCAAAACATCTGAAGTATTTTAATATAATTATTGTATCATATTTTGGAGTTTAGTCTTGCATCTGAATTAAACCGTGAAATTACAAGTCGTGTGATGTTTTTCATATGGGACCAAAGTGTTATTATGAGTTCGAAAGTGTATTTAGATTTGCAAATAAATAATTTTTAGCAAATTTCCTGTACACAATACGTTTTGACAAAGCGTGCACCAACGTATAAGTCTTTTTAATACTAATAAATTTTATATACCAAATTGTGAAATGTATATATGAGCATAAAATATGCATTATAATATAATTAAGGGTCGCTATACTTGCGGCCACGTCCCCAATGCACCACACAAAGGTACTACATTGGGCATAAAATATGCAGCAGGTGGAAAACAAACAATCAAAGCTTACAGTTTGTGGGGTTTGTACAAGGTTCAAACGACTTTGTCGAGCAGGACAAAAATGGAGTTGTAAGTAATCTACTAATCCAACTGGTGTTGAAGGAAAGCATCCATCACAGAAACAGCTTTTCATATGAAACCTCAGTTTTTTTCAAATCCTCGATTACGTTCTCGTTAGGGAACTTAATTTCACAAACAAACTTGAGTTTAAAAACAATCGTCACTAATTACTCAACTATTTTACCCGAACGGCAATAGTTGCTTGCCAGTCGACTAACTGAGGACATAACGCTTGAACGAGTGATTTCTTCCTTCTAGCATAGTCTCCGGGTATTTATCGGTTATAATATTCCAGGGGATTACCCGATTCTTTTCGTTTACACGGTTCGTACGACTTCAACTATCTGAAAATCTAGGTCAAGGTATATCACTGCCTGAGTGCAGTTATATATGTATTCCCACACTTTTTTTTTACTACCAAGAAGTGCGTCACTTGTGGGTCGCCTTAAATGTTATGCGGTTTTAGGGGTTTTGCTTTATTGAAGTCATTTACAATGATTGCGATTTCTTCCAGTTCGTACAAATGTTAACAAACACACGTCCTGGGTTTTAATTTACCCAAAAATCTGGGTGTATTTTTTTAATACAATTTGCATAATATGTAATTCCGGTTTTGTTGATGGTTGTACAAGGGTGTAATGGGTATTTTATTTTTATGTCGTATTTTAGTATCATAATCAAATAGTCTTGTTATTAAATGTAAACCATCCAAGCCTCTATAAAATTTTTAAGGTATTTTTGTGTAAAGCTCATTTGACCAACCTAAAGTAATAAATTTAATTCCATTTACTGATGTTTGTTTATTTAACTCGTTGAAGCTACAGTTACTCCAGATTGAACTTTTCCAGCACCAAAATGCATAAACATGCTTAAAAGTAAAAAAAACCGTTATTGACTATATTACTGACATCAGTTTTCTAACGTGAAACTAAAGATATTTGACTGCACTCCAAGTAATCCCATGTTAAAGGATACAATAAAAGGCACCTCAAATTTTATGTTTCTGGAACTGTTCATACTATTCTAGAAAATCTTCAATGCTGGTTTTTCGTATTCAGTGAGTGAATAATTCGCTCCAACTTTTGCTAGAAATGAAATCTATGCGTACGGAGTTTCAGAAATAATATTTCAACGCCATCGTTTTTTACTAAGACGTTTTTAATTCTCTGAAGACGAAGAGCTGTACCGAAAGTATATCTGAAATAAAATCCTTTGAAAAAATTGCATTGACTGAAACTTTAAACATCTATTTTTGGCTTTTAATATTCCACACAAAAGTACTACATTAACCAGCTAGTAAGTTTGGTTTTACCTGAAAATTCTAAATTTTGTCGAACGCTTGCTATTCCCAGCAAGGGATCTTTAACGTGCGTGAGAACACACACGGGACCCAGATTTTACTTATTACAGTCCCGTAAACGCGGTACGTACGCCACCAATGACAGTTGGTAGCGATATTACATAATGTGAAAATTGACGGGCAAATTTAGATGACGTCACACAATATGCAAATTAGGGCGACGCAATTTATGAAGTATACAAATTATAGGGGACCCCTAAAGGGTACTTACGTGAACAAGTAGAGTTTCCTTCAGGATCACTCTATGATAGCGGCTGCGGGCCTTCGTGGATTCGCTAATATTTCTCGGGTCGTGGGTCTTGAGCCAGGTTGCATCCAAATTCCAATTTGTTTTTTTTTCTTCCTATGTAGAGGTACGATAAGGAATGGGTTTGAGGAACGATAATCAAAGAAGGCAAAAGGGAATCTACATAATAATGAAAGACACGATAAGCTACCCAAAAAAACCTTGTTCGCATCTCGGAGCCTAGTTGTAACACCTATATTGGAAATTTTCCACTCTCCTCCCTCGTCGACACGCGTCGGCGCAATCTGGCGCAACCGCACTGTCTGAAGTGACGAAAATACGCGCACTAGTCTTTTTAAATTTATGCCGCGAAATTCTTACATATTAAAACTTATAAGAATGTTTACGGCCGATTTCAGCACGTAACATACTTCTTATCCAAACAAGGGCGTACTTTTGTGAAAAATACTCGCATAACATTTTTCAAGCGGTCCGTATCGGAAATCGAACCCAGGACCTTGGAATGTCACTTTAAACCTTACAATTGATTTTCCAATGCTCCACCCAAAGATACTAAATTGGCCAGGAAGCGAGTTTCCCTTACCTAAAAATTTTGAATTTTGCCAAACCCTTGCTGTTGCAAACAAGGTAGGGATTTTAACGTGCGTGACAACACACACACGGGACCTAAATTTTACCTCTCATCCGAACGAGGGCGTATTTTTGTGAAAAAAGCTCGGCTAACATTTTTCAAGCGGTCCGTGTCGGGATTTAAACCCGAAACCTTGGGCATAGTAGTTACATGCATATCAACTACAGATGTCACTTTAAACCCTACATGTGATTTTGTAATGCTCCGCCCAAAGGCACTGCATTGGCCTGGAAGCGAGTTTTTTTCGCTGAAAAAATTTGGAATTTTGCCGAACCCTTGCTGTTCCAAGAAGGTAGGGATCTTTAACGTGTGTGACAACACACATACACACGGAGCCTCCATTTTACCTCTAATCCGAACGAGGGTGTATTTTTGTGAAAAATGCTCGCCTAGCATTTGTGAAGCGGAGCCTGTCGGGATTCGATGTCACTTTAAACCCTACATGTGATTTTCCAATGCTCCACCCGAAGGTACTACATTGGCCATTAAGCGAGTTTTTTTTTTACCCGAAGGATTTTGAATTTTACCGAACCCTTGCTGTTCCAAGCAAGGTAGGCATCTTTAACGTGCGTGAGAACACTCACACACGGGACCTCTATTTTACCTCTCATCCGAACGAGGGTGTATTTTTGTGAAAAATGCTCGCCTAAAATTTTTCAAGCGAACCGTGTTGGGATTCGAACCCGGGACCATGGGCGTGTGTCACTTTAAACCGCCGAAAATCTTATGTGGGAAGTATGACGTGCGGAAATGAGTGTTTTCTCGTATTGGCATTGTCGATCTACTGGACTTCTTTAGTTTGTAGGTTTGTTTGTAGTACCCTGAAATTGATATTGTTTTGCAATTTATAATAGCAATAACGAAAACAGTAAACCACTTGTTTATAGTTTTATTTTCATACTTTTTAGATCATAATTTAACAAACTTAACAGCGGTATTAATTGGCGAATGGATATCCAGGATAGTATCCAGGATTTCTAAACTGTCCAGGATGGTTGTATCCAAAGTTGTAACCAGGATAATTGTATCCATAGTTGTAACCAGGATAGTTGTATCCAAAGTTGTAACCAGGATAGTTCAAGTGTTGGCCAGGATAGTAACCTGGATATTGGAAATATCCTGGTTTTGCAACTGGAACGGCAGCAGGTGCTGGAACTGGAACTGGTGCAACAGCTGGCGTTGGAGCAGGTACAGGAACTGGTGCTGGAGCTGGTGCAGGAAGTGGTGCGGGAGCTGGTAGTGGATGTACTGGAGCTGCCCTGCCAGCTGCTGTTTTAATAACTACAGCGCTGAAACCTCTGATTGGATCGGCTTCATACTCTACGGTACGGGTGCCTCCGTCAGCATCATTAAGATAGTACTGACCCTTCACACTATCGCCGCTACGTGATTCACTCTGTCCTTTAAAATCACCAGTTGCTGGATCTTGAACTTTGTATGAGTAAGCATAATTAGGATTTGGATCATATTCTGGACCTGGGACTACATGTGGTAAGACTGGAACTGGCGGCAGTTGTGGTGCTTGTGGTTGTTGTTCATCTTTTGCAGCTGCAGCACACGCTACAAGCACGGCCAATACTACAAGCTGAAAATAAATTCCTTATCATTAACATAATTTAATTTATTAAAAACATTCAATAACCATATCAATTTGATAACAGAAATTTTTAAAATTAGAAGATTTCGTTTAGATCATATTTAAAATATTAAATAATTGAGGTTAGAACATGCCTTTAATTAGTAGCACGTCATTGCGATTTAAAATAATACCCTACAATTAAAATGTAAGGCTATGTAGTTGACTAAGGACAAGTCAAATTTTGAGATTTTAGGAAGCAAGTGGAATAATTGGATCAAATTGAGCTTGAAAAACTTGTAAAAGATTTTTTAAAGTTTAGCTTAAAATCAATTTTTTTAAATCCCCAAGAACATTGACTAAATTATTGACATGGTTTCCAAATAGTTTGGGATTCCTAATATTGCAAATTACACAATACGTGTATTATTAACAGCAACACTAGAGCAACAAATATAATTATATTCACTCATAAATAAAATCGATAAAATTAAGTTTTATAAGAATCTCAACTATTATAAATATTTAGAATATTACTGAAGAATGTGACGATCACCTTTATGATTTCTACTTATGATGTTATTACTGAGAGACCTCTAGTAATGCAATATCAACGTAATTAGTGGATGTTATCAATATTTACTCAAATGATGTCAAATGTACGATGGTATGTACTTACCTTTGCTGCCATTGTTTAATCAAGAAGCACTGTGAGTGACACTTCTGAATGCTTTCTGATGTCAGAGCTGAATCTTTATATACATCTACAGATGCTAAGAAGATGCGTCGGGGTTAGCCAAAATGCTGACCTTTATAACCTTTCCATTTCATTAGGACAGAAAATTAATTTATACGATTTAAGTATCATTTCACCTTACCAAATATCATTGATATGTTTTACGTAAGGAATCTGTGGTTTAAAACAGGTACCAATAAATATAGCATCGTGATATTTATAGGCGTCCTTAATCTTCTAATATATTCCTAACACCAAATGTCGATTATAGTTTAAAAATTGAATATTAATTTTGGTATACTAAATATAGAGTCAATGTGTAGGCTCTTGGAATTTGAGAATTTTTAGGAATTAAAGCAATTTGTGGCCATCGCGTTTCTTTGTAAATTCCCAATAATCTTCTAATCCAAGTTTTAAGAAATTGGTATCTCTTATATTTGTTTAAAGGTGAATAATCTTAAACGACTATTTGGAAAAGGTTCCGAGGTATCTACTTCCAAAACAGTTGCTACTGGCATGATTCTACGAAGGCGTGGAAGGGCCACAAAAAATCGCTCACTTATTTTAGTTAAATTTTGACTTCGGTGTCGAAATTTACTCAAATTTCGACTTTTGGTGCATTTTATTCTTGTTGGTATTTCGAGATCGAAATCAAAATTTAACTGAATTTCGACATCGAAGTCGAAATTTAACTAAATTTCGAGATGGAAGTCGAAATTTAATTCAAATAAGTAGAGCGATTTTTTTATGGTCCTTCTACGCCTTCGTATGATTCTATATGCTGATACGATAGAAATCAAAGTTTCTTATGAAGAGCAGAATTGCTAGTACTTAAAGTAAAATACTTGAATTGAGTACCTCACTTACTTGAAGTAATTTGCTAAAGTAACAATCTATATGAGCTTTTGGTACTTGGTACTTCATGTACCTTTCACAGATGCTTAAATATATTACATATGCCTTTTGAAATTACATCAATTTTAGTAACTTAGTACTTAACCCATTGCAGAGTACTTAAGGTTGTTCAAGTTTTTAGAATACTGCGAGTACTTGATGTAATTTTTTATATTATATTTAGTATTTAAGTACTTTACTTGGATACTCCAAGCTTTCTTGTACTTAACGTGTAAGATATTTTAATATGTGCAAAGAAATTATTTTCAAATGTTTCTATTAGTTCATTTAAATATTTTATTAGTTAATAATTCAAAAAGTATTCGCTACTACAGTTTTTGTAGATATCATCATCCCATTAAGCAGACAAATAGCCAAAAATTGACATTTTTATTAAAAGAAAAAATATGATGTAATATATAAATCATGTAACATTCGAATTGGGTATTATTTGAACGAAGGAATTCAATTTAGTAAAATTAATTACACTTACTTGGATTTGTTAAATTTAATTGTATTTGACAGGATTTTAAAATGTCGCGTTTGAGATAGTGTTTATTCTATTGAACCACCTTGGCAGAATTTTTGAAAGGTTACTGTGTCGCCTGCAAGTGAGTAGTGTATGCACACGACCGATATTCCAAGGTTTAGGATTGATTTTTAGCATAGGACGCGTTAGGAGACATAATGCTGACATTTTTTTAATAATATGATCGTTTGCGCGAAAAGCTGAGCGTACGGGTGCGTGCATCTTTCAAAATATCAATAAGAATCCTGCAAGATTCGAAATTTAAATATTTTAAATAATATAACAGTTTGCTTAAAAGTCTGAGTTTGATGGTCAGTGTACGTTTCAATTGACTAACAAGAGTGTGGCAAAATTCAAAATTTATAGCTGTGGCATGTTCAAATCTTTTCTCATATAGAATCCTAATTATATAGACAGCAAATCTATTATGTACCCGAATTTCTATGCAACAGCCCATACCCTAGATACCTAGTTCTTCGGGAAAGCCAAAAATTTCTCAGCACATTTAAATGAGAAAATCATTAGGTTCAACCTAAACCTCAAATATCCTTCTCTAAACAAATTAAATAAAAAGCCAATGCTCCTAGAAGAAGGTCACAGATTTATTGGAAGCAACTATTAAGGGATATGGAGGTAAAGATTATTTTAAAACAAATTTTGACATTAATCTTTTAAAAGCTACATATGATCAGTATTAAATTATTTTTAATTTTTAACAAGTTTTACTATATAATACAATATTTAAAATTCTGTTCTTGTTTCTATATTACACTGCCACATTGCGTTACAAATCAATTTTAGATATCTATTCAAGAATTCGTTACTCCTAATTCAACCGCTTTTATCACAACCTCTGCATGATTAATGCATTTAATATTACTTGATATTCTTCTACTCTTAAATATGTCCTCGTTGTTCGTTTCTAGTTTGTGTAACTAATTCTATTTAGTACTATTTGATCTGTTAATAATTTACACTTATACTTGCTAAAATAAGTACTGTGGATGATGCTCTTGTCTCAAATGATAAAAATGTGGACTTATTTAAATGCTAACTTAAAATCCTACTACGACGACAGTTCAATGGAAACGCTGTTAGAGGCTGTAAAGTAGTGTTTAAACAAGAATTTAAATGAAGTCTATATTAACATTACGACATGAGTTCCATTGGTGGACTAGTCTATAGATATCCTACTGGTAAAGTTCTAGCGACTGTTTGCAGCATCCGAATTAAACGGCCGTCATTTCACTGAATGTTTTAGTAGGCCAAACACGTGAAAATGGCATTAGGACAAGCCGGGGCGGTAAAACTTGTAAAACTTCCTAATTTAGGTGACGATGGGGTCAAACATTATCATGCCGAATAATGACACCGTTTGTGAGCATCCGGGGACGTTTATTCTTAATGCTGACACGTATGTCTTTTAAGGTGGCTGCACATAGTTCAGCGTTAGTGTTGTGACACCATGTTTTTTAAAATCCAAGCAATCAAAAATACGGTCATTATTACTTTTACTACCGAAGGTTGGGATCGAAATTTTTTGCTTTCGGAGATTGTCCAGGCCGACATTGTATACTCTGGCGTTTAAATTCAGGTTGTAGTGATAACACTAAGACATCATAGGCAACAATTTGGTGTAGGAAAGCTTTATATTGTTGTTGCTAGCGCATCAAATGCTGTATTGATGAGGCCGAACGCATATTCTTCTGCTCAGTAGAAACCAATCGTGGTATCCACTGAACGACAGCTTTCCTACAGTCAAGAAAGTACACGATATGTATTTCAATGACGATAGTCATACAGTGAACAGTGAGTAAGATGAAATAATAACTTAGACTGTTCAAGACTTTATATTTTCCACCTTTCAATTACTAGCTCGATTTGAAATGATCATTTGGGCTTTGCATAAAAGTCTAAGTGTGTGGCTGTTGTCCGCACGTTAAAGATCCTCGCCTTGCTTGGAAGAGCAATGGTTCGGCAAAATTCAAAATCTCCAAGTAAGGAAAACTCGCTTCAGGCCACTGTAGTACCTTCGGGTGGAGCATTGGAAAAATCACATGCAAAGTTTAAAGTGACAACAAATCCCGACACGGTCCGCTTGAAAAATGTTAGGCGAGCATTTTTCACTAAAATACACCCTCGTTCGAATAAGGGGTAAAATAGAGGTCCCGTGTGTGTGTGTTCTCACACACGTTAAAGATCCTGGCCAAAGTAATACCTTCGGGTGGAGCATTGGAAAATCACATGTAGGGTTTAAAGTGACATCGAATCCCGACACGGTCTGCTTAAAAAATGTTAGGCGAGCATTTTTCACAAATACACCCTCGTTCGGATGAGAAGTAAAATGGAGATCCTGTGTGTGTGTGTGTGTGTATGTGTGTATGTGTGTGTTGTCATACATGTTAAAGATCCCTACCTTACTTGGAACAGCAAAAGTTCGGTAAAATTCCAAATTTTTCAGGTAAAAGAACTCGCTTCCTGACCAATGTAGTACCTTCGGGCGGAGCATTGGAAAATCACATGTAGCGTTTAATGTGACATCTGTAGTTGGTATGCATGTGACTACTGTGCCCAAGGTCCCGGGTTTGAATCCCGACACGGTCCGCTTAAAAAATGTTAGGCGAGCTTTTTGCACAAAAATACACCTTTGTTCGGATGAGAGGTAAAATGGAGGTCCCGTGTGTGAGTGTTCTCACGCACGTTAAAGATCCCTACCTTGCTTGGAACAGTAAGGGTTCGGCAAAATTCAAAATCCTTCGGGTAAAAAAAAACTCGCTTAATGGCCAATGTAGTACCTTCGGGTGGAGCATTGGAAAATCACATGTAGGGTTTTAAAGTGACATCGAATCCCGACAGGGTCCGCTTCACAAATGTTAGGCGAGCATTTTTCACAAAAATACACCCTCGTTCGGATGAGAGGTAAAATGGAGGCCCCGTGTGTATGTGTGTTGTCACACACGTTAGAGATCCCTACCTTCTTGGAACAGCAAGAGTTCGACAAAATTCCAAATTTTTTCAGGGAAAAAAACTCGCTTCCAGGCCAATGCAGTGCCTTTGGGCGGAGCATTGGAAAATCACAGGTTCCGGGTTTAAATCCCGACACGGACCGCTTGAAAAATGTTAGGCAAGCTTTTTTCACAAAAATACGCCCTCGTTCGGATGAGAGGTAAAATTTAGGTCCCGTGTGTGAGTGTTGTCACGCACGTTAAAATCCCTACCTTGTTTGCAACAGCAAGGGTTTGGCAAAATTCAAAATTTTTAGGTAAGGGAAACTCGCTTCCTTGGCCAATTTAGTATCTTTGGATGGAGCATTGGAAAATCAATTGTAAGGTTTAAAGTGACATTCCAATGTCCCGGGTTCGATTTCCGATACGGACCGCTTGAAAAATGTTATGCGAGTATTTTTCACAAAAGTACGCCCTTGTTTGAATAAGAAGTATGTTAAGTGCTGAAATCGGCCGTAAACATTCTTATAAGTTTTAATAGATAAGAATTTCGCGGCATAAATTTAAAAAGACTAGTGCGCGTATTACCGTCACTTCAGACAGAGCGGTTGCGCCATATTGCGACGACGCGTGTGGACGAGGGAGGAAAGTGGGGAATTTCCAATATAGGTGTTACAACTAGCCTCCGAGATGTGAACAAGGTTTTTTTGGGTAGCTTATCGTGTCTTTCATTATTATGTAGATTCCTTTTTGCCTTCTTTGATTATCGTTCCTCAAACCCGTTCCTTATCGTACCTCTACATAGGAAGATAAAAACCAAATTGGAATTTGGATGCAACCTGGCTCAAGATCCACGACTCGAGAAATATTAGCGGATCCACGAAGGCCCACAGCCGCTATCATGGAGTGATCCTGAAGGAAACTCTACTTGTTCACGTGAGTACCCATAGGGGTCCCCTATAATTTGTATACTTCTAAATTGCGTCGCCCTAATTTGCATATTGTGTGACGTCATCTAAATTTGCGCGTCAATTTTCACATTATGTAATATTGCTACCAACTGTCATTTGTGGCGTTCGTACCGCGTTTACGGGACTGTAATAAGTAAAATGTAGGTCCCGTATGTGTTCTCACGCACGTTAAAGATCCCTTGCTGGAAATAGCAAGCGTTCGACAAAATTTAGAATTTTCAGGTAAAACCAAACTTACTAGCTGGTTAATGTAGTACTTTTGTGTGGAATATTAAAAACCAAAAATAGATGTTAAAAGTGTCAGTCAATGCAATTTTTTCAAAAGATTTTATTTCAGATATACTTTCGGTACAGCTCTTCGTCTTCAGAGAATTAAAAACGTCTAAGTAAAAAACGATGGCGTTGAAATATTATTTCTGAAACTCCGTACGCATAGATTTCATTTCTAGCAAAAGTTGGAGCGAATTATTCACTCACTGAATACGAAAAACCAGCATTGAAGATTTTCTAAAATAGTATGCACAGTTCTAGAAACATAAGAGTTTGAGGTGCCTTTGTTGTATCCTTTAACATGGGATTACTTGGAGTGCAGTCAAATATTTTTAGTTTCACGTTAGAAAACTGATGTCAATAATATAGTCAATAACGGTTTTTTACTTTTAAGCATGTTTATGCATTTGGGTGCTGGAAAAGTTCAATCTAGAGTAACTGTAGCTTCAACGAGTTAAATAAACAAACATCAGTAAATAGAATTAAATTTATTACGTTAGGTTGGTTAAATGAGCTTTTCACAAAAATACCCTAAAAATTTTATAGAGGCTTGGATGGTTTACATTTAATAACAAGACTATTTGATTATGATACTAAAATACGACATAAAAATAAAATACCTATTACACCCTTGTACAACCATCAACAAAACCGGAATTACACATTATGAAAATTGTATTAAAAAAATACACCCAGATTTTTGGGTAAATTAAAACCCAGGACGTGTGTTTGTTAACATTTGTACGAACTGGAAGAAATCGCAATCATTGTAAATGACTTCAATAAATCGAAACCCCTAAAACCGCATAACATTTAAGGCGACCCACAAATGACGCACTTCTTGGTAGTAAAATGTAATATATGATATATATATATATATATATATATATATATATATATACAACTGCACTCAGGCAGTGATATACCTTGACCTAGATTTTCAGATAGTTGAAGTCGTACGAACCGTGTAAACGAAAAGAATCGGGTAATCCCCTGGAATATTATAACCGATAAATACCCGCAGACTATGCTAGAAGGAGAAATCACTCGTTCAAGCTTTATGTCCTCAGTTAGTCGACTGGCATGCAACCATCGCCGTTCGGGTAAAATAGTTGAGTAATTAGTGACGATTGTTTTTAAACTCGAGTTTGTTTGTGAAATAAGTTCCCTAACGAGAACGTAATCGAGGATTTGAAAAGGTTACATATGAAAAGCTGTTTCTGTGATGGATGCTTTCCCTAAACACCAGTGGGATTAGTAGATTACTTACAACTCCATTTTTGTCCTGATCGACAAAGTCGTTTGAACCTTGTACAAACCCCACAAACTGTAAGCTTTGATTTTTTGTTTTCCACCTGCTGCATATTTTATGCCCAATGTAGTACCTTTGGGTGGTGCATTGGGTACGTGGCCGCAAGCATAGCGGCCCTTAATTAAATTATAATGCATATTTTATGCTCTTATATACATTTCACAATTTGGTATATAAAATTTATTTGTATTAAAAGGACTTATACGTTGGTGCACGCTTTGTCAAAAGCGTATTGTGTACAGGAAATTTGCTAAAAATTATTTATTTGCAAATCTAAATACACTTTCGAACTCATAATAACACTTTGGTCCTATATGAAAAAACATCACACGACTTGTAATTTCACGGTTTAATTCAGATGCAAGACTAAACTCCAAAATATGATACAGTAATTATATTGAAAATACTTCAGATATTTTGAAACTTTTTATATAGTATTCTTATCATTAAAAGTCATAGTGAATAACTTATTATTCTAGCTTTCAACTTGTTTCAATAATACGGCGCGTGGCTTTCAAGCATTTCTTCTGATAAACATAAAATTCGAGAGATATAAAGGTTTCCCTGATAGAATTGCCTTCATAAGCTGTTGCAGGTTATACTTAGACCAAAGCGGGGTGGAAATCATTGTAGCGCAAAAACCTACCTTCAGGTCAATACCACAATTTAGAGTCAACCTGGAGTCCTTTGAATTTGATACGTGCAAGTGAACAACAAAAGATAAATTAAAATCTGCTCATATCTAGCGCAGGAGTTGCAGTCGGCGACCTGTAGATTAAGGGTGAGTCCATTGCTTTTACTGAATTCGCCAAATTTATTAAATAGCCTCCTTTTTCACTTATGGTTAAAGTACTTGCCGTAAAAACTCTATCGTTTCAGTTCACAAGATCCGTTTTTTCTTCTGAAAGCTCTACAACATTAAATATTACCAATTTTCATATATACATATATTTTGTGAATAGAAATCGTGCGTTAAATTTTTGTAATATTTGAGAGATGCTTAACACGAGAGTGTTTTACTAGTAACAAAACAAGATCTATATTAAGATCGTTTAAAATTTTACTTTTTTTTAAAATTAAATTTGTAAGTAACCAATATGTAACGAAATTTTGTTCTAGTATTTTAAAACTAAAGAATTTGTAATATATTTTAATTGTTAAATACGGTTAGCATTTGATTTGATTATTTTCTATAAAGTAAACGTGTTATCACAAAAGTGCTTTTTTTTGTGAAAACACATCTGTTAAAAAATTTTCTAGGTTGAAAGCGTATACTCGATTATGCCGTAAGTTGGTTCAAGAATTTAAATCAAAAAATTTAGAATTATCAATTAGGAAAGGTTTTCTGTGTCTACCCTTATTTTTGTTTAATAATTACTAGATACAGTGGTGTCCAACTTTAAATTAAATCGTTTTCTGTTTCACTAAGAAAATTTCAGCTAGACCCATCTCTAATTCTCCCAAGCTAACCGTCAGCAAACCAGTTTTGGCCTTTCCACCTTTTAAGCTTAAAAGCTTTAGTTTTTTAAAGTATACTACTTCAGTGACTCGTGGGCAACGTGAAAATTTTATTAAGCACGCGTAAGTTTTCAAAATTGTTTCATTAGTGTCCAAAACAGGGGGCCCTGAATTTTCTTAGGTTCGAATCTTCTTAACAAAATTATTTTTTATTGTTTTAAATTTAATTATTGGGTATCTTAGATTATATCGCTACCTATTTTTGAGTGGAATTAGGACAAAAAATTAAAAGTAAACAAGTATTTAGGAGATAAAGAAAGAACAGGTCATTTAGAACTTCAGCATGCTTTCTTTGTTTGATGCAATAGAAAGTGAAATAGGGGTTATAATTGAAATTTCAGGTATTTTCTGTATCCATAGCTGCGTGTTATTGGTAAATATTTTGAAGTATACCAATTTTATATTTTACGTATGTCGTAATTAAATCAGGTTTGTACCTAACCTTTTAGTTCGTGAAAATATTATTTTTATCGTTATCAAAATTAATTAGCGTATGTTGCGTACTTGGTTAGAACGAATTTGTTGCACATTGCAGTAAAATTGCTTTAAATTATTATTTTATGCTTGTAGAATTTTGACTTCTATTTTGTGTTTTAGTTTATTATGTTCTTGCATTAAAAAATTTGTTTAATATTTTAATGGTGTTACGTATCTGAAATTTTTAAAATCCATCGGTACGGATTGTTTGTTTTAATTTAGGCGTAAGTGGTTTAAGTAGTTCGTATTTTTAATGGTAGATATTTTCCAAATTGTAATTTTATGTAAAGATGAATTAAATTAGGAATTAAAAAATTTATTGATACCTGTTAGGAAAAGCTTAACATTCCTAGACAAGCAACACCGTGTACAGAAATGTTACTTTTCCTATGTGGTTAACGTAATATTTTTCCGCAAATCATCAAAGAACGACAAGCATTAAAACATTATTTAATTTTAAAAAGAATGAAAAATTTTATTTTTAAATGAATTGTGCTCAGATATTCTTTGCAAAATTTGTTGCGTAACTAAGAAAGTGTATCATGATATTTAACTGTCAAACTTGACACTTGAAAGTACCAGTACGATGATTACTAATCCATGAGCCTTGAGGAGATATTACTAGCTTAAAGAGGCTAGGCGGATGGAAATCGTCAAACTTTGCTGACCGATTTTTCAGTCTTTTAACAGTAAGGTACATATGTTTTCAGTCATTTTTCAATCTAGACGTATAGACATATAGACCTTTTCTTCAAGAAATTTGTTCAAAAATGTAAAAATTTCTGAACAAATTATAGAAAACTATATTTTCGATGGAAAATTTGGTATCAAATTTATATACACTAATTTTACTTATTTTTCATACTCATTCAATAATATACCTCACACTTAATGATGTTTTTTAAACTTCCGTTATATGTACAATTTTTTTTAACAAACGGTGACTACTGCGTTAATATTATTTCACACGTATTTTTACTTATAGTAGTATTAAATAGACCAAGTTAAGAAATATTTCCTACATACTGAAAATATCAATATATTGAAGAGAGAAAAAGTAAGACAAAGTTTTGGTCGAGAGATCCAACTCCTTAAAAGGTGTGACTTTGAAACCACCCTTCGACCAAGAGTTAAAAAAATGCGTTAACCGAGGAAATAGCTCTATTGCTCACCATCTAAGTAGTTGGTAAGTTTATCTGCACCTTACTGTATATGAGACAAATATTGGTTATACCTTCATTTAAAGGCTTGGATAAGCAAATGAAAAATACTGACTTGAAAATTTCTTTCTATCACAGAAGTTCTACGTGAAAGAAGAATACACAGGTCTATATAGAGAACGCTTAAATTGTGTACAGCTGTTCCGGATGATAATTTTGTCTTATTCTATTATATTAAGCTTTGGCTTTAGACTCTGAGATAAACAATAAAAATAGTTTCCAATGCTATTAGCCAATCGGAAACATGAGCCTTGCATTTTTAAATTTTGCTCTTGTGTTCAATATGAAGAGCGGAACTGTAGAAAGAAGAGCAAAAATCATATTGTGACAATATCAGTGTTGTTATAGTTTCAAATATTTACGGGTTTTTAATTATATAGCTAACCTGCCAATATAAAGAATGCCCTAAGATATGGCGCTAATGTTACTGCTTTTATATAATATCAAGCGTGTTACAAAAACAAATTATAATTTTTGTAATTGCTGAATAGGTGTTTACGTTGCACGCGATTCATTATAGTATTATACTTTAAAGAATTAAAATTATAAGCTTGGAAAAGGGAAAGTCTAAAACTGTTTGCCGATGGCTATCTTGGCTATCACCTCAATGGAGAGTTAGATATGGGTTCGGGACGAATTTTTTTAGTTAAATAGAAAACAATTTAATTTAAAGTTAGACGCTACTATATCTAACAATTATTAATCAATTAAAAAGAGTTGTTTTTATTTAAAATGTTAGATTAACTTACATCAAAATCGATCAGACTTCTTCAACATAGAAATATATTTAGCAGATGTTTTTCTACAAAAAGAATTACTTGCGTCATAACACGTCTATTTCAAATCAATCTATTTCAAATCAAATAACAAGCACATTTAACAATTAAATTATATAACAGATACTATAATTTTGACCATCTGAACAAGATTTCTTTACCTATTTGTTATTTATATGAATGTCAGCTCCGGCAACCATTCAAATATTTAAAAGCAATCTTAATACAAATCTTATTTTGTTATCAATAAAACATAATTTTGTTTAGGTTTTGAATAAGTGAGACAACTTCAAATATTACAAAAATTTAACAAGTGATTCTTTTTCACAAAATATATGTAGTTACGAAAAATTGGTAATATTAATTGCTATTACGGTTTTCAATAAACGGATCCTGAGAACTGAAACTATGGGGTTTTTACGGAAATTAACTTGATCAAACCCCAAGAAAGGGGTTATTTAACCCTAGTAGTTATCTGATCTAAATCCGGTAAAGGATCGGCAAAATTAAAGGTCTCACCCTTAACCACAAGTCACCGACTGGTACCCTTGCGCTAGATATGCTCAGGTTTCAGTTTATTTTGTGCTGTTCACTTGCTTTTAAAGGACTCTAGATTGATTCTAAATTATGGTATTATTGCCCTGACGGTTTTTGTGTATCAACTACTTGTACTTCGCTTTGCTTGAAAAACACCGTGGAAGTGATAGGATTAGGCAAACAATTTATGAAAACAATTCGGGCTGGAAAATTTCTATTTTCCCAGAATTTTATGCTAATCAGAACAAGTGCTTGACGGCTACACGCCGTGTACATGAAACAAGTTGAAAATATTGACATATATGTGAACAATAAGTTATTTACGCAGACTCTTAATGATAAAATTGCTGTTTAAAACTTTCTAAGGAAGATTTCAAAAGACCTGAGATATTTTCAATATTATTGTTGTAACAAAATGTAGAGTTTAGCCTTTCGATTTAATTAAACTAGGAAATTACGAATCGTTTAATGTTATCCATATGGGACCACAGGTTAATTATGAATTCGAAAGCTTATTTAGGTTTGCAAATAAATAATTTTAAGCAAAGCTTTTCCTTTTCCTTAATAAAGATTTGATACACTATAAAGAAATTTTGGTACACAAAGAAATTAGTGTACAATCCTTTTCCAAAAAATAAAAACTGAAAAATTCAGGGTACTTGACTAAAAAAATTATAGTTTTAAAGTTAACCCCAAAAAATAAAACAACTAGAGCTAAACACACAAAGATTTATCTACAAAAATGTTTTCAAAAAATTTATTGTGTAACTAAAAACATGAATAACTCTTCTAAGGATTACTAAAAGACTTACGTGACAAAAAGGACTTAGACATTAAACTAAAAGTATAAAAACTATTCTATGAATTATTAGAAGACATACTGGACCAAAAGCGACTGGTGGAATAATAAATGAGTGAGAAGGCAACTCCCTGTACTACACTTCCAAAAAGAATCGAGTCAAGGATAAACAAAATCAGTCGAATTCACAGTCTCTGTAGAAGATATTTCTACAAAAAATTTTTTTTGACAAAGGAGTGCGACCAACAAAACATTAATACCACTGATGATTTAGGAGATACAGAGCAAGTGAAAGCATTGCTTATAGTATAAACATTACATGATCTAGATATTGTTAACATTTAACATACTGCAAAACCTTTAATAACATTTTTATGGTGGAGTACATTCAACGGGAACGATAGCACAATCTTTATCTATGCCATAAGCTGGCAAGGTAGCTGCAATCACATTTGCATCATATTGTGAAGTAAAAAGATGAATCGTGACGTATGCAAAGAAATTGCGAGTGTGTCAAAGTGACAAGTAATACGTCAAGGGCGTGGTGTATGACGTCAAAATAGGCGGGTTTTAGTATAATAAGAGTGGAAAGGTATTTTGCGTTGTTAGTGGTTAGTTAGAGATATGAGAAGAAAGAGCATCTTTCACCTAAACCATCCTTTTTGCTCCACTTATAAGGCATCTGGAATTGCAATATCCGTTTTTATCATTTAGGTTACTTGGTTCAACTGCTCGCTGCTTGTGCATAAATTTTCGTTTTTGAAAAAGTGATCCTACAAAACTTTATAGGATTAAGCAATATACATTAGTTTTTGCAAGAGCAATCTGGAAGAGACCTCGAAAATTTTATTGGGTTAAATATCTTACGTTTCGTAAGCATAATTTTCTAAATTTTTACAAATTACGTATATTTACATGAATATTGTATACACAAAATCAAACGATACGCAAAACCAAAATTCATTTGCTCGTCTTAAAATGTAAGTGTTGGTTGCGAATATGAGAACAAGTTATTGATAGCCGATGTTCTTACTTATATATACCGCCTTATAGTAGATTACAGTTAAAAATTTCGGCTGCTCTGCAGTATAAACAGCAAACATAAAATTGCTGTAGATCTTTTGATAACCAAGTTTAAAAGTTTTTATTATGGTGCTGACAAAACTATTCTGTATTCAATATATTAGAAACGATCATTGCTTGGCTAAACAGTGTGGGCGTAAATATGGTTATTGGTGCTGAGAACCTAAATTTTCCTTAGCATGCAAATTGAATATACAAGGTTAGTTAAAAGTATGGAGACGACGATTTACTGCCATTAATATTCATTTTAGGAAATTATGTTCAAGACAAAAATTTTAATCTACATTTGAGAATATTTTATTTTTCTTCAATTGTTTTTGAGTTACGCCTGTCCGCGTAATTTTTTTTAAATGGGAACCTGCTCATTTACTATTCGACAGAGCATTTTTTCTCTTTCCAATAGTATTTTTGTTTTTTTAACCTATTTTAATAAAATTTTACAAAAAACACCGGTTCAAGTATTTAAGAATAGTAGTTAAGCGATACGGTAAACAAACTCGAGCAAGGTAACTTTATCAGTGGTTATTGTTTACGTCAAATACATTTGTGCAATTTATTGATGTTAATATTAGCGAGTTTAAGTGAACCTGAAAGAATTGAAATACTTATATGCTGGGTTATGGAGATAGACGCAGAAGTTTGTAATTTATTTAATAATACGCATCCAAATAGAGATCCAATTTCTAAATCTGTTGTTGGTAAAACTTTAAAACGCTTAGAACAAACGGGCAGCGTTAAAGATTTGCAAAAGGAGCGGTGGACCTAGAACAGCAAAAACTGATGATAAGAAACTGGATGTTTTATTGGCTGTATCTGAAGATCCCCATTTATCAACTAACCAATTACCGCCAATCTCAATATATCACAGTCGTTGGTCGTCTTAATGTTAAAAAATGAAAAGTATAAACTTTATAAGGAACACCTTGTACACGAGTTGACGGAAGATGGTTTTGATAGGAGACTACAATTTTGTGAAGGAATTTCAAATATTTGCAATATTAATAAAAATTTTGTCACCAATATTCGTTTCCTTGGTGAAGCTACTTTTTGCCTTAACGGTGAAGTAAACAGACATAACTGCAGATACTGGTTATCTGAAAATCCGTTTTGGTTTTTGGAGCACAATACACAGAATCTCCAAAAGGTGAAGGTTTGGGTTGACATTTTAGGGGTCATATTATGGGTCCCTTTTTCATCAATGGTAATTTAATTTCGGCTCTGTATTTGCAGTTGTTGCAAATGAAATTATACCTGCGTGTGCTACGCTCTCTTCACATGAAAACAGCAAACAGCTTCCCAATAACAGAATCTGGTTCCAGCAAGATGGGGCCTTACCACATTATGGTTTAAATGTACGTCAATATCTGTATAACGTTTTTCCAAACTTATGGATTGGAAAACGAGGAAACATTGAGTGGCCAGTCCGTTCGCCTGATTTAAGTCCTTTAGATTTTTTTCTTTGGGGATACATAAAAAACAAAGTTTTCAAAAATAGGGTCGATTACATCGAAGAATTAAAAATCCAAATTACCAGAACGATTCAAGAAGTTTCCCGTGAATTTTTAGAGAATTCTCTTCTGTGTTTTGTAAACCGATTGGTTCAATGTGAAGTTGCAAATGGAGAACAATTTAAACACTTAATTTAATTTACTTAGTTATTAAGTTGTCTTTGATGATAAAATTGTGACCGGCTACTTTATTGAAAATAATTTTATCTATCTTAGATATACCTACTATTCGTAAATACGTGTATCGGTGTTTTCTTGTAAAAATCTTATTAAAATAGATTAAAAAAACAAAATACTGTTGTAAAGAGAAAAAATACTCTATCGAATAGTAGAGTAAAATTAACAGGCTCCTATTTAAAAAAATTGGGCGGACAGACGTAACTCAAAAACAATTAGAGAAAATACAATTAATTATTCTCAAATGTAGATAAAATTTCATAAAAAACTTTTGTATTGAACATAATTTTATAAAATGAATATTAACGACAATAAGTCGTCGTCTCTATACTTTTAACTAATCCTGTATGTTACATCAAAACAGTGTGTGTGGTTATGTGTTTATTAACATGTTACTAAAACTACAATTGTGCCAATTCAATAAAAATTTAATAAAGTTTGCCATAGGGATAGCCATAGTAATTTTGGTATCCTGCGTATCCTGAATATCCTGGGTATCCTGAATATCCTGGGTATCCTGAATATCCTGTGTATCCATGATAATTTTGGTATCCAAGATGGTTGTAACCGTAAGGATGATATCCAGCATATGGGTAATATCCTGATGCGTATGGAGCAAGAGCCGATTTGTACAAGTATGGGTTGTAGAAAGGACTGTAAGGAGCTGCTGGAACTGGAGTTACTTTAGCGACTTTAGCGGCAACTGCAACGGGATCAGCTGCTACTTCTACAATATACCTATTATTAAGTACCATATTATCAGAGTAATACCAACCTTTTGCTGGAAGACCTTTCTGTACTTCAACTTGTCCTGTGACTTCTCCAGTAACGGGATCATTAAGCTTGTAAGAGTAAGCATACTGTGTAAGTGGGTCATACAGTGCAGGGATTCCATGTGGTGTGAGTGGTACTGGAAATTGTGGTTCAGCTGTAGCCAAAGCTACAAGTACAGCTAATACAACGAACTGAAAATTAAATATGTGCTGTTAGTAATTGATTATACAGTTCTTGATTTATAGCTTAGCCCGAACCGGTTGTTTTTTTTAAGTAATGCTACATTCCTTCTAGTACTATTTGAAGTCTTTTACAGTATTTGGAGTCCAAACGAAAAACAACTGTAAACTATTTGCAGAGAAGAGCCTGTGGTAAAATTTTATTTAGTACCGCTTCATAACTTTATGACTCCATTATAAATTTAAAAGTGGATAAGGATCTAAACTTATATTCAAAAGCCTACATAGGTAGAGTTTCATGGTGCATGTTAGACACGCTGTTTTCCTATTAATATTATAATGAACTGTGGAAAATTGTTTCAGTACACACCGGTAAATTTTAATTTAATAAAAATGTCTCAAAATGTTCTTTTTGATATACAATGCTCTGTTAACTGACTCTGAACTTTAACAACGTTTTGCCACCAGTAGGTTAGTTATTACGATGTAGCATTTGCAGACTCAGATAAAGGAAAATGCACAGGATGGCGTTATTTATATGGTAAAATACTTTAAAATTTTTCGAAGTTTTTAGGACTAATCAAAGGTATCTATATTAAGTGAACCTTCGGAACCAAATTAGGCTTCTAGAATTTAGAAAAATTAGAAAACAAATTTGTCTTATTTTGGTTTAGTGCACAAAAGTCCTGAGACATATTGTGCAATTCGTTCCCGTATCTAATTCTAAATCGTTAGTGAGTATAATTACAAATTGTATAATTTCTACATAAGTGGTGTACTTACTTTAACAGCCATTGTAGTTAATACCACTGCAACACTTTCTCGAATGATTTTCAAATCCCAAATCGTTCCTTATATATGTTCCTTTGCCGATGCTGCCAAGATGCTCCTGAATTGCCTAACCCTGGTCTTCGTAACCTTTGTATGGTAGTCTTTAGTAAAAAATTTATTACATTCTTGTGAATAATCATTTCACCTTATTAAATATCACGAGTTCTGGTTTACATAAGTGTATCTCTGATTTTGGACGTATACCAATAAATATAGCTTCATGTATATTTATTATCGTTTGTTTCTTTAATATATTCATAGCTCTAAAGGTCGATCTTAATTTGGGAGACAAAAATTAATTCGGTCACACTAGCGATAACGGTCTAGTCTTCAAAGATTTTTTTTACCAAACGAATACCTGTAGAGATCATAGCATTTTTTAGTAAACGCCGTTTTGGCAGAAGATTTGAGCTTGAAAACTATAACTAAGTAATACAAAAATTTCTAGTTACAATATTAACAGTTTACCGATTTCATCCGATGTACCAAAACTTGATTATTCTCTTACATAATAGATCTTTGCGTAGGCATAAAAATTTTTTTAGTATTTTTTTTAATACTCGGAACCAAGTAAATTGATTACCACTATTTTCCTAATTTGGTATGTAGTATTTAAAAAAGGTAAAAATTATAGAAATTTTTGAACAATGCACGTAAGCTATTGCTTCTAATTTTTCTTCTTGTTATAGTTATTGAAATAATCTTATCTATTAAATCAGTTACTGTTGATATTATCCGCTCATCCTATGTTGAAAAGGTATACGTATAAGAAGACACTCTCCTTGAACCGTTGTGGTTGACATACAAGTTAACAGTAAAGGGCTAAGAAACATAAAAAATTGCTTTGAAGCCGCCTTTGTAGATCCCAAAGTCTGGGCCCAAAGAATCAGAATTCTATATACCTAATGATTATTATTCTTGCTAGTATTTTCTTGTAGTACCTCTGAATGAGATACTGCTTAAGGTGCAAACTTTCAAGGAAATGTATCAGGGTCTCAAATAAAATTAAACTCGTCTTTTAGATGCTTCAACTAGATATTTGAAATCGCTTAATATTGTAACGAATAAGATGAGAATTATTTACTTATTATATTTTCCGTAGGGATTTGTGTGATATTTGGCTATCTACAATCTGTCTCAAGGTACTAGACGGAGCTGTAAGCAAGGTGTAATGAACTTTTGATTTTGAATCCTAATCAGCGTGGCCTGTGGAGGAGTTACAACTCAATAAAGATCAATTAATTGAATAGTTGCATACAAAACCAGTTCAAATAAACGGGTGTTATGTTATTGCTCTTAAATGCAAATTAAATGGTTTTTTAGAATATAGCCAATATAACATTATGTATAGAACTCAATTGTAATACGTCTGTTTTTTTTGGCACCCATAAAATAGAGAATTATCACGTCCTACTACTCCCTACTGTTATTTCTACTTTGATTAATAGCTGATATTTCTTGTATATTATAAAATACTTTTGGTTAATAGAATTAAATCATCTTAATAAATTATTATTATTATTATATATATATATATATATATATATATATATATATAGAAATTAATAAGATGAAATAATAACTTAGACTTTTAAGTAAAGCCCAAATGATCATTTCAAATCGAGCTAGTAATTGAAAGAAGGAAAATATAAGGCCTTGGACAGGATTTGAATATATGTATATATTCTTATGCTCACCCCCTTTTTATTATAAGATATTTACTTTAAACTGTGGTTTATTTATTTATAATTTTATATACTTGACAGTGTGAAAATTTTGACTCTTATATTTCGTGCTTTAACTATGTTTGGTCGGTCTACAAAACAAAACTATATAAATATGCCTCGACTATTGAAACTCTCCTTTTCAGGGTATCTACACCTACCTACCGTGGGTTCTGTGATAGGTAGATGGTCACGACACCGACCACACAGCACTACCTTTATTTTAGTGTACGTAACCTTATATTCGTATATGCCAAATTTAATAAACAGATCCACGTAGCCTTGTGCCAATTCAATTACGCTTACCAAATTGACGTATTAAAAACACAGTACTCACCCGATTTATTCTCCGCTGTAGGCCTTTCGGAACTCTGGCTCAAGATCTCAGTCACCAGATGGGTCTTCACACTGCGTTTCACTATCACTGGGACTACTCTGCTTTCCAGACACCAGGTTTTGCTTTATTTAATTTTGATATACACCCAAATCTATAAATAATGACTGAATTTAGAATTTTGAATACCTTAAATTTTAACTTCCCCCGCGCTAATTTTCCTATAATTATGCCGTCGTTCTTTATACACACTTCAACTAATCCAACAATATCCAATCCTTATCCTGCTCGTTCCAATTCTATGCTGCTTTCTACTTTCCACTCAATACCAATCTATCCGCAATGTACTATCCAAATCACTCTAATTCGTTTTCTCTCCGTCTAATAACTCCAATCCAATTCCTTTCTACCTTAATCCAACTCGTTCTAAATGGATATTGGAGTGGATACTCTTATTTCCGCCTGTTTCAATGCCGCTCCAATATCCAATCTTGTACCTTTCTACTCTTCTTGATTATTATTATTCCGTCTAACTATATATATACTCTTTTTATTTCAATCAAAGGCTTTACTTTTCAAAATATTTTATTTTAACTTTTAAATCTCCAAATTAGCACAATTATACAAAACACGTCTTGTTACAAAAAATATTCAAATCGATCTCTCTATTATTATGTTTACCTAGGTGACACCACCTTTAAAAATTATGCCTACTCTTTATACATTTTACAAACCCAACATCCAATTAAATCGTCCCAACTAGTTTGTGCCACTAATACCTATTATTCATCTTTTACACTTTACAATTATATAATTAAATGTTCAATCATTGGTTCATATGACCGCGTCGCACTTCAATCAGTTTTGATACAATATTTTCACATATAATTTTGATACTACAAGTTTGTCCAAAGGTTGATTCTAATAAATAAGTGCCGAAATGTTTCACATATAAACCTGGCTCTGTGTGGTGAATAGTGGAACTTCCACAGACGCAACCGGCTTTTAGATCAGCAAATTTACATTCTTTGGCTTATCAACGTACAACTTAGTATAAATCCTTGAATACTGCGCTTTCTCACGTCATCAAGTCATTGTTTTATGTATTGGCACTTCTACTCTGACTAATATACTTCAAAAACTTCACCATTTGCAAAGTACGGCAAACACAAATTTTTCAGTTATGTGATCTGATCATTGGCTTTATTTGCCATATACACAACCTTCAAACAAAATAATCTTTATACCCTTTTACTATTACGTACACTTCAATATATATATATATATATATATATATATATAATATATATATATATATAATATATATACATATATATATATATATATACAGGGTGAGTTTTAATGTGGCAACGGTCGATAATTCCGTTATTATAAAAGCTACGTAAACCAAATTTGGAGGCATATTAGGCATGCCTAAAGTGCACATTTTAAAAATATTTGGAAGCATTCAGGGTGTTTCATAATTCCAGGGCATATTAAACTTATATTTTTTTAAATGGAACACCCTATATATTATTACATTTTGGAAAGCCCATAAAAAGAGCTTTAATTTGATATTAAATTGTATCTATCTATTTTTTTTATTTTTGAGTTATTCAACTGTTTTTAGAAAAAATGACCCGGATTCGATACATTGCCACTGCACTAATACACAACTTATGTTAATTTTCAAGATGCAGAAAATTTTACTATATACCATAGTATACTTGTAAATATCACCCTTTTAAAATTTCGTTACAGTATACAGGGTGTGTCAGGTTTCGCAAAATGCAATTTTTAAATTTTTTTTAAATGGTACCCTACAAATTTTATTACTACAATGGATAGTTCATTAGGTGTCCTTTCATTTTTGTTTAGCATTCCCTATACCTAAATCCATTACTTTCTTAGATATTTTTGATTTTCTTCAAATTTTAAGAATGTTTTTAATTTACATAAGTAAAAATAACTTACTATTGGAGAATATTATAAAACAATTAGTACATTTTGATTAACAATTAACTACACTTATCCAATAACAATTTTCACTAAAGATATAACAACCTACAATAATACGCTATGAACAGAATTCTGCCAGATCAACAATATGCATTTTATAGAAAATGTTCAAGCAGAAAATCAGGCAGGCTTTGAAAAAAATAACAATTACAATTAAAATGTCATTTAGGTTTATTAATTGTAGTGTGTTATATATATATATATATATATATATATATATATATATATATATATATGCTTTGCCCTACGATTGAGCGTGTCATTAAATAACTGTGATTTAGCCTTTTGGGATTTTATGCCAATACGATGCGTGTCATTTATATTGATATGAAATTTACTTTACGATTGGGCGTTATTTTTATTGCTGTGATATTTTTATTTGATATGAATTTTTATTTCCTTTAAGCCCCAATGTTGTACTATATATTTCATTTTTTGTTTACCACGACTAGCTCACTGAATACTCGACTTCCTAATAAATCTTATTTTACCCTTTAAAGGGATTCAAATAAAACAGTTCAAAATCACACAAATTAGTAATTGATAATATGTACAATGTTGTGCAACCTAAAAAAATTTTCTCTGCATAGAATATTTACTTTTGACAAATTTTTGCCTTCCTGAAAGCCAGCAAAAACATCTTTTAATTACTCTCAAGTATCTTCGAACGTTCGAAGATGTTTTTTCCTGTTTTCATATTTTCTAATGCCTTTTTTGATGACTTATACAAATACATAATGTATAACAAATATTAAATTTGAAACAGTCTTTAAATAATAAAATGTTTAAAAATCGCTAACCTTGATTGGCACTGGAGTTTCCTCATAGTCTGTGGTCTGCATCCCTTGTTGTATCCGCTTTACTTATTGGCCAGAATTAACCACTTTTAATCTTTGGTATTTTTGCTTGAATTAACTTTAGATCTCATTTTCAGACGTATTTTTAGATTTGCGTTAAGGCTTAGATCTCGACATGAACATCGACTCAACAAAAGCCGTCACAACCAAACTGGCATCAACAAAATGCCGTCTCAATAATATGGCATCAGCAATAGCCGTCCCAATAAAAGAAGCCTCAACAAAAGCCGTCCCAATAAAGAAAGCCCTGTTTCGTTAAATATTAAAAATAAATTTAATTAATTGTTTAACTTACGTCTATTCGTAGATCGGCTTATTTTTGTCGCACAATTTCTCACTTTCAAATTTTACTTATTCTGAATTTTGTTTCACTAATTAATTACGTAATTTTCTACTGCATTTTAAGCATAGTTTGTGCCTGGTAGAATATGAACCAAATGTTTATTCATTTTGTATTGTATTTATAAGCCCTTCCCACAAATCGTTTTCATTGGCGTGTTTATTGATCAAGGCTTGTACTTTGCCTTAACTGGCGGAACTCGGTATTTTCTCAAATTCCCTTTTTTAATTCTTCGACGAAATGCTTTCTCAGTCACGTAAGCGTTCTCCTAAATTACAGTATTTTGTTAGGATTTCCGATTATAGCTTTTATCCAGTCACGTAATCACTGTTTGTCAATTAAAAGTCCACGATTTATCATGTAATTGAACCGCTTGGTGTTTGTTTGTTTGTTACCGAATGTTAGTTTTCTAAACAAATGTATTCCTTCTAGTACGTATTTAGTGACGTATTAAGATGTGTTTGCATCTAGATGCGTTAATATTTTCGACGTAATTATTAAATATTTGGAATGCCAATCTATCTATGTTTTCCAATAATTCTATTTGCTGCTATTAGTTGCTTCTAAAATTTTATCTTCACTCGTAAATTATACGTAAACATATTATACGACGCACACATTACTATTCTAATTAAATGGTATTGGATTATTACTAAAGAAGCTTCTTTCTCATGCATTTAATCAAATATCTTTTTTATACAGTGTTCCTCGCAATTGACTTTTTGTAGAATAGTCGATTTACTACTCTAATTGATGGAATTATTTGGTTTTCTTAAAGTTAAAGTTATTTATATCTATCCTGCAACTCCTATGTCTTAATCTACCCTTAAACTACCCTCTTATCATAGCAATATATATATATATATATATATATATATGTATATATATACACATATATATATATAAATATATTGCTGTGACAACGTCGCACGTTGGAGTGCCACTAAAAGAATGCTGTAGCAACGCCCCGCTTTGCTGCGCAGCTAAAAGAGTGCTCTGATACATATATAACACATTGTAAAATTTGAAATTGTTGACACACATTCCTTTCTAATGGCTCAGCTCATCGGAAATGTTTGAGTTTCCAAAATGAAATCAAAAACAGCAATATCATAAAGCATTTATACAGTATGAAACATTTTCTCTCATGCAAAAACATATAGAACATTTACAACATCGTTTCCTTTAAACATCAAATTATTTATTTAACTATAAAAATGTTCCTTACCTTCGTTATATTTACATTTACAAAACTAAATTTTTTCCCTTATGGGTAGTTTATCTGGTTATGATTCTCACGCTTGTAAGGTTTGTTTGGCCAAAAAATTCTTGACAGATAATCTATTATAAGGTCAGAGTGTTTCGAATTCAGAACACAACCTTTACCTAGCGCTTACAAAAATAAAATGACTTAGACCTACTTTGTTTTAAACTAAATGACAAATACTCAAATATCAAAGTTTATTTAAAAAAACTATACTTGCAAAAACCTACGAGCCGCTTCTTTTATCCAATTCGTAATTAAACACCTTTTTATTTTAAATAGACGTCCAAATCAGCTTACAAGTATTTACATCCCCATGTAGAAACCACTGTGTATTCTCGGCTTGAATATTCAGTAAAATTTTAAATAGATTTTTACATCGAAGCTTCCCATCTTCGTTGTATATTACAATATCAAATAATTGCATTTATCAGATTTCATATTTCTGTGCAGGCTACTTTTAACTTTACTTCTTTATTCACTGTTCCATGGTAAATATTAATTACAGTATGCTTATTGCATAGTTTAAAACAATAACCTTGAAATTCTTTTCCCAATATGATATCTTTCGCGATTGAATTTATAAATGAGTCTTTTTAACAAAGTTTTTCGTTTATATACAATATATCCATATTCTAGTATGTTCGAGCTTGGAATGGAATTTTTTTCCAAAGAACACGTGCCTATCTGATGTAATATTCTGAGAATTCTTCATTAACGTTCAAATTCGTCGCGTTTTATTTTTTCGGCATTACTCTGGCAGGACCCGATACGACTCGAAGTGGCTCGGCGTGGCACAATACGACACGATGTTACAGGAAAGTTATTGTCAACAAGTCTCAAGAATTGATTTTAATCAAATCCAAATCTGACTTAAATTGTTACAAGTCAATTTAAAACACTGTAACATTCATCATACCACGCATTACATAAGAGGTACCTCATATAATATTAAGCGACTTTGTCAAGACTTTACTGCTATTGGAAATGCAGAATCAATCAACTATAATGATAGCATTTAGAAAATGGGAACTATATGAGGTACCATAGCTATCCCCATCTAAATCAAATGTGCGGAAAGTATGGTATCGAACGACACAGAGAGGGCTAGATGGATATTACTAGCACTATAACATGCAAAAGATAAAAAAAATGCTACAATCTTTACAAACGTTTATATAACAAACGTTATAGTGCTTTTGAAGGAATAGATCTTTCCTCAAGATCGGATGTACCTAAATTTCGAACCGAATGAATACTTACCTGCACACCTCTCGTATGCAACTTTCATGGAAAAATTCTATCCCATCAAGACTTACAACAAATGTTTATTGGACTACAGCAAGTTCAGGAATCCACTCGTTTTTGCAATTGACTTCCATCACCAATTCGAAAATCTTAAATATGCAACAGTAGATGTCAGAATGGAATTGAAAAGATCAAGAAATTTTGAACCGCCGATGAAAGCTTAAGCTTCAATTATACATTGCCCTATGTTTGAGTATAATCCCTTTGCCGAAGTCGTTAATAGATTTATTCACAATTGATTGTAACTTTATTATGTTGTTTAATAAAGATTAGGGACAATTTGTTAATGAAAAAGCATAATAATGTCTGGGACAAAAAGTGCTTGTGACAACCGTCACTGGATATAACGAAACAAGAATGCACAAAGGAAACCGAGTTGAAAAATTGCTAGGGTATTGCATTGCCGATTATAAATTTACCTATAGAAAATAAAGAGATTGAAACATATTTTCAAAGGAGTAAATACGGTTGTAAGAGTAGGTAAAAGTAGGTTTATTCTAGTAGTAAGTTGAAACTCTGGTATTTTTTTATTCTACTAGGCTTATTCTGCACCAATTTCCATTATCCTTAGTATTTGTAAATACCTGTACTTAATTTTAGTAAATGTTAATATACTAACCTATTCGAGCAAGATAAGTTTTTAGTTTCTACTAACTGAAATAGTAAATGGAATCTTAAATCTAGGTTTATGAATTTGCGCCTGTTGTATTTGGAAGTAAGCCTTTTTTCAGGATTGCAGCGATGTGTATATATATATATATATATATATATATATATATATATATATACTATAATGCTTAGTGACCTTGCAGGAATAACACTTTTTCTTTGTAGGTTTTTTTAGGTCTGCTGGATTTAAATAAATACTCTTTTTTATGGCCTAAATTTTCGCATATATTTTTTATGCTTGATCACAGGCTACAACTGTATTAACGTTTTACAAATGATTAACAAAGATAAGAAGAACTTACAGTGAGGATGGTTAAAATTGACATCAGTGTTTGGAAGGAGTTAAAATTTCTTATAGAATAAATATTTATATAAATAGTGAAAGTAAAATGTCATTTTTGATCAAAGTTTATATTTTATTTTTAACGACAGTGTTGGTTGGTGAGTGTATGTGCATGTAGGTGTGTGTGAGTGTGAGGGTGAATGTGTGTGTGTGTGTATATGTAATTATGTATACGTGTGTGTGAGTGTGTTGTAAGGTTTAATATGTAAAAATAATTAATTGTAAGATACCGTTTAACGCGTTTAAATGCGAGCGCAAATCGATCGTTTTAAGCTAAAAATAAGTAATCAAAGTGTATTTAAAAATCTCAATTTTAATAATTTTTGTGTATTGAAGTAGGAAAGCAAATATTTTCTATAAAATGCAACCCCTTTTGCATTGAAAAGCAATTTTAAAGTTTAAATCAATCGCCTTGTGGATTACAGAAATTCATTTTAAATAAAGAATTTTCTAGAATGTTAAAAATATAAAGAGATGAGTCATTAGTATTTAGAACTACGTAAATTTAATAAAACATTTGTTTCTAGAAGAGGCCGGAACACGAAAACCCACAAAATTCAAGATATATCCAAGTAAGTTAATTATCTCAAGCATTAGTATGCGATGCCACAAGAATCGTATATATGTTTAGCAATGACAAACACCGCGCATCACGAATACCTGGAACAAGATTACCAGATAATTACGCCGTTAATTTAGACTCTAGTGAGTTTTCTTGTGAAAACTTGCATCATAATGAGCTATACACGTTCTAGTAGATTCTATAAAATGAATAATCGTGTATATAAGGAAGAGTTTATCAAATAAAGGATTAATTCATTCGATTGATTCGATTCATAGATTCCATTGCAAAATGTTATTTTGAGAGAAGTCGCGAACTGCTGCTTTGCAAAGATTATATTTGAAGTATACAGTATGCATACCTAAGTTTCATAATTGCATTGTTGCAATGAATATAGAAGTGATGTTTTAAACGCAAATTGCATAAAATAAATAGAATTAATTATTTACAATAAAGAGGAAAAGTTCTTTAAGATAATGCTATCCTGAAAATTTTATTAATAATTGAAAGAAAGATTTAACTAAAAATGTAATTAGGTACTTGCTGTTTAAAACTAGGATTTTGAATATGGAAAATCTTGTAAGCTGATTTGGACATCAATTTAAAATAAGAAGATATTTAAATGCGAGGAGCGTTTTTGTGGATCGTGCAAGTATTGCTTTTAGATTTATTTTTAACTGATATTGAGGTATTTGTATCTAGTTTAAGATAGTCTTATTAATTTTTTTGTAAAGGATTTTACCAGGAAAATTTGTGATCGAAGTTAGAAACTCTCTGATCTTTTAATAACTTGTCTGTCAAGGATTTTTGAATAAGCAAACCTTACAAGCGTGGCAATAAAGATAACCAGGTAAATCATCCATAAAAAATAAGTTTAGTTCTGTAATTTAAAATAAGGTAAGGAACAATTTTTTTATATAATAAGTACCCCTTAAAAATTATTTTATGTTTGAAAGAAACGATGTTGTAAATGCTTATTACAAAACTAAATTTCTTTTTATGGATGATTTATCTGGGTTTGTTTATTGCCACGCTTGTAAGGTTTATTTGCCCAAAAATCCTTGACAGACAAGTTATTAAAGATCAGAGAGTTTCGAACGCCGATCACTAATTTTTCTGGTAAAATCCCTTACAAAAAAATTAATAGGACTGTCTTAAACTAGATACAAACACCCCAATATTAGTTAAAAATAAATCTAAAAGTGATACTTGCAGGATCTACAAAAACGCTCCTCGTAATTAAATATCTTCTCATTTTAAATTGATATCCAAATCACCTTACAAGACTTTCCATATTCAAAATCCTCGCTTCAAACAGCAGTTACCATAGTACATTTTTGGTCAAATCTTCCTTTCGATTATTTAATAAAAATTTTTAAAGTAGCGTTATCTTGAAGAATTTTGTCCTTTAATGTAAATAATAAATCCCTTTTTTTATGTAATTTGCGTTTGAAACATCACTTCTATATTCATTGCAACAATGCAATTATGAAATTTAGATATGCTTTCTGCATACTTCAAACATCATCTTCGCAAAGGAACAGCTCGTGACTTCTCTCAAAATAACATTTTGCGATGGAATTTATGGGTCGAATCAATCGAATAAATGAATTTTTTATTTGATAAACGCTTCCTTATAAACACAATTATTCTTTTTCTAGAATGTGTATGAAACATTATGATGCAAAGTTTTTGCAGAAAAACTCGTTAGCGTCTAAAAGCACACGTAACTATCTGGTAATCTTGTTCTAATAATTCGTGATGCGCGCTATTTGTCCTTGTTTCACATTTATACGATTTTTGTCGCATCGCATACTATTGCTAGAGATAATCAACTTAATCGAATATTTCTTAAGTTTTGTGGGTTTTTGTGTTCTGACCGCTTCTGGGACAAATGTTTTATTAGATTTACGTAGTTCTAAATACTGAGGACTCATCTTTTTATATTCCTAATATTCTAGAAAATTCTTTATTTAAACTGAATTTCTGTAATCCACAAGGCAATTATTTAAACTGTAATTGCTATTTAATGCAAAAGGGGTTGCATTTTATAGAAAATATTTGCTTTCTTATTTCAGTACACAAAATTTATTAAAATTGAGGTTTTTAAATACACTTGGACTACTTATTTTTATCTTGAAACGACCGATTTGCGTTCGCATTTAAATGCGTTTTACGGTATCTTACAATTAATGATTTTACATATACAACTTACGTTACTTGCTATTTATTTACAATACGCTTATATCATACAGGGTGATTATTTATACACGCGCAATTGAATTTTTCTGTTGTACATCAATGAATAAAGGTACATCTGTATTGTACAGGGCGTAATCGTACATTTACGGAAATTTTTTTCCTGATTATATTTTTAGTGGGATTTATTTGTAGAATTTGGGTTTCAATGACCTCTCGTGACCCTTAGCACGTCTATATATATATATATATATATATATATATATATATACATCGCTGCAATCCTGAAGATAGTCTTACTATCTAGATTTACAATTCCATCTACTATTTCAGTTAGTAGAAGCTAAAAGCTTTTCTTGCTCGAATAACTTAGTATATTAATCTTTACTAAAATTAAGTACATATTTTTACAGATACTATAATAAAATAATAATAATAAAATATATAAATAATAAAATAATAAATAATACCCCTCAGGGGCCTGTTAGTTCCCAAACACGTACGGGAATGGCAAACCCGAGGTACCCGAGCTCAGCTGTCCGCTGTCCAACACCTAGCTTCCTTCAGCCCTCTTCCTATTAACCATTCCACCTACCAAACACCTATCCTCTCCCCTCCCCCGTGTGGGCGCCGGGATTAAAGAATAGCCCCACGGTACGGCCTGCCTGGCGTAAAAGTCAACTGAAACGGCCACACACGCAGTTCAAACATTACACTACCATTTACAATATTAACAACACTTACATTCCATACATGCAGTTTATTTTGGACGCCGTGTTTTCGCCCCTTAGCTTTTCGGAATCGCTGCGGAGAGTGGTACTTGTAGAGGGTACAGCTCAAAAACTGGGGGTGGCGCACCTGGGCCGCCAGATAGAACAGGGACCCGAACCTCTTTTAACCAAAGAGGAGGCTGTCCTATCAGCTGGCGAATAATCTTGCCCCTTTTAGTAGTGCTGGGTGGTGCCCAGGCTGGGCCCTGCTGAGGGGGGTGGGAGGCTTTGCCGACGCCACTGCTGTGCTGCTTCTGCATGGGATTGGTGGAGAGTGAGGGGCGAAGATGGGAGTCTTTATCATACACACACACACGTACCTTACACACAACACATACACACACACCACACATACACATACGTGTGCTAGCTAAAGCACATTTTAATAACACACACCTTTCACAACTACATATTACACTTCTTTATTGGGTATTTTTATGATATGGATACGACTAAGGCAAAATCAATAAACGCGCCAAACAACACACTCGAGGTCCCAGCCTCACAATTAGGACCTACTCTGTATAGTCAGAGTAGCTCTACGGATGCACCAGGTGGTCGGTCTCTGCCTGCTGTAGAACGTCAGACCGTTGATGACAACCCTTGCTTGAACACGGTTACTTCAATGGATACTAATGCATCAGGGAATAAGGCTGCCCCTGATGTGACAGAAAAGCCTATAGACAACCGTTTATTGTACTCGGCCTACGATTATGGAGTGTCAGCGAACGTGGTGACGGCATCATGCCGGTACCACGTCCTGAAAAGAAAGGATGGACTCAACTTCGATAAGGTGAGTCCATTCCTAATAAGTACAGAGTTATATCGTGTCTTTGGAGAGCTAAAAATGATTAAGAAAACTAAAGAAGGCATACTGCTTGAAACTAGAACAGAGAACCAAGCAATGAAAATGTCAAAAGTGAAACTCTTCCTCGAGTTTGAAGTAGAAATAGTCCCGCATAATACTTTAAATAAGTCTCGAGGTGTAATATATTGTCCAGATCTTCTAAACTGTTCAGAAGACACCATAAGAGAAGAGTTACAGTCGCAAAATGTTATAGAGGTGAGACGATTAAAATCAAGGAAGGATGGGATTCTCAGGGATACGCCAAATCATGTAATTACCTTTGGAACACCCGTGCTCCCTAAGAAAATTAAAGTGGCGTTTTATTCATTGGAGGTGAGGTTATACGTTCCACCTCCAATGAGATGTTTCAAGTGCCAGAAATATGGCCACACCTCAATGAGATGCTTGGCAAGCCCAATGTGTGTTTGCGGAAATGCCATACACGATGGTTCCCCTTGTGAGGAACCCATGAAATGTATAAATTGCGATGGTAGTCATTCAGCACGATCTCAAAACTGCCCTGTTTACAAACAGGAGGTCGCTATTCAGCAAGTTAAGGCTAAAGAAAATGTGAGCTATTTTGAAGCAAGAAGAATTGTTGTGGTACCCACTCCGGCACCAGGCAGAACTTATGCTCGAGCGGCAGCCACCAAACAAGATAATAGCGATCTGGTCAAAGAGTTAGTGCCACAATTAGTGGAAGCCCTGAAGTTTGCCTTTATCCCTAAGGTACTAGTCACAGCACCTACTAATATGAAACCACCATTTGCCGTAACTCCGACTGTAGCACGATCCCGTGATGGGTCGGAGAGCAGTCGGAGATCGTTTACAACTACTGCTGAACCCGAAAAGCGAGTGAGAAGCACGACTTCCGATACTGAAAGTTCGATCACAGAACTCGTCCCAGAATCCACGAAATTAAAAAAGAAAAAGAAGGGATGGCCAGCTGGGAAACCCAGGTTGCCACCTTCAAAGACTACGTGATATTTGATCTGTGATAACTAACTTTCCTGTGATATATTTAACTTACATGTTTGTATTTGAGATTTTATTATATACACTTACATGTTTGTATTTGTTACATTTAAACTTATATGTACTTAGATGTTTGTATTTGTTTAATTTTATCTATTTATTATCTGCTTATACTTGTCATATTCTAGTTATTTACACTTAGCTGTTTGTATTAGTCTTATTTTATCTATTTGTCATCTGCTTGTATTTGTCCATTTTACTGATAATATTTTGTTAATTTAAGAGTGAAAATTCAACTTCTTTACATTCAAACCAAAAATTCTACAATGGAACTGTAATGGATTAATTTACCATCTGCCTGAGCTACAGATTCTATTGGCAAATCATTCTCCAATTTGTGTATGCTTGCAAGAAACCAGACTAAAGCCTGAGGACTCTTTTAGCCTCAGGCAATATACAGTACTAAGGTTAGACGACCCACCAACAGAAAGAGCTAGTGGAGGGATTGCAATCCTTATTCGCAACGATTTGGCATTTCGACCCTTAGCGATGGTTTCTTACATAAGAGCACTGGCGATAACACTTATTTCACCCGTTCGAATAACAATTTGTAACCTATACTTACCTAGATTCGACTGGAACTCCTCTGATCTTGAAAAAATATATAAACAGCTGCCTGGCAATGCAATTATGATGGGTGACTTCAATGCTCACAGTCCTGTTTGGGGATCAAAGCCATCAGACCCTAGAGGTAAAATGGTTGAGCTATTTCTACTAAATAATAATGTCGTTATAATGAACGAAAGGAAAAATACCTACCTAAATTTGCGAGGTAAAATGTATCCGCCATCGATTTAGCATTATGTACCCTTCAATATATCCCGACTACGATTGGGAAGTGCTTGATGACCCCTACGGGAGCGATCACTACCCTATCCTAATATCAAAAAGTGGAAGTACCTGCAACTCAGTGGCGGAAAAGATGGATCATAAAAAGAGCTAATTGGAATACATTTTCCAATGTAATTCAACCTCCTGAAATCTCTCAAGATGTAGATATATCGGTGGATAATCTAAATAAATCCATCTTAGACGCTGCAAGAAAGGCTATTCCTATAACTTCGAGTAGAAATTTACAAAAGAGTGTGCCCTGGTGGACGCAAGATGTTGAGAGATCCATCAGAGATAAAAAAGTGCTTTTGAAAAGATTTTGTAATAACAGCACAACAGAAAATTTGATCGAATTTAAAAAATCTCGTGCAATTGCTCGTAGATCAATCAGAGAAGCCAAACAGAAATGGTGGGAAGACTACGTTGCTGGCCTTACCCCCACAACTTCGATACAGGAGTTGTGGATGAAAATTCGTAATATTCGCGGCTACAAGAATTTCTCCAAAATCACCCATCTAATCGTTAACAATAAAGAAATTGTTGGTAACGAGGATATAAGTAATGCATTAGCAAAGACTTTCAAAGCTAATAGTTGTTCAGACAACTACAGCTTAAGCTTTCTATCCTACAAATACATAGGAGAGTCTCAAACATTAAATTTTGACGATAACTCACTACAACAATATAATCAGCCATTTACTATGGCAGAACTCTCAAGGACACTTAACATGGCAAGAGATTCTGCACCAGGAGATGATGAAATAACCTCTTCCATGTTAAAGCATATGTCTACCAATTCAAAAGGAAAGCTTTTAGACCTATATAACATGATCTGGAGTACTCATAAATATCCAGACAAATGGAAAAAAATAATAATTGTACCTGTCCGCAAGCCTGGAAAAGATCCAACCAAGACCGAAAACTACCGACCAATTGCGTTAACTAGCCACATTAGTAAAATTCTAGAACGCATGGTAAATGTAAGGTTAATGTGGTACCTTGAACATAACAATAAAATAAATGATGCACAGTGTGGGTTCAGAAAAAACAGATGCACCTCTGACCACCTTGTCAAAATTGATAGCGCTATAAAGAAAGGTTTCCAAGAGAAAAAACACACAATAGCTATATTTTTCGATCTCGAGAAAGCTTATGAAATGACCTGGAAAAAAGGGATATTATTAAAATTACATGAATGGGGCCTGCGGGGAAATCTACCACTATTTATCAGCGCCTTCCTAGAAAAACGAAGTTTCCAAGTCCGTATAGGAAATGCAAAGTCATCTACATTATACTTTGAAAACGGGATACCACAGGGATCAACGCTAAGTTGCTCCCTCTTTGCAATTGCTGTCAACTACATCGTCAGCACAACTAATCCTTGCGTGGAATACTGTTTATATGTAGATGATCTAGCCATATATACCTCTGCCAAAACGATAGAACTCTGTAAGTTTAGGCTCCAAAAATCCATAGATACAATTACAACTGCAGCCACAAAGATGGGCTTTCGCTTCTCTGTCGCAAAAACCTGTGCTGTCCATTTTTGTAAAAAGCGTAAACCACATTGTGACCCAATATTGACCTTATACGGTAAACAAGTATTGTTTAAAGACCAAACGCGTTTTCTCGGCGTGATATTGGATCGTAAGCTCACCTACTTACCTCATATTGAAGCACTAAAGAGGGATTGCATTCAAGGACTAAATGTTCTGAAATACATTAGCAACGTAAACTGGGGCTCTGACAAGAAGATACTATTGAGTTTGTACAATACCATAATAAGATCAAAAATTGACTACGCTTGCGTAGCTTACTCATCTACAAGTAAGAGCAACCTCAGTATCTTAGATCCCATTCAAAACTTTGCACTCAGATATGCATTAGGTGCTTTTCGTACAAGCCCGGTAGTAAGTCTTCAATGCGAAGCAAATGTAGAACCATTGTCTATTAGACGTATTCGCCTAACTGTGAACTATGTAGTCAAAATATTGGCTACACATAAACATCCACTAACCAATCTAATTCAAACTCGTAATCAAGCTAAAAACATAAAAACACAATATAACAACTACCTCACAAAGTATAATTATAATATAACAACTACTATCAAGATAAGACTTGATCTAGCAAGTATTTCAAAAATAACAACACCGCCTAATACGTTCAGAACAAAATTCGTTGAGATTCTAGCGGATTACCCGCAAAGAGAGGAAATATACGTTGACGGATCCTGTACAAATAATGGAACTGGTTCGGCAGTAGTACACAACAATCTGAAAATGTACTGGCATCTTCCAGAAGATTCATCAGCACTCACTGCGGAACTTTTTGCTATACTACGTGCATTGCTATACATAGAAAATTCTACAATTACTACTGCTGTTATATGCTCCGATTCCCTAAACGCAATTAGATTAATATTAGTTAAAGATCTTTCAGACGGTTTAATTATCAATATCCTGGAGGTACTATCTCGCCTCAGTTGTAAGCAGATAGTTATTATCTGGGTACCTGGACACACTGGTATACCAGGAAACGAAGATGCGGACCAAGCAGCAAAAGAAGCGCCACTCAATGTCCCGAAACTATTCCTGCCGTTGAGATATGAAGATTACAAACACCTTATAAAAAGTAAATGCCAGAACTTATGGCAAAAGAGGTGGGAAAACTTTAGCACTAACTTAAGATATATTCAACCCATTCTCCAAAAGAATGCCGCGCTACCACAACTCACTCGCAGAGACCAGTGCATAATTTCACGTCTCCGAATTGGTCACACAAATCTGACATCAATGTACTTATTAACCGACGAAGAAAAACCATCCTGCCAATTATGTACTACCTCTAACAGTAGAACACGTATTAATTAAGTGCATTAAATTTCAAAATGAAGGACGAAAGTACTCACTTCCAAACGGTCTGGCTGAAGCTCTAGAGTACAAACCAGAAACTATCAAAAAGTGATACTGTTAGTAAAAGATATTGGATTGTACAAGAAAATATAATCTTTTGAATATGTAAAATTAGTGAGATTTACAATTTTGAAAATTTTCCAGTTTACGGCAGTAGTCGAAGCCAAATATTAAAAAAAAAAAAAAAAAAAATAAACAATAAATAATAAATAATAAAATAATAAAATAATAAAATAATAAAATAATAAAATAATAAAATAATAAAATAATAAAATAATAAAATAATAAAATAATAAAATAATAAAATAATAAAATAATAAAATAATAAAATAATAAAATAATAAAATAATAAAATAATAAAATAATAAAATAATAAAATAATAAAATAATAAAATATAAAATAATAAAATAATAAAATAATAAAATAATAAAATAATAAAATAATAAAATAATAAAATAATAAAATAATAAAATAAT